>VYXH01010152.1:372785-468298 GCA_013397275.1 Burhinus bistriatus
GGGGGGGGAAGGAGGCGCTTGGCCGTGGGATCCCTGCCTGCCCCCGCCCTTCATACCGCGGGTGTTTCCTCCCCTCGTTTAAATAAAGGTTTCCCGGAGCCGGTTTTGGCTGGCTGGAGGCCGCCTGGCCCGGCCCGCGGGCGTTGGGGGTTCGCGAGGGGGCAGCCGGCGGTGTGTGGCCCACGAACGGCACAGGGNCAGGGGAGGAGAGATGTCCGTGGCAGCCCCCACGCGAGTAGTGGCCGCGGCTGGGCTGCCGTGGCGGCGGCGGCGGGGCCAGGCTGGGGCAGAGAGGGCATTGGGCTGCCAAGCGGGCACCCGGGGCCTCGGAGCCAGAGACAGCGGGGGGGAGGCGGCATCCATACGTGAGGGCTTCCCCCCCCCCCGACAGAAACCTCTTTCTGAGCGTGGTTAGGCGGTTGTCGAAATTTTTGGACGTTATTTTCTGAATGTTTACAGCGACAATGAGGTGTGCGGACACAAAAGTCTACAGCACGGTTCTTACTCGTGTAGCAGGGGATCGCTATTAGCGTAAAAATGCCCGTGTGCGGTGCCTCTGCCCTAAGCTCTCATCGTCCTGTGCTGTGTGATGGTTTTGTGTCCCTCTGCTTGCAGGACTGACTTCAGGCAGTTGTGACGATACAGGTTGATCCAACGTGGACTTTTTACTGATGTCAACGGAGGCTGAAGTCTTCCTGTTGGGGCAGAACCTTGCACATTGTTTAGTGGGTGTACATTGAGTTTTCATTCACAGACTGGGCCTTTAGTTGGAGGTTACGTTCTTGTGTGCCTGTGTAAACTGGTGTAAGGCATCTCCTCCCAAATGATAAAGACCATAATTTGTGTTTCTCCTTTCTTTTTGTGTTCAAGTATTTTTCTTTGCTTAGCTAGCATCTGTCTTACATATATCTTTTCTTCTTCTTCTTAACGCTGTTCATCAGAGCCACAGAAACACCATTGCAAAGCAATTAATTGGAGCAGATGCAGAGTTCCTTCTGTCTCTCTGGTAGAGAACTGGGTGAAGGGGTGAAAGGAGTGGGCATGTATCTTGTATTGCTATTACTGACTCTCCATGTCATCTTCCGTATGCAGAGACCTTGGCTTCTGTGTCAGAGATTTCGTGAAATTCCTGTATTCTAATCCCTACATCGGAAACAAACCAAGCCTGACTAGCGTTTCTGGAGAGGCAAGATGCAAAACCAAAAGTAAACAGGATCTCGGTGCAACAACGCTGTTATCTAACAAAGGCTGATTCTTATCCTATGGTTGGAATTAATATCAAGATGCTGAAGTGTACATTCCTCAGCAAAAGTCCATAATTTCCAAATATGAATGTGTGGTTTTGGATCCAGTGAATAGTTCTAGTAGCTCTGTCTAGTCTCACTTTCTTAAAACGTGAGAAACAGCCTTTTGTATAGCTGTTTATCCTTATGCGCATGAGAGTCTCTGTGCCCTGGATTGTGTGTACTGGCCCTGGCTTGTTCAGCAGTTTTTGTGTTGTCCAGCCTACTGTCTTAATTCATCCTGTCATTTGTTGCTTCCAGATCTTTCAAATCAATATCTGAGTCAAACCTTTCCTCTACTAGTATCTCACCGTCTGTCTGTAAACTCCCTGTGCTACAGCTCCAGGGTATCTTAGCTAGCCGGTGTAGCATCATGTAAGTGAGCTCCATGGCTCCCTTTCAGTTCAGCAGCAACAAATTCTTTATTTTTTTTCGGAAATTATGCTTCTCCTCTGCAATCCTCTGCAATGAACTGTAATGGAAGACTATCAGTTAGCAATTGCCTGATTTATCTGCACCCGTCCCACTTTCAAAGCAGGAGTATTCCAACAAATTGCAGAGACTTTGCCTTTTTCATCTGCCCCTAGCTAGCCATAGATTTGAGAGCGGGATTGTGCTACTGGCGAATTAATCAGTCTGGAAACTTCACAATTAATCATAGCAGAGCCAGTGCTCTGCCCAAGAGTTTAGGAAAACAATCCTTATGGGTATTAGGTGCCTGATTACCCCAGAAATCAAAGATTTTATATGTTTTAACTTTGCTGAACACATCTCTGAAAGGAGTTCATTTTATTGATGGTGCAGTTCTTCTGTCTCCTCTTACCCATATGACAACTGCAACAATTGATTATACGGAAAAGTAATATTAGGAAAGTATTTAATGTATTTTTAGCTGCTTCTAATGGGATTTAGCAGCTGGAAACAAGGAGAGCTGGCACTGAGTAATCAGGGCAGTTCTTAGACAGCTGTGTAAGAAACAGCGTATCAGACAGGGCTCTGAAATAGATCACTATTTTTTTTTCTGTATTTTAAGAAATGCAACATATCAATGAAAAGTTTGAAAACTAGACGTCAGTACTTGCAGCTGAGACAGTAACTCAAAGTAGAATGCAATTCATTGTTAAATCCAGTTCTGTAATAACTTCTAGATGAAAATGCCCCTGGGTTTTGTGTGAATTTTTTTTTTTTTAAATTTAATGCTTATGGCAGTTATTACTACTCATCTTTGAAGGCTTCAGGTTGGGATTTAAATTCTATGCTGTATTCATTTTTAAGCAGAACAAAAATGTAGTTATTTCTGCTCCCCTTTCCTCTTTATGAACAGCAATCCAAGAGACCCATTTTCCTATTTTGGAAGAAAGCAATTTTCTGCATGTTTGTGCCTAAGAATTGCAGCCAGAAAAGTATCTTGATAAAACGGCCCTCTAGCATTCCATATGTTTTCTGTCTGAATAGTTTCTATACTGAGTTAGTTCTATTTACAAATCAAAACAGTATTTTTCAATGTAAGGACTGTAAACAGTCTTGAATCTACGAAGTCAAACTGAGTTCTTTCTCCCTGTTACGCTGTGGTCAGTAATGTGTATTTTGTCACTGAAATATGCCTAATGGTTTTATTTGATGATCCATAAAGTAGCATACAGTATGAATCAATTTGTCATAGTTTTAGTTACAAAAAGAAGTAACGTTTTTTGGTCTTTGACTCCTGTGCTAGTTTACTTGTGTCCAAGAAGTTGCAGAGTTAAGGGTCTAAGTAGAGTTATGTAGGTGAAAGCCTATAGAACCAGAGCTCACAGTGAAGGATATCCTTTCTATAACAACTTTAAATCTGCCTGCAGAATTGAATAGAAAATTTTAGTGCTGATATGTCAGTTTAAACTTTTCAAACCATCTAGCTGTTCTTTAATAAATCTTGTATCATTGGTTTGTGAGACCACCTCACTTCTCTCTCTTTTGTTACATTTTAAGGAATGTATCCTTGGTGTTTCCTCATCTTAAGGTGAATTCTGTGCCCTCAAAACAATTTGTAGAGCGTGATTCATCTACTAGATTCCAAATTTAGTCAAAACTTTTTGGACCTATGTATCACCCTTTGTACTTTTCCTTTTGCAGTAAAGCTGTTTTGACTCTACTAGGTACCCTGGTTATTTTTCTCTTTCGAATTTGTGTCAGCTATGTAACTCTGAGAAAACAGTATAAAATGTTTATTGTTTTAACTGGGATCATGAATCAAGAAGTTGAGTTCAAAATGAAGATATTTTGGAACTTTAAGAACACAGCAATACCAAAGTTGAGAAGTCAAAATAAACCTCTGAGAAAATGGAAAAGATTCATAAGAGCACTCAAAAAATGTTATTATTTTGTCTTAAGGTGGAATCTTTTCTACCTTACAAAGCGCAGATCTAAGCAACTGTCACTTATACCCACTTAAGGGCTACCTGACACAGTTTGGGGAACCTGTTGGTGTATGTATAAATGTGCGTATACGTGTCTGGTAAATGAGAAGGCATTATCCCTCACTATTGTCTTTTCTGTATATGGTGTTCTCCACTTTAGACATATAATACTACAATCACATCTGTATATACACCAGTAGATTTTCAAGGCGTGCCTTTGTATTCTCAAGTTCTGTGACTGAGTCTAGCAATCAGGGACGGAACTCTGCTGCTGTTCAAGGAATGGTCTTTCGGCACAGAGTACAGCACAGGCACTGGGAAGAGCAGTAGAGCTAGTGCCAGCATGCACCTTTTAGTTGGCTTTCACTCTCCTCAAAGAAAACCTGCAGAGCAGTCTGCGTTTTTCTCTTTGCGATTCCCGTAATTAAATTTACTGCTTTACAGATTTCTAGCCTGTGACTTGGAAGAACTAGATTCTACAGAAATACAGGTTCTCCATGAGCACACTTAAAAACTTAGGAAAAGGTTCACGTGCTCCTTTGGAAAGTCTTCTTAGCAGTCCTGGCATAGTCATTGTCAGTAGAGCTACTTGGTGCCGAAAGGCTGGTGAATCAAATCAGTAATAACATATGAAGTGTCGTGGCGTAGGTGTTTTCTGAATATTTGAAAGGGATATGTAGTGTGAGAGAAGTGAAAAGACATGCTTGCATGTATGCCTTAATGAGCATGCATTTTTGTTGTTAGGGTTCAAATGCTTTAACAAGACAAGTCAAAGAGGATTTGTGATTTTTTTTTTTTTTTTTCCTGAAGTGACATGAAGACCATATTTATCTTTTGGATTATATATATAATTGATTCCTTTGGGGGTATTTTTCATCGCAATTAACTTTGGTGCTCTGGTCAGCTCCAGTTTCTGAATACCTAGAGTTTCCCTGTGGTAGCATGAATTTAAATGAATGATGTCATTTACTGCTTCTGTGCCAATACTATTGTGTGGGACTGCTGCATTCTATAGAATTGGCTGTCCTTTTTTATCTTAGGTGGGGCTGTACTTCCGCAGTGGGCACAATGACTGCGGTGTAAGTCCATTTTACCATTAAAGACCTACATGTGTTATATAGATATACCTAGATTGGTGAGTATGTGATTTGTAAAATTGCTGGTAAAGGATTTTGAAATTCTTACGAATAAAAGAGATGATACATTTGTAAATTATCATAATAGAATATCGCACATGCTTTTCTTAACTTAGGATGATTTGGTCGTTTGCAGTCCATTCGAGATGAGAGTAGCATTTTTGCCATCAGGGTGGTATTTCCAGTATTTTTCACTGACATGTGACATTGGAAAGGGAGATAGTACTTTTGAGTTGTACTGACTGCTTGTCTAAACTTATCATCACATATTGTCAGTGGCCCAGTCATCGCTCAGTGCCAGTTTATGCTGTGAACAGGAGTACGGGCAGATAACAGATTACCGCATCACATCAGATACGGTTGTTAATAAGAGCAGTCAGAATGATTGGGTCAGAAAAACCCAATCTGTAGAAACGGAATACCCATCCTCTGGGAATATATGAGAGTTCTGCGCAACATATCAAAAGCACTACTGCCTGAGGATCAAATGTTTCTTACATTCTTTCTCTTTTGCTTTCCTACTCATATCTGTTGGGCAAGAGAGGCATAAAGGGTGTCAGAGCTGTGTGTTTTTACTGTGATGCAAATACTTTCTTATGATACCTGTTGTTATATTCCTGAAAAGATACACAAGTATAATAGAAAATTATTTTCAAACCATGCTCTGTAATACTGCAGAAAGTTTCAACCGTGCTGCAGGATGCAAATAAAACCCAAATACTTGTATGAGGTTTGTGAGGTTTCCTACTTGTTAACTAAAATACAACATATCTCATTCTGTGATTGTTTTGATTGTATTTTACAGCCTGATATGGAATGTTTAGTTTCAGCCCGACTGAAATATTTTGGGGCAGCAGTAGGACTGCTTTAGTAGGTCATAGGATGCATGGAAAACACTTAGCATTCAATTTATTGAGCTGGCACTTACAGTGTCTTTGCACAGTGAATGATGGGGCATAACCAAACTACGTTTAATTTAGCTAGCGTGCAATTTAACAGTTATAAAAACATAGCACTGTAGGTTTTAGTGAGGGTTCACAAACTTCATATATATGTATATATGGAGCGGGGCAGAGAAGGGCAGCAAAGCTGGTGAGGGGTCTGGAGAACATGTCTTATGAGGAGCGGCTGAAGGAATTGGGATTGTTTAGTCTGGAGAAGAGAAGGTTGAGGGGAGACCTTATTGCTCTCTACAACTACCTGAAAGGAGGTTGTCGTGAGATTGGAGCTGATCTCTTCTCCCAAGTCACTAGTGATAGGACAAGAGGAAACGGGTTCAAGTTGCGCCAGGGGAGGTTTAGGCTGGACATTAGGAAAAAATTTTTCACTGAAAGAGTTATCAAGCATTGGAACAGGCTGCCCAGGGAGGTGGCTGAGTGACCATCCCTAGAAGTGTTTAAAAGTGGTGTAGATGTCGTGCTTAGAGAAGTGGTTTAGTGGTAGACCTGGTAGAGTAGGGTCAATGGTTGGTCTAGATGATCTTAAAGGTCTTTTCCAACCTAAATGATTCTATGATTCTATGATATGTGCTGGGTTTTCTGCAGGTTTGTAGTGTCAGTGATGAAGTGTACGCTGCTGAGTCTGTATTACCCCTGTTGCTCTTTCTAGCTAGGTAAAAGTTAACGTGAGCGTGCCCAACTACACTACAACCAACTGCGTTGTGGAGACATCTGCACAGAGGCTGCAGTGGTGTCACAGTACATAGTACTATGGGTTAGCAGCCAGAGATTAATGTAATTTATGACCTGCATGTGTTGCTAGGTAATAATGGAGGATTTTGTCTCAAGTCACTGGACAAAGCCTATAACTTCTTGGACCTTGAAAAGGAAACTTTAAGGTAAGAGCCCCATAATTAAATAGTTAAAAATGTCTTGATCATTGATTTCCAGTTTATGATTATTTCGCTCATACTGCGTAACACCTTACAGCCAGAGTGGTTCTGTAAGTCAGCGGCACAACATGCAGAGGAAGGGTGGGGTTCTTGAAGAACACTAGTAGTTCAGGGAGAGTTGAGGCAAAGACATCTTTTAAATCCCAGCTTGTGCTGCAACCCTTCATTGAAATAGTTGCCTCAGTTCTTGAGAAGCTGACGCTTAACTCTGAAGATATCTGTGACTCTGTTCCCTGTTCCAATCTCCCACCTCAGGACAATAATCAGTAAAGTACTAAACTCCCAGTAGCCTGTGACATCTATGAATATTGTAAAGGTCTAATGATAATCTAAGGTCAGAGCAGAGCATGAGACAGTGTTGGTGGTTCTCAAGGACTGCACGCAATATGACCTCCGTGCTTGTAATACTATGTCCTGCAGCCTTGGCACTGTGGACTATTGTATACAACAATGAGATTTTGCAGAGTCACTTACAAACGTGTCTCATGTAGAGCTGGGGGCACACAGCTTCTCTTTGTCAAAGTCGTACCAGGTCATATGTGGTGTTTGAGTTGTTAGCAAACTTGCTTGCCGAGTGGCATTAGTTTCCAAGTGGGACTTTTCATCTGCAGCTAGCTGAAAAGCATTGTCCCTGCTGTCCACCTGATGCTGTGGTCAGTAGTAGCACATGCTTCCGACACTTCCAATGCAGTTTACCCCAATTGAAGTGAACTGTGAAGACAGCTGATGCCAAAAAACATCTTCGCTTCTCCTTACATCTGTCTCTCTGCTGAGGTCCTTTTGCTAGCTGCTACATATTCCTTGGTAATAACTTAAAAGCAATTAATGAATCAAGCCACACAGCATCAAGTATCTATGATTCTGTTTTGATGCACAGACCACTGGTTGTTTGGGAAAAGCTAGTTACAGGACCTAATATAAAGCATATGAAAACTGGAAACAAGCATTGCTGTCACCAGGTGGAATTAGATGGATATTGAATAAGACAATTTTTAGGAAATTCCAAATGGTCTATGGAGAAGTCTTTCACTGAGACACTCGTAATAAAGATTCAAGCCCTTCTGCTCTCTCTAAAACTAAACACTCTTCAACTCAGTCCACCATTTTTCTACTTAATGAAAAGAAGTAGATTCTCTGAAGAGAAGGAAGAACTTATTGCTGCTTGTTTTGCATAGAAGACTTAAATTTTATAGAATTGCACAACTATTCTAAAATGCATAGTTTAGATACATTTGTTCTATACTATTCAAGGCTGTCACAGTCCGGCCTTGTATATTTTTCTCTACACAGGTTAGCAGAGCACAGAAACAGGTTCTGATTAACCTTCTGTCAGGTACTGCAGGATTAAGAGCAAACAAAAGAAAGGAAAGAGAATTGTAACAATTCTCCTGAGTTGTACGACCAGGCAAAACTGGGGTGGGTGGTTTCTTTCAGGCCAGTAGTTTGAAAAGCTAGGCAAAGTTCTCAGGGGGGGGAAGGAAAAAAAAAAAAAAAAGAAAAAAAGAAAAAGAGGAACACTGAGCATGAGAGAGAGATAACTCAGGAACTAACACCTTTTAAATAACCCTTTATTCTGACATGCAGCTTTCCACTGGAGAAATGGAATGTCCTTTTCAAGCAATGTATTTTCCTTTGTGTCAAAGTCTGTGCCAACACAATAGTAAACACAGTGAATGCAAGTTAAAAAGGATGAAAATTACTGCAATTAATGGAGAAGAGAAAGCGAATACTCCATATTTCAGAGAAATAATATCAGAGAACTAGGTGAAATAGTAAACAAATTAGGGTAAATATTTCACTTGTCATTAATGATAGTGTCATTATCATTAGAATAATTTTTTTCAACCTCTCCCTAGAATTATTTTCTTCACACTTTCAATTATATGTAAAGTGAAGTAGCTACTCATTTCCAAACACAGGTTTTTAATTTACATTGCCACAAGGGAGCTACATGATCCTTTATTGCAATAAAACACAAGAGACGTTCTTGCTGGGTTAGTTTTCACATTAGACAGTGGCTGATGGCACTACCATTGAAGACTGTGCTTTAAATGGTCTGCAGGTATGGAAAGTTACTTTTTTGTCTACCTTGTCCCCAAGAAAATGTTTTGTTTCAGAGTCCACATATGCCTTTGAAAATGTACCTTCAGCAATATAGTAGCTGGAATTATGTTCTTCATTCTTGGAAAAGGGGACCTCACTCCAAAACTGTCACCCAAAGTTATCAGGCTATACCATGCCTGGTTTCAAGTGAAAACCATTCAGTTTTATGGTAATTGGAAAGCACAGTGAAGTTTAAAGAAATAGCTGCTTTTTAAAATTACCTTTCAAACCTCACATACAGAGGGTCTGCTACTTGTTAACATTCAAGTCAAGGCAAAATTATTTGCGCTTACTTTGGCGCATAAGCTAATCCTCATGCATCGTTTGCATGGGAAGGCAGCCAGCTTGAAAGCGTAGACAAAACTCCACTAGTATCCCCGGAGTGGAGGGTTTGCAGGACTCCTGGCCCTGCGCCTTTCTTAGCACTGCCATAAATCTTCTGGGACCCGTCAGCACAGGGGAGGCTGAGGCTGATTTTTACTGCTTCTGTTTCCTATCTCATTGCAGTCTTTCAGCCAGAAGATGTGTCTGCCAAGGTGTACATAGAAAGGAGCTGGTATAGTTCCAGGAGAGAGTTTGTGCTATTGAATTCTGTCAGCCCTGCAGCTTCACTCAGACAAAAATGTTACTGAAGTCAATAAGCTTGCAAGGACTTGAGAAAGCTGGGTGATTTGTTGTTTGGTTTGGTTTTGTTTAAGGATGAGGCAGATTTTAGGACAATAATCAGATGGGACCAGCATTGATTATTTTTATTTTTCACGTAACTATAGAGAAAATATATCGTGTGCAGAAATTAACTCTTAAACCCATCACAGCTAGTTTTATTTTTAGATTTTTAAGGAGCACACTGAAACCTAACTTAGCTGGAAGATTTCCCCCTGAGTTAGTGTACATAGGCTCAGACCCTTAATATCTGAGAAGAGAATTGAGAGGAAGACATGCTTAGTTGAAAGAGAACCAATCATGCATATCTTTCTTCCTATAGGTAATTTTTTTTTTTTCTGGGCTTTGTCTTCCGTGAGATATTACAATGTGCAAATTTTCATTGTTGTGTAGTTTTTAGTTCTTAATGACAGGATCCTCAGACATCAGAGAAACCCGTACTGTCAATTTATATTTCCGTTTTAGTCCTCTCAGTTGTCAGTGTAAGCTGAGAGTCTTATCTAGATTTTACTGGGGCAGGCTAATACCCCTGAAACCAAGTAACCACCCAGAATATCTAAAAAGAGCAATATACTCATTAAAGATTGTTAATAGACCAAAACAGTAGTTTACTTCCAGGTCAAGGTTACCAGAGGCTAAATTGTTTGAAGTTCGATTCCATGTAGCCTAAGAACAGGAAAAGTCTACAATTAAGTCTGTTTAGATCACTGTCCTTTTGTCGTCATGCATGCAGTACAATAACCTGGAGTCCTATCTGAAATGAAGGCTTTGTCAGCTGAGTTTAGGTAAATGTTTCCAGGGTGACCTTTGTAATTAAAATTGCAATGATAGTTCCAGTCTAATATCTTCTTTTTATATATATAACTTTCTCCAAACTCTTGTGTTTTGCCTGAATTATGTCTTCGTCTCTTTCATCTTTGACCATTTATGTTTTCTATTTTAAACTACTGCCATGGCATAGAAATCCCCACTCCTGGGCAAACTGTTGTTCCTGCACAGTTCTTGCTGATTTCTGTGAGGCCTTGACATCTCGCTAGTTTTGGTAGATCCCAATTCTGTTTGTTCTGCAACTATTTCTAAGATAAATATAATGTTTTATTAATATTTATGTCTACCAGCTGTAGAAGTGTCCCTACACTGTCATACGATTGCACATGAGCACTTACTATGTTGCACCACATCTCATAATTTTTAGCAGTGAAGAGCAGGGTCAAAGTGTGTGTAGGGGACACTCTGGGCACAAATAGTAGCATTTCATAGCCATTTAGCACTGGCAAACATAACTACGCAAGATGTTTTTTCTTTAAATAGTGTGAAAAGTACCTGCCTCAGTTACGTCTCTGTATCTTCAGTGACGCCAGAGCATTCGTAATACATGTTGCCAAGTCCTGAATTTGGCCTAGAAATTGTGAGGCAGTTTAATTTTTTTCCTTACATGTGATTATGCCAATACAGTTAAAATAGAGTTATATTGAGACATTTGCTCTCCAAGATACGAAACACCTTTGTTTTGCTCTCCAAGTGTTTGTTTCAAACAGACAGTTTAGCTCATATACTGCAACTGCTTCCTGAACAATAAACAGCAGAAACATAGTTCCTAACAGATCTCCCATTCGTTCATCCTCCCCAAAGTGTTTTACGTAGGTAATTGACACTGGGTAATTAGAAGCATCTTTAGTCTGTGTAATTGTACAGCCTATAATTTTTCATAGTAATGTGATTTATGTAAAATTGTTCAACGCATATCTTTGTAACAATTTAGTTTGCATGCCTAGTTGGTACCGTCTTCCCTCAGTTGCCTTCGTTCTGTGAGATGCTCAATTAGTCACAAGGCTAAACAGACAGATCCAGGCAGATTCACAGCTTTATTTGAGTACCCTTTCCTCACTGAAATCCCTTTTTAGGACTTAGAAAACATACTATCCTTAGGGCTAAACCTCCAGTGCAGCAGCACAGCCCTCAATTTATAGATGGCGCACCAAAAGGGAGCAATTCCATGGTCATTACTTCCCAACAAAAGGAAGCAAGCATCCGTGGAGATGGAGGGATCTGTTAGCCATGCACATCTTCTTCAACAGCTTTACAGAGAGCACAGAATATTGACACTTCAGTTTTCCCCATCACAGCCTTCTGTACATTCTTGGAAAAAACTTGCCTCTCGCTTCCCCTAGTAAGCCGTGGTAGTTTTACTGCCGGGGTGCTGCATGAATCTGAAACAGAGGGCAGGTTTGGCTCAGCGGAACTGACTTCTAAGTAACGACTAGCCACTGTATTCTAATGCGCGTATAAGTGTTACATGAAAAAAATTCAGTTTGATAATTTTCATGAAAAAAAAGTTTTATAAGTCAGCTATTTAGAGATTAGCACCCATTTTCTGACAAAATTGTAAGGTGAACATGGATAAAAAGTAGTTCATATGTTAACGTATTTACATTGTTGTTGTCTTGATGTTTTAACAGAAATGTTCTTAGTAAGAACATACTTCCTAAGTGAATATCAGCTTGGTTAACAATTCTAATTCAAGTCATGTAGAATGATGGGCCATATGCTGTATTTAGCCTGACCATGAGGCTCCAGCAGAGAATAAGGTGGGCAAAAGTAATTTCATGCTGTCTCTGTGCTGTCTGAATTCTGGGCTTGATTGGATCTGCTTGCTCCAGGCCACAAAGCTCAAGGGTTTAAAGTCATAACTGTATCAAATCCAAAGTCCATGTAAGAAGAAATAAAACTCAGCAGAGCTTGGCACTAATGTAAAATGCTTTTGTGATGGGGTTAAAAATCACTTTGGGTTGTATTTTTGATAACTCATTGAGGTGAACTGTGTTGCCCAGAAGAGGAGAAAAGGCCATTTATGCGTGGAAAACAAAATTGTTTTAGCCATGACTCTCCAAAAATGTCTTATACCCTGTGCCAGCTCCTGGTATGTGAGACGTTCCCCATGCCTTTGATACTCACAAATCATTTCAGTAAACCTTATTCTTCCTGCCTTTACTCAATTCTTCTGTGTTAGGAGAGATCGTAGTAGATAAATGTTGTGCCATTTCTTTGTCCAGTTATCATTTTCTCTCTGCTTTAGGAAATCTGTGAATTTGGTTTTCTCTTCCATTAGATTGTGTAGTGTAGCAATTGGATCCTTCTTAATGATCATAATCACATTTTTTCTAAGTTCCTCTGTCACATTACTTCCTACACACACGTGTTTCTTTCCATGTTCTTTCTAATCTACCATATCTGAATGACCAAAATCTTGAAGTATCAGCCAAGGAGGTGTTGAGGAGGACTGAGAGGAACAGTAGCCAAGAAATTAGCCAGGTTTCCAGTGAAAGGGAAGAGCCTGAAATACCAGCCTCCAATATATTGTGAGAGAGACATGTCTCTTGGAGATTTTAAATGTTTGTAGGGAGGAAAGATTGGGGTTTGTTTATTTGTCATCTCCAAGAAGTCTCTTGGCAACTAGATTCCCTTATTTTGATTTCTAACAGCTCACGACTGTTCTGACAAAGAGAAAGACTGGAGACATAATTAAAAATAAAGGATAAGGTTCTTTTTAATAGTGCATTTCATTCACAAGAAAGGTGTCATGGACTGTAAGCCCTAAGGCTGCCTATGACGAGTTTTACAAGAAATTTCTGGCATGGACAAGAAGTAGGATCAGTATATAGTTTCTTTGGCTTTCTCTTCTTTTTGGTCAAGGATGTGTGGAATTCTCAGCTGGTAGAGATCCAACAAAAGAGGAGCACCATTAAAAAAAAGATAAATGTAAATAGCTGAAATGTGCATTTTCCCAACCCAGGTTGTGCTGCTTTGCTAAATCAGAGGACTGGTTTTGTGTGAGGTCTATGATGTAGAGAGAATTTAATGGAACTTTTTTACTGTCAAGTGCTGATAATACTTCTGGTAGAGTCCAAAACCAAATTCAGAACATGTTTTGGTGCATCATCACCCCCACCAAAATAAACCAAACTCCCAACACAACACATCTGAATGGCATTATGACTTGCACACGCATGCCTGTCAAAAGATTTGAGTCAAATTTCCTTCTCGGTTACCCAGCTGAACTTAGAAATTCATCGCCGCTTCGGTATACACACTTCTGGACCTTTTCCTGCCAGCAGCCTCTCCTAGTACCGGAAGTATGCAGTGTGATTGCCTCTCGCTGTAGGGAGACTTTAGGTTGTGGATGTGTGGTAGTTTTTAGTGACTAAATCTGCAGTGATCAGCTGACTCTGGTTCTTTCATCAATATCGCGGTCCACTGTGCATGGCATCATATCCACATGACAAATCTGGAACAGAGCTGGCTTCCCTGCTATCATTAACTTCGGTTCATCACGATGCTTCAGTGAACTGCCAAGCTCTCCAGTAGTAATGAGATAAATATAACCAACTGAAGTAACAACACGCATGTAAGCAGCAACTTTATCTTGCCATTTCAACTTTACACTTGGGAAAAGGAATGACTGTTCTGAACTATTATCACAGCAGTTGCTGGTATTAGCCTGAGCTGTTGATGTTGACAAGGTTTCCAAAGGAGACTTACAATGTCCCAGTGGATTCACATTTTATATACGTCAGCTTGTAAATGGTTGGAACTTCCTTTTGGCATTACAAGGGATCAGCAGTAAAGAAGCTACATAAGCCAAATTCTCCCTTGCTGTAATTGATGCACTTGACTTTTCAGGCTATCTGGTCCAAAGTACGCATTAAATCCTTTCAATGCTAGGTTTTTTATTTATATGAGTGGAACAGCTTTCTCTGGTTTGCCCTGGATTTATATTGATATAAGTATACAAAGGGTACAGAATCAGGTTCCTGAAAGTGACCATCAAAGTACTTAGTGCTGCGGAAGAAGGGCTCAGTACTTCCCTCATCTACACTCTGGTAAATCCAAAGTAATACTGACAAATCAAAATAATTCAGTTTGACAGGAAAATGCGATACCTAATACGGAATGTATATAGCCTTCAGCACCCACTGTGGTAAATCTCTGCTAGCAAACAGTCCACTTGTATTGATGAGACACTGAAATAAAAAATTGATGCAGTATACTGGGGGCGGGGGAGGGAACAACCAAAAAAACTAGTTCTAACAAAATAATACGGGAAACAGGCCTGCTAAGCAGTGGCAAGTGACCTAGGGTAGATTCCAGTCTATCCTGCCATTGTAGCCCTTAAGCAACTTTACTGACTTCACTAGTGTTACTGGGAGCGAAGTATGTCCACTATATCCATAAGAGACCAACAGCCTTAGGACAGCAAATAAGCCTTAATGTGTGTACCTCTGCAGCTTATACATCAAATGAATCTGACTTTTTTTACATACTACCTATGAGCCTGCAGTTGCAGATAGTATCGATGTGTCTGTGCTTCTCATTATTCATTCAAGGATGACACCTTCTATGTTATGCTTGCTACTGTTGTGCATTAATCTACTTTGCAGTTTTATGTCAAATACCTTTTTGAAATCCAAGTAGATTATGTCCTTTAATCACTTTGCCCAGTCTGTGTTCCTTGTGATCTCATCTCTTATTAATATCTTTAGGATCTTGCCTACTACCAAGGTCAAACTGGTCTATAATTTCCTAGCTCCACCCCGGCCCTTTTTAAAGAGGGTTATGTTTGTGTAACTGTGATCCTGCAGTAGCCGCCTCCTTTTGAGAAGGCTATGAAGAATCCTTCACCTGGTTTGTATGGTTTTGAATTCTAAAGTTTCCTAGAAATCCTGAAAATGCTGCTTTGTTTCAGTTACTCTAGTTTGCCCCAGTGTGTTACAGTGCACATCTGCACTCCTGGCTGCTGGAGTTTTTCCATGTCTGGTGTCATCTCAGCTTCTTCCTATAGAGGAAGTAGCTCGCTTCAGTTTTCATTTATCTCCTGTTAGCATAAGGTTTCTAATCTTAAATCAAAGCTGCCATCTTTTTTTCACTTTTGTGAATATAGGGAATCTTTTGCCCTTGAAGTGTGGGCAGCTTATGGGATTGCTTGGGCTCTACAAATATTCTTGATCAGATTCTACTTTCACATGCGGAAATCCAGAATAATTCCTAGGAAAGCAGTAAAAACTTCTACTAATCTACTGAGATCGGTGTCATACCTACGTCTGGTCCTCATTGTATCCTGTCTTCTCTGTATATACCTATCAGGTTAGAAAGAAGTTGCTTAGTGACAGGACCATTTTATTTTGTAACCTTGAACACCTCCAAGCATAAGCAAAATTAAAGAGAAATAACAGCATGGTAAAGACCAATGTACAGATTGCAGGCTAAAGTTGATTGTGATGAAGTCATCAGACAAGTAAGGTTTTAGTACATTCTGTAGGTATATACTTAGTCCAGATTGAAGTAATTATGTTTGCATGTATGAAAATGAACTGTAGAAAGTTAATTAAACATATAGCATCCTCGCCAGTGATTTCAACAGAAATGCAAATAAGCAAAAAGACATAGCAGCAGCAAAGACCATAACTGTCAGAACTGATGATTTTGGTTAGGCTTGACTGCAATAATGAGTCACAGAAAGAAATTTTGACTTTGTATTATCAAGTGTATGTGTGACATGAGAGTAAACAGGAGACTTCACTGGGAATTCTACTTAGTCTTTCAAGAGAACTGAAAACACATTAAAAATAAAACATGGGAATTTTTCCCTTTTGCCATTTAAAACTTTTCTACCATGATAATTTACATCAGTGGTATGACTAGATATAATTTACTTGGTTTTGATTTGGATTCTCTATCTGAGAGAGATTGCCTGTTCATTTTGTATGCAAAGCAGTGCAGATAAGGGCATAGAACATGCCACTTACGTGGTGTCAGCATTCTCAGCATGTAGCATAGCTTCAAAGGCATGTCACAAATTAAGATCATGTTTAATGTACTGTTGTTTCTGCTGATGCTTATGATATTTGCCACTAGCATTACAGCTTTTTTTGGTTTTTAGAGCCCAGCCTCTTCATGACGGGGTATACATACATGACTTGATCAAGCAAATGGCATAATGGGCTTTTGAAAAACTGTGGGGTTTTACTAGCAGTCAGCGGTATGGCATAGGAGTGGGCATGAGTGGTGTTCTCAGTCCATCCAGTGAGAGGGAAAGGTTTGGGCAGGAGTGGGTACCTTCAGTAGGTCAACACTTGCTACATGGCTGGTGTCACAGACAGGAGTTTGGCTTCTGCATGCACGTGATCGTGTTGGAGGAGCAAGGACTTCAAAACAGGAGCAAGATCCATCTGACAAAGTGTGGCAGGGGTGTCTTCAGCAGGCTTCAAACCTCGAGAGGACAGCCTGAAACTGAGTAAGCTGGAGAAAGTCTGTGATAACCTATAGAGAAGTAAAGGCGCAGGGAGCAATGGGAAAGTGACAGCACGATGGGGAGAGTCTTGTACTTCTCTGTGAAGACAGAGCGATGGGGTCCGTTTCAAGTGCCTGTACACGAACCCATGCTGCAGGGGAAACAAAGAGAAATTAGACGTCTGTGCACAGCTGCCGAACTGTGACTTCGTTAGGACGTACACGGTGAGATAGCTTATATGACTGGGGTGCTGCCTAGGTGGGTATAGGCTCCTCAGGAAAGACAAGCCAGGAAGGCAGTGAGGAAGGCTTGTGCTCTGTGCAAACTGGTGGCGGGGTGATGAGCCGATGGAGAGTTTGTGGATAATGATCAGAGGATGTTTTCACCATGAGGGTGGTCAGACACTGGAACAGGTGACCGGAGGGGTGGTGGGATCTGCATCCCAGGAGGTACTCAAAACTCCACTGGGCACAACAACTGTTTTGGACCTGCCTCGAGCAGGAACTTGGACCAGATGACCTCCAGAGAACCAGTCCAGTATAAGTTATTCCATGATTAAATGGACAGCAAATATACAGTGTTTAACCTTATGGTACTGGTATCTTTAAACTGATTTCAGAGAGCCCACACACTTACTTAAGCTGAAGTATGAGCAAGAAGTGTGCCAAAGTTGAAACTTAACAAGCCCTATATATTTTATTTTTCCCGTTAAACAAAAGAATAGCTATAATTATTTTGTCTTTCCTTTGCACGAATACAAATTACCACCTTAGAGAGAATGCATAACTAGTAGTATTCGCTTGAGAAGCAGAAATGGGAGGGTAAATTCTTCACCTTGACCAAGCACAAAATACTGAAGACGGTAAATTCCTGGAGCTGTTCTAACATAGCATCCAGCAGAGGGCAGGAGAAACTGCGGAACAGGCTGTGGACACCGGTTTGTTACTTTTCATTTTAAACTAAGGAAAGCCTACAAAAGGAAAGAAGCAGCCTGGATTTTACGAACACTTCTAGACAGAGTGGGTGAAAATACAGATTAGTGCCCGATTTTAATAATTTGAAGTAGTCTAACACAACTCTGAGCACAACAATTTTCAACAAAGCAGTATAACACAAATTACCTGTTGGTGAAAACAGCTATTCTGAATATGGTAGTCGGAGCATTAGCAACGAGGATATGAGGCTATGTTAATATAATGCTAATTATGACAAGAATATGAATATTCATTATAATGACAGTGACCAAAATATTGTGGTAGGAAGAAAAACACTGTTTAGGAAATGAGTGTTTGGTAGCATGGAATTTTGGATGAGCACTTTCAAATAACACAAAGAAAATTATTTTGCAGTTTGCAACAGGGGTATAGAGGTTTCTAGTGACATTTTATTCAAATAACACATCATGGAAAATAAAAGGATTATTCCCTAATTTACAGCAATATAGCGGTTTCCAACACTACTGCACTTTCAGCATTCACAGTAATAAGCGAATGTCGTTCAGAAACAATAAAAAGCTAGAATTAACATGAGATACAGAGAAGACTGTCAGCATAATGATCTCTGTAAATGTCTACTATGTCATATAGAAGAACTGAAATTTGTGGCAACAGTTTTTGTCTGTAGGTGCCACCTTGAATTAAATTAGGAGTAGCAAGTGAGTATGAATGAATTTTTCTTGCTACTTATCAGAGTCATTAACAGTATTTTGATGTGTCTGATATAATTGTCAGAACATAAATAAATCCATTAAGGTTACTCTGAAATAAACACTGAAAGTATTTTTGTAAGTAAAATTTTGTTACCATGCCAAAGAAGTACCCTTGCAGAGAGGGATTTTAAAGGGATGGAAATGGGAATAGAGTCAACCTGCTGTACCTCTGTGGACTTGCACAGCAATTTGGACAGCTAGTTTATCCAGTTATAGGAAATTCACACAAATTCTCTCCCAAATCTCATCTACTTTGCCATCCAAAGAATGTGCAGTTTATCGTACATAGAGGCAGAGTCCTGGTAATGGCACAGAAGCCTGTTCAAGCAGCTCTAAAGACATGAAAACCAGTCAGCTGAAATCATTCAAGCAGCCTACTCTTCACTTATTCCCTCAAGCAAAACCACAAATCAGAGCACAAGGAGAAAAAAAGCAACAGACCCTTCCTCTGAAATGAAAAAGATCTGTTTGCAGAGGGTTTCCAATCCATGCTGTTTCAGGAGTACATGGCTCACGTGTGGCTTAGCTGACCTTGCGTCTTTGAATACCGTATCCGTCATCATAAATCCCGAATGCTCCTTGTGTAGGATCAGGCAGGTGAATTGACCCGTCCGTCAAAGGCAGTGCCACAGCGATCTCTCAAACTAAGAAAAATGCTGAGTATTGTGACAAGAGGCAAGGATTAGGTGAAAAAACACTAAGGCATCCCAGCTGTAGGGTTTCTGAATTGTGCTTTTTATTTGGATTTTTTTTTTTAATATATATTAAGAATGTGTAATGCCTGGGGTGCAGGCAGAAATGAAGTGCGTCTAAACCCAATTTAGCAGAAACTGGGTTTTCGGAAGAAATGCTATGCATTCCTACAGAAGCTGTCCAGGTCCTCTGAATGTAGGAGGAGTGGATTGCTGTGTGCAGGATTTTGCATCTGGTGAAAGGCAGGAGCTGGTGGTTCACTGTTTCTTCTGATTGCTGAGTTCAGTGAGAACTAGTTGGCAACTGACCTTGTTACTCATAAAAGCTAGATCCAGTTCAAAGATGCTGCCAATAAACAGTTAATTCAGTTTGGCTGAAGTCGTTTCACCTCACACAGTGGTACATCACACTGCTTTGAATATTCATTCTCTTCATCTTCAGCCCCGAGTAAATGAATCCATCAGTTTTCACTCTCTGTAATTTACTTAATTATCTTTGTCATTTGCATAAGATTTAAGCAGATAAAAGGATTGAAAGGAGGAGAGGGATTTTTTTTCCTTAAAGTTTTAACAACAAAACTGAACCTGTGATTTTGGTAAAAGGAAACAGATACTTTGTCACACTTGAGGGCTGCTGCTACTTGTCACTGGATGCTTGCAAGCAGAGCTAGCAAGCAGGACGTCTTCAGTTTTGTCACAAGTGACAGAAATAGGAGAATGTAGAATTATTTTTTCTCCTGAAGACAGAGAACACAAATTAGTTCGAAGCTGATTATGCTCTAGTTTTTTCTCAAGAGGGGTCTGAAAGATAAAGAGAAAGCAGGCTTTGGGAGGAAGCGTTTGCTCCATAATTACAGATGACGAGACTTGAGTGGTAGATATTGGTAAAGCATCTGTTTTACAAATTTTTTCTGTTGGACTAGGGCCTTTTGCATCAGATGCTGATTTTGCATACTTCTAGGTGCATCTAAAACAAGATTTGTATCATGTTAGCTATTATTATTATTAAAACGGAAATAGCTATACTAGGTAGCCTCCAGTGTGAATATTGTTATAAATGAATAATGGTAATTAGATTAGCATAAACAATTCTCTCATGGAAGAATATTGCTAATTCAGCACAGCTAAACTAATATGAATTCCCTGTATTGAAAAAAACTTTGAGAAAGTGCAAGGAGGTCCCTGAGGCAGCAGTATCTCCAATCCTTTTACAGGCCCTATCAGGAACCACTCTTTTACTGCCAATCCTCACTCACTGTTTTGCCTGAATTTCCTCAACTTACCATGAAACCTGTTGGCTTCACTGACCCAAGTACTCCTGGCAAAGAATCCAATATGCAATTTGCTCTATCCAGGTGTTAGTCATAATAAAGCTGGTTGTGAAATGGTAAACATTTGTGCTGCCCCCCTCTTAGCATCTTTCATCAAAATCATCTGATAGGTCCACAGTTGGACACATGCAGAAGGCTAAACCTTAGGTCATCGATGACACAGGCAACATAAGCAAAGAAGAATGGGGAAAGGGATCAAACAGAGAACTAAAGGTAAGAAGTGAGAATGAAGAAGAGGAACGGCTGCTGAGGTGAGTTCATTTTGGTGAATTAAGGTGAGTATTTTTACCAAAAGCAACACACCCATATAATACATCAGAGCTTATGAATTTGTTAACTTTCCTGTCTAGCCCTTAAAACTTAAAATTGAATATATTCTGAATCTAATACATATTGTATTCCCAGCACTGCCTCATCATGTTTCTGTATTTTCCCATAGATCCCAAAGCTTTGTTTCTGAGGAAAACTGTCCATTACTTTTAAATAAATTTGTAAACCACTAAGTACTTCATAGGACAAAAGTCAGTAGTGGTTAGGAAAATGTGTACTAGGGCCTTTAATTTCTTCATGGTTAAATGAACAGTAATGTCAGAACACTTCACATCATTCAGAGGCTAAAAGTACAAAATACAAGGAGTCATCACTTCAGGTGGAGGGATTTTTAGTCATGCAATAGATAGACAGGTACAAAGACTCTGACAGTCTTTTGTCTCAGACTTTCAGAAAAAGCATGTTAAAAGTGAATACTGCTCATGACAGAAAGGTGGGTAGGTTGGTTCTTTTTTTCTGTGGTATCTATCCTCTACTTCCGATATAGGCAAATATTGCAGTTGATCCTGTAGTTCTGAGTTCACGAGGCAAGGTAATACCAGCGAGTTAACCCACAAGACTCACAGGTACAGATTATGCAGCTTTTTATAAATTCTCCAACTAAAAAGTTTTCTGGAGGTGTTCTTCTGTGAAATTACATTGTCTCCCTCTAGTGACTGCTTCTGTCTCTTACCTCAGTTTTAACGTGAAGTTTTCAGGGATTGGATGTCTTTTACGTTTTGTATCACAGTCAGACCCAAAGCCTGAATTTGCATGAATACATCAGTATATTGGCACATCAGAGACAATCATTTAGGCTGTGATAATCAGGACATTTTGTTTAAAAATGTGAGTTTAGCACATAATTATATTTTTATTTATTTCTTAAAAGACAGCAAATTTGATGCAATAGAAGATAAGTGTACCATATATATTTCAATGTGGACTGAACCAAGTTATGTAAACAGCTGCTAGCTGAGATTCACAGTTCAGTAAGTTTTGTTTGGTAGATTGTAGGATAGAAAGTAGAATGGCTAAGAAAAATAATCTTCCACTCTGTTGCTCAGTCTGGCAATATCAAAACCAATAAATATAAAGTGTAGGTCATATGCAACCCTAAGAATGTCACCACTAATGCATCACAGTTTTGATTTTTGCAGATGTAACCATTTTCTTTCTGTAAGCTAAGTGAATATGCTCCTGATTCAAACAGGTGGAAGCATGGAAAGCAGACCATCTCTTTGATGGTGATAGACACGATGGAGATCTCTTTCAAAGACAGGAGAGACTCTCTGTGTCAGGGCTAACTTTAGACCTTGGAAATATCAAAGCGAAGGCTTGGTTGTTCCCTAGTGTCCACCGTGGTGGTTGCTATGTATGTTAGTGGCAAGTATGCTGTTTACACCTATCTGGGGCTTGACCTGATATGAAATTAGTGTGCAGGCTGCTCTCAAGATCACACAGATTAAAGACAGAATAATGACCTGGTGTTTGTCTGGCTTACATGGATGTAATTGGGTAAAAGCAAGGAAATGTGGATGAAAATGAAGAAATGAAAAGAGAGCAGTCCCTGATGTGTGGTCCTGTATTAAAAAAAACAGCTCTGAGGGTGCTCCAGCCTTGTAGCAGCAGTCGGGGCGGAGAAGAAGACACACAGCTGTAACCTCAATAGCATGGTTGTCACGTTAAGGGTTTAGTTGTGTTCCTGTTTCAGAGCCCTGCGAAGGACTTTCACTGAAGCAGTTCTGTTCCAAAGCCCTGCGAGGGCTCTCACCGAGGCAGTTCAACGTTTGCCTGTTTCAGAGCCCTGCCAAGCGCTTTCACTGAGACAGCATCGCAAAGTTGAAAAGATAAATGATTTCCTGTTTCAGAGCCCTGCTAAGGGCTTTTCACTGAAACAGTTCAATGTTGGCCCATTTCGGAGCCTTGCAAAGGACTTTCACTGAGACAGTTTCGCAAAGTTGAAAAGATAAATGATTTATTGAAGCGACAGATATAACAGATTCGGAACTGCTGTTGATAAATGCACTAGCTGCAGTAGTGCTAATATACTATAATAATGCCAGCAAAATAAATTAATAGATGAATAAATGCAATCCCAGGTGTTCTTCACAAAAAGGTGAAAGCACAATGCTTACCAAGAAGGCGTCTCTGCCTTGGTAGAGGAGCACAACCCGACATCTGTCTCATCTAGGTCTCAAGTTTCTTCTCCCTCGGAGAGATCTCTCTCTGCCAGATACTCTGTGCAGTATCTCTTATACCCTAATCTTATCTGTTCCCCTCCTTGGGGTGACGTTTTCACATGATTTGGCTGTACTCATGATGAGTGCTGTACTCATGTATGTTTAGCATATTCTTCTCCAAGCTCATTATTATATTCAGAGTGTCAACTTTAATATTCGTTTCCCGGATAATCAAGCAAAAGGTCTCATTGCAGGCATTGTGGCCTTCAAGATCTCACACCGGCCTCTCGGATCTCCACCCACAAGGTTTGCACCAGAGATAAGCAGAACAAATTCCCACAATGGCGGAGGCTGTGTTGGCAACTCCCTGTGCATTTCCCCATTTTTAACCTGTGCTCGGCACTCAAAACCTATGTAGCTCCGATGAGCAGAAGCGACGAGCAGTGTTCCATAAGCTGACCTTTCTGAGTTCAGGCGTGTGCAAAAACAAACTAGAAAATGAAGAGCAAGGCAGGAAGCGCTGGGTTATCCGGTCATGTATTGTTGTGATCTCCGCTGAGAGATTACTTCAGTGGATTGGAAAAGGGAGAAAAGTAAATGTCAGATCTTGAAAAAGAATATCCTCGCCCTATCTTTAGAAAGTTAATTTTACTGAAAGGAATCATGAACTGGAAGGTGTTAGAATCGATGGATAGTCCAGTTGTCTGAGGTCTCATTGACCAAATCCTCCTCTCAGCTGCAGTGACCGTAAGCCTGCAGTGACTCTCAGCCCTAGCTTTGTGCTGCAGACATGAAAACAGAGTTCAGATGACTGCTTTAGCTCCTTTTATAGCTTTTTTTATAGTTTTAAGAAGCATATGGATCTTGAATCACTAAATCAAAAGAAATTAAACAAAAAAGAATTTAACCTGTGTTACCTAATACCATCTTCATTTTACCCTTTTTGGTTCTTTTTTCTGTTTGGGTGTCCTGCACATGGTCTCACCTGAAAGCTGTATTAGAAGGCAGCTTTGCCTTCCTTTGTTAGACTGATGTTTGTGCTACTTATTTTGCGATATGTGTCGATACAATGCAGCATCACATACATCATCATTCTTCCTTCTTCCACTTAAGTGCTTCTGACAGAACATGTTCAAAATTGGTGGCATGCAGTGGCATTTTTCAGACACTTTCAATAAAGATGTGTAAAACTGTTCATATATCTTTTCTCCAAGAACAAGATTAAGAAAAAAAACCCTAACATGGGACAGCATTTTTTCTGCAAGCTTCTGATCTGTGTCCATTAGCAGTTGAAAGTAAACACAATTTATCTTTCTAACATATATCCAAATCTGAGCATTTGGAGGTGGAGTAGTGTTTTTGGACCAGTTTTGCTCTCATTTGTGGAAACCGAGTTCTGAAAAAATGTCTCACTAAATTAACAGGGATTAAGGCTGAGGCAGGTTGCTACAGACTCTGAGCTGTAGGATAAGTGTGTTGACCATGTCTGCTGTACCCCTTATCATAGGTGGAGGTCCATGCGGGGTGCACTCTAATTCTCTCCCTGTCCACGCATCCATGTATTTGTTTCTCAGGTATATGCCCAGTTCAGGTATACCAGCAGGGAGTAGCAAGAAATAACAATAATTTACTCTCTCACAGCAGTTTCATGCAGAAAGTACTTTGCCAAAAGGTAGCATTGCCATAGTTTCACGGTTGAGAAACCAGCTAGGGCAGAGATAGGCCAGTGAGAGTACGCTCTGGGTTTCCTGAGCCAAACAAGAGAATCACTCTCCAGTCCTATACCCGTTGTCTACGTTTTTCTATGAAAGGATGCTGACAATGCCTTTTGTGCTACACGGGGTCTGATGTGCGCCTCTGAAAAGCTTCATGTCTGCTCATCTATAATTTAAGCTGTCTCTTGACAGAAGCCAGAGTGCCGGACTCTGAAAAGCTACATAAGACAATGCTGTCCGGCTGCCTCAGCCCGCTGGACCACATCAGTATGCTGGATCAGCTTCTAAAGCAAGAATTTTTTCTTTTATCAGGAATCATACAAGAAGTTGCAGAGTTCATTCCATTTTCCCTGACTCCTTGAGGCTCAATTTGCCAGTCTGTGTTGTAGCACAGTTACCCACCAAATAAACCAACATACAAGGCAAGGCCTAATCCCTCTGCAAGAATTTGTACAGTCTATGCATTCCTCGAACTCTCTTCTGTGTTAATTTTCCTGTCAGTTTTAAATGGTGCTTCTGACTCTATGTGAAAAACAGTTTCTCTCCAAGAAAAAAAATCTGGTCGTTGCAGCACCAGATTGAGACTCGAGTCCTCAGTTATGTTTCTGCAAGTGCCATTGGGCATGCTGGATGATCTTGGTCGTGTTATGTCACTTCCCTGTGCTGCCACTTCCCCTTTTGTCGAAAAAGGGAATGATGATGCTGCCCTTAGTTATGAAGTACTTTGATCTGCCAATGTTAAATGCCATAAAAGAATGAGACATTACTAGTTTAAGCAAGAAAGCCTTTTACCTTGGCAGACCAAGGTCTTAAACCTCACTGTCCTAATTTGCAGCTGGCAACCTGGGTGGCTGATCGAGGCTCTTTGGAGCTCATAGTTAATTATGGGGCAGATTAGGGGTTCTGGTGAGGCGAGTTGGAACTTCTGCTACACAGAGACTTAATTCTGCATAAGCAAACTTCAGTCTTTACTAGAACAGTAATCTTCCTCACGTTTAGGAAGAAATCAAAATCCTTCAGCTCTGTAACCCTATCAGAACAATAATGGCTTTTCCCTTCCTAAGAGCACCTCCACCAGTGATTAATACTTCATCTCCTGGTGCCCGTCTGTTCAGCTAAAATGGGAATCTGAAGTTGGTTTCCAGCATCCTGAACAAGTGCTTGCAGAATACCACCCTCAAAAGTGCATGCAGCACTTTCCAGCTCCCACCCATCTGCAGAGAATTCAGGTTGCCCCACTTGCCAGCAGGTCTGATTTTAAAAAGTGCTTGTCCAGAACTGACTCAAGAGGCACCTTGCCTAACCTGGGACAAACACCCTATTGACAGAGATCAGTACAATTTCAGAGGTAGAGATGATGGCAGTAAGTAAAATTGCTCAACATTTTCAAGCACCCTTCTTTCCAGTGCCCCCTCTCTGTTGGGTGCTTTGTCCCTGTCTTTTCCTTGGTCTTCTGCAGGTCCAGGTCCTCATCACTTGTGTTTCCAATGAGTGACCTTTGCTTCCTCCTTAATCCCTGAGTGGCAGCGGGGGCAGCAAGGGCGCTGCTCGGCAGCTGGAGGGAGGACAAGCGTTGGAGCGTTTCTTGTGCCTCTCTGAGTTGGGGTAGCCAGAGGAAGAAACTGAACCATAAATTGGCCTGGTCCCTGTTGCTCGGTGGGAAAGCATGGTCAGTTCCTCGCTGAGGCCCGTGAGTATGTAAGCAGGGAAGCTGTGAGGTTCTGAAGTTCATTTATAATGTTTGGGAAATTCCCAGTTAACCCCTAATGAGTCTTCACCAACTATAAACAAACTCTGCTTTGTTATTGCTCATCGCTTATGACACTTGAGTGGACAGATTTTCCTGGCAGTGATCAGGACATGCTGCTGACACCAGCATGACCCTCTCTGTCATACTTCATTTTTTCACTACCAACTCTTTCCCTTAATTCCCTGAAACAGCTGGTTCACTGTGACTTAAAAACAACAACTAGAGACAACTCAAAGCAAGCCTCCAGCCTGGAAAATTTTGGTGCGAATGTTAAAGCTTACTAAATCATAAGCATCTGAAAGCAAGACATTTAAGCCTGGTGACATTAGCTACAGGAAGGACTACCAGGCACAATGATGACATTGGGTTTCAGTGCCCAATTCATACTTAAAAATGGAAATTGCAATGAACTTGTACTAAAAAAGAAATCAATTGGCCTATTCATTACAGCACTGCTGGGAAAACTGCTGGGGCAAGACCGAAGAAGGATGTTAAGCCTGACAGCTCAGTACTATTTCTCAGTTTTTGGATCCCCGCTGGGTGATCTCACAGGGAAGAGTTTCCTGTGAAAAAATGTATTAAAAATGGAGGAAAAATGGGGCTGGCCATTTTGTATCAGGGAGCTTGTTCCTGGATATGCAAGTTAAAACAGGTGCGGATAACTGATTAGAAAGACTTCTGGCCAAAACTGTTGTTATTATCTGAGCACGAGAATAAATTAAGCTTCCTCAGGCAGCTACAGTAAATATGAATCTATGCATATATTAATGTGCTAATGATTTATACACCTGCCCTTTACCTGTAAGTCCTTTTCTCTGGCATCAACTCTAATTTCCAAGGACTCAGCACATTGAAACAGTCTGTCTTCATTACTAATTTTACTTTTTTTTCCTCTTTCCTTCATACCAACCTCTTTCCCCACATTTAAAAAGGCAACATTCAGTTTCTCACCGTTCAAATGTTTAAAATTCAGTGCTTTGCAATGCACAGGGTTTGAAGTATAATTCAGTGCCACAAAAGCAGGGATATTCTCAGTTTTTGTCTGTAGTGCATAACATTTATTTCTAGCTCTAAAAATGTCAGTGTAGATCTTAAAGTCAGCACATTCTTATGCATGAAATAGCGGTTTCTCTTTCCTTCTAGTTCCCAGTAGCCCCTTAAGGCTAGATTCAGGAAGTAAAAGGTGGTTAGGATTATGCCCTGAATACCCAGTGTCAGAGGGATGCTGCTGCCTGTGCGCACTGGCCTCCCCAATCTCCTTACTCCTGGCCAACCATCTACGAACAGCAGGGCAGAGCTGCCACCGCGGCTTTGCAAGTGGGCTGAGGTAAGATTGCTCCCCAGCATCAGCCTGGCCCAGTGCCACTCACAAAAGTATAGTGAGGCGCCAGCGGATATTTTGCTTTCCGCCACTGAGATTTTCTTTGTTGGAGACCCTCTTTGGCATTTTGTGTGGTTGGGACAGCATGGCCCAGGGCAAATAAAATAATTTGCTTTCTAGGCAGAGAGATAACAAATTGCTTCAATAATAATTTTAAAACATTCTTTGCTCCATGCATTTTGATTTGGTACATCCTTTTTGTGCCTTCCAGGATGGTAGTATCCAAAACGTCTGAAACAGATGCGGAATCGTGGCAGTGTGATGTAGCAAGGCACTTTGGTGCTACATGGCGCTTGGCTAGCACTGAGATGAGAGCATCATTTAAGTACTCGGTAAGAGTACATAAAAGTTTTATCGGCACTAATTTGAGATGACCTGCATGCTGTATTTCTCTTGGTGTGCCATACCATGTGAGCTCCTATAAAATCTTTATACCCTACTATCCCCTCAAGCCTCAGATGCATATTTTCAGTTAAAGGTGAGCAACTAAGTGTCGGTAATATAGAAGGAGCAAGGGTCACATTGTTAAGTATTCCTAAAATGCTGATTTATTCTCCCCTTCTGTCCATATTCCTTCTCTGCTTTTAGCCTGGACAATGTTTACCCTACAGAGATTTTCTCTGTAATAAATATCAGTGATACTGGGCTTCACATCTCTGACCTGCAATTCCTCTGCTGTGCTACGGGTTATATTAGGTTTGTTCTTACTGTTTTGAGCAGCAATAATATAGTAAAAAAGCATATGTTTGAATAAGCATAGCTTTGGACAGGATATGTTAAAAGGCAAGATCATACAGGTTAGCTTCCACAAGGAAATATTTTGGGGAATGTGGATTCAGAAGTGACCACCATCATCCCTGCAAACTGTTCCGTGGGCTGTTAATTAAGCAATGTGAATGGGTTTTGCATTATACTGCAAACACCTAGGGATTGCAGGGCACAACATATTTGCTAGCACTTCTGATACAGTTAGAAGCAAAATATAAGCAAAGCAGTTGTAAAGTAGCTCAGAAAAAGAGCAGGTTATCATACTTGTTTGCTGCTGTAGCATGGGATGGGTTAGATGACACTGGAAACCCATGGAGCTGGGCAACTCCCCATGCTACAAAGAAAGAAAGAACCCATATCATATAAAAGCTTTTTTAGATAATTTTTTGTATTAAAACCTCTGCTATTGTAGCTACATCTAACCTGATCCATTACCTGCATTTTGGGGCATTTGATCTAATCCCTCAGGAAAGCCTTGACCAGTTGGTGGCTGGTCCTGTTAATGTTACGGCCACCAGGGGACACCTCAGAGCTGGCATTAAACCGCAGGGCTGCACGGACAGCTGAAAAGCAGCACTGCTTAGACAAAGCATTGCCTTCGGGCCTCCCTAATTTCAGTCAGTGCCTTAAATTGCCCTCCTTTTTTATTTATGGTAACTTTGATAAACAGGAATTCAATAGGAATTGCTTCTGGTGACCTAAATTCATTACCATAAAGTTTATGCTGCGTTTAGAGAAAAAATAATTATTTGGCTCATAATTAAATACAAGGATATGATAAAGAGCGATCAGGTCAGTCAGGAGGGGTTATAACACAAAAATTGTAAGGGATGCAAGATTTTTCTTATGCTCTGTTTATTTAGTCCTTGAGGCCAATGCTCAAAGTGGTATTTTCATGCCTTAAGGGTAGTCAAATGTTGGTGAAACAAAGTAGGCAAATTTTCAGGTTTTCACATTTTCACGGTGGATACATGTGTAACCAATTTGATATTCTCTCCTGAGCTGAGAATACAGTTGTCGTATGCATCTATCTGCAGAGAAAGCAATAGTCAACAAACATGAATATACTTAAAACATGTAAATGACAAATTATCACAAGTTTTATTTAAGGCTGGTCCTTTACATTTCCTTTGGTTTTTCAGTTAAAACAAGAAAAGTAGAAACTAAAAAAATAAAGGAAAGTAGGTTAATTCAAATTAGAAAGAGGACACAGTATAATTCACAATGCATGTCTGGGTTTCCTTCTGCCTCAGAATTTTGAACAAGGGTTTATCAGAAACCAGTCGAGCTCTCTAAGAGACTTCCAATTCCTTCAGGCCTGTGCGAGAAATGGGTGTTGATGGACCTCACTGGGGGAACCTCTCAGTATGAACCTTTAAGTTAGTGTAAAAGGAGGATTTGGAGGTTTTGCTCCTCTCTCTTGGACCAACCACCACATTGCTCTTTCAGGGGATATATTCTGCTGCCTTGCAAAAAATTGTCTTGCTGGCCATACTTGCTCTGCACACACAGCGATATTATCGTTGCCTGGGCATAAGCCCAGGACCTGAGCCATTGCCTGCGGAAGCTGATGGGAACCCCCTGGCCCACGGCACCGGCTTCTCATCAGGCCCTCGTGGCTCTGCAGCACCACGACCATAGTCGGACCACTTCAGGGCAGGACTTGGCTTCCCTCTTGTTTCAGCAATGAGGATGATAATCTCTTCTAAATTTTTTGCTTGCATTAAGTGTATCATCCTCAGACAGCTAAATAAACATCAGTACGGCCTCATGTCACCCCATTTCCGTAACATACACAGGGGTTGTAACTGAATTTATTATTCAGATGTATTCAACTACTGAAAGCAAGATAATTGGCACAACAAATGCCTTGGGGATTTTTCAACGTTGCAAATTCATAATGTATTAAATGACAAAAGTAACAGCGTTTGGCATGTTTTTCCATTCTGAAACTTGATTTAGCTTTGATTGGTCACAGCAACCGAGGACAAGTCAAGTAAACAGGGCCTAAATCTGCAAAAATTGTAATTGCCAAGTAATTTTATTCACAGGTTACCCCACCAATGTCAGTAGTTCTGCTGCTTGGAAAGCTGTGTCTGTCACAACGGAGTCAGCTGTGAGTTCACTGCTGCGCTTCCTTGTAGTGATGAGAGGCGTGACGTCAGTCCTGCGGTGCCCTGTGAGGCCACAGGGAGCTGTGGCAGGGCTCACTCTGATGACATTCACGACTGATGACATACATGCATAGGTAGAAAGGGAAATTTCAGCATTTTGATTCACAATGAACAGTCACGTGAACTTCTTACCTCACAGTGAAGAGTCTGGCTAGAGAAGAATGGGTAACCAAGGCAACTTTCCTGGATTTTAAGACAAATATTTGGTCTTGATATTCTGCTGCCGCATACCAGGAATCCGATGAAATCTCCTTCCACAAGTTCCTTCTTAATCTCAAAACATCACTCTTGTGAGTAGATCAACTGCAGAGCTGCCATATGGAAAAATGTGGATGCCTCTGCCATGCTTTTGCCTCCTCCAATACCGCAGCTGTTCAGCAGGAGATCTTTGGTGGCTCCACTTGAAAAAGAAACCATTATTTTGGTGCTTTAAGCATCAAGATTTGACATGCAGTTCACATATTTTTATGTTGTACCTCCCCTGGTCAGCATGCCATCACATACCTGCAAAAAGGGAGTCAGCAAAGTAACATTCAGGTTGGTATGTATAAGCGTTAGGTTGATGACAACATTTAAATGCCCAGTGCTGAGCCACTAGTTCTGCTCGCTGTGATCACATACAGGACCCTTACCAGAAAATCAGTGTCAAGTGAAATTGCACTGAACCTTACCAAAACTGCTGTCATTCTCAAGCAGCAAGATCTTTGGCTGATTTCTGCTGGTGCCCTCTCATGAAGGGGATCACACCGCTTGATGCGGAACAAATCAAATGGTAGTAAAAATCTTTGAAAATGATAAATCTTGCACAGAAGAGCACTTACAGTCATATGGAAGTGGGACTTACTTGACACATGATTGCTTTACAGGTTAAAATGGTTTCTTTCTAAATAAAGATTTTCTCCCTCTATTAAGTTAATATAACTGGATTGTGTTCATACAAAGACCTATAATGATTGGGTTTTTTCCTACCAAACTGCTGCTATAGCTTCTGTTGTCAGTTGATTAGTCTGCCTGCTTGTTTGAAGTAATCTCAAAGATTTTTAGTCTTAAACATCATTATAAATAACCTAAGAAATGTTGCTAGCACTGTTGACATAAAAATGTGGACTCCCTTTTTCTTTAGGTCTTTTCCACATTCTTTCCATGCTTTTTTAAAAGATTTTTTAAAAACTTAAATAAATGCTGAGCATGTAATATTGTACTTACATTCTTCTTTCAGTATACATTTTTCAGCACTCCATCGCCTACCCCCGTGTTGCTCAGCTGTTGGCTCCATTTCGCTCTTCCAGCTGAGTGGTCTGTGCTTGCCTCACGTTCAATCTCTGGGCAATCAAACTGCCCACAAACACAGTCTTCTGCAGAGCAAGGCTGGGGCTGGTCTCTGCTGTGGCAGTAAGGAAAGATTTGATTTCAGTGGGGCAGAAATATTCCCTGCCCATTTGTTTTACTAGGGTACAGAGTAGGCCACAATTAAGGGCATATGTAGGCATTTTGTTGAATCTGAGCCACAGAAATCAACAGACATTTTGTGGAAAACTATCATACACATTTCTTTCAATTCTGGCTCGGTAGAAAAACGCTTCTGAAAAAAATTGACACAGTCCCCACAGCCTCCATACCCATAACCTGAAAAACTAAATGGGCACTTTCTGCATGTGGTCTTCTTACTTCTCCTCTCCTCTCCTCTCCTCTCCTCTCCTCTCCTCTCCTCTCCTCTCCTCTCCTCTCCTCTCCTCTCCTCTCCTCTCCTCTCCTCTCCTCTCCTCTCCTCTCCTCTCCTCTCCTCTCCTCTCCTCTCCTCTCCTCGCAAGGCAGGTGCCTAAGAGACACCCGTTATACCACAGGGCTACCCCCTAATGCAAAAGTCCAGCTCTGTCCTATAAGAGGCATGTGGCTGTCTGGTTTTAAAAAAACAAGCTTTTTGCTGTTTATTCCTCAGTCTGTTGCCTGTCAGTGAGGGTTTTGTACTAAACCCCATCACAACAGTATCTCAGCCTGACAGCAAGTTGGGCTTAGGGGACACTCTGGGGTGGGGAGGGAGCATACAGACACGCAGCTTTGGGAAGGACCGCGTTGTCTCTGCACATTCTGTTTTAGCTGGTCGGTGCTGTGAGTGTTGCTGCTGCAGTGGGAGACTAAGGACCAGAGTTAGGAAGCGTATCCCAGGCCAGCCCCGCTCAGCCCCCACCTCCTTCCCCAATCCCGTGCTGCAGCTGCTGGAGGAAGGAGTTGTTGTTGTCGATAGTTGCAAGCTTCATCCTGGGCTTATTGATCTGGGCTTATCTGGGAATTAACTACCTCCATTAGGTATTCACTGTTAGCACGGGGGTTACTGTGATATTTTAGACAAAGCAGTCTTTTGAGATTTACTGTTTGGCTTCTGCTCATCTGAGTTCCCTTTGATGCAGGGAGACGGAACTGCAGCTTTTTAAACTTCTTAATGACAACAGGGTTAGCTGGTTGCAGGTATTTGTGTGACAGGCCTGTAGGCTGTCAGTGTATGCACAGGTACGTGATGTCTGGCTCAGTAGCAGGCCTGGCAGCCCAGTTGAACTAAAACATTTCTCTACAGTTTTCAGTAAACACAATGAAACTGTTTGAAAGGGTAGTGGCTTTTTTCCTAAGCAGTGGTTTTGAAAGTATTCACCACCTCAGGAAGCAGAAAAGCTATCTTTTAATTCCAGAATCATAGCAGAGAATAAAATAAAACAAAATAAAATAAAACAAAATAAAATAAAATAAAATAAAATAAAATAAAATAAAATAAAATAAAATAATATAAAATAAAATAAAATAATATAAAATAAAATAAAATAAAACAAAATAAAATAAAATAAGTCTGGAACAAGGAGTTTGTGATATGCCAGTGAGTGAGCTAGTGACAGGCCCTCTAAGGAGAGGGCCCTCTTTTAATCAAGATGAGTGCGAGGTGCTGCGGAGCACCCGAAGGCTTCCTGTGCTGCAAATAGCGGCAGGGGATAAAAGGGGCACATGTGATGCTGCGTTTGCTGCAAACAGCTAGAATGGGAATTTAAAATTAAGCGGTTGCTTGCTCCTAGAAAATTTGGTGGAGCATGTACCAACGGTTATCCCTTTCATTCAGTGTATTGCAGTGTTTCTGCCCGTTCCCCAAAGGTCCTAGCTTGTTTGACTTCCCATTACACGGTGGGACGTACTGGGACAGTCACGCTGCCTGGCTGGGGCGGCAGCCGCCACCAGCCAAGAGATGGCCGGTGCAGCCTCTGAAACTGCCTTTCGCCCGCTCTGCCGCGGCGCCTCTCTTCACGGAAGGGTAAAAGGGAACAGAAGGGCAATTTTTACTAAACGTGATAAAAATTTACGAGACGCGTGAACGTGCATACGCTAATGAGCATGCCGCAGGTGAGGCAGCAGCGTGCTAATTGGCATTACCAGCCGCGAGCGCAGAGCGGGATGGCGGCAGAGCTGCTCTCCTGCTGCTGCGTAATTACTTTGACGTGGTTTTGCTGCCTTCCTATCACATCCTGGCTTGTTTTCATGTCCCGCAACCTCTGGACATTGTCTTCACCCTGTGCATAAGGAAAGAACTCATTCAGCAAACAGCCAAGGCAGGCAGAATAATTATACAATCCTTTTTTTAGTGCTCTCTGTTGGGAAATTCCAAGTGTGATACTTTAGAGAAATAAAATGCCTTCAGTAACGTGCTTCAGGGTGAATGCTGTATAACCTGCGACCGCCGAATGACATTACAGATCTATGGACTGCCTCATCCTGCTTTAGGAATAGATGCAACTGGGACAGCAAAATAATGTAAACTTATCTTCCCTAGATAAAAGAATTTTACACGTAAAATACACTAAAAAAAAGGTCAAATTAAGGAAACGTAAAAACCTCAGAGATTAATTGGGTTTAGGCTTTTATCCCAATCCTCTTACTCTTTCCCAGGATGAGGTTCAAACAAAGCAAAAGCTCAACATAATAATTGCTATTACAAGTTGATTTTGAGAAGTAATTACTCTAAGGCAGGGCACTGCCTATCTTCAGGAAAAGATCTTAAAACATCTGGGTGTATTTCACTGCTTACCCACAAGATTCCTTCATGCTGCTGTCCCAAAGCAATGCCCTAACAGTCTGTATTGTCAGGAATTGTATGCATCTGTGCAGATATTGGTGATATCTGATCTCACCATCAGCCTCAAAAGACTGCCTAGACATACCAATCCAGCTTATTAGAGCTTCTGCATTTTAGCACTCCGTTAAAGTGAGACGTGTGATCATGTACTGAATCCTTCCTGATGCTTCCCACCCCTAGCTGCTGAGAGGCACAGCAGAGCTGTAACGGAGGCTGAGGGATGCAAACATGGCAAAGAGCGACTGCAGAGCCCAGCGTTGGTGGGACGCCTTGTGGGGCCTCGCCAGCAGCATGTGATGGGCCCAGACTGGAGCACATGGAGAGGGCAGGGGGAGGGAGGCTGGGCAGCGAGGACAGTCCGGGCACAGGACAGGGTGTCTCACTCGGCAGACCCGGGAAAGGTGAATAACCCCCATGGGCTGTTTATAGCACTTGCCACTCACAAATCTGCGTCAGGCCAGAACCGACTGGGTAAAAGCACAAACATGGCAAAATGGGACAAGAACACCTTCTGTTCATTTAATTCGGAATTGTGCAATATTGCTTTTAGGAAGAATTACTTTTTCACTATAGAAAACAATACTGCAGAAAACAGCAACAATGCGCATAAGCATGATTTACTGCAATATTCCTCAGTAGTCGCAGTCAGAGGATATTTTTTAGCTATCATTAGGTATTTGAACATAGCAAGAAGCTAGAGTGGGTACATATTGCTTAGCAATTTTCTTGTCCTTCTGAGGGATTTGCTACAGATGCCACAGATGCCCTGGAATTTACTTTATCCTCTCTTTATTGAGTGTATGCAAGACAGCACAAGAAGTTGGGGCAACATGACCTCGGAAACCGGTTCCTCAGAATGAGAGGATTTTAATTAACCATGAGCTCTAAAGGGAGTTTTGAAATAAGTCCACATACAGTTACAGTAAAAGGGCATTCTAGCCATTTTGCCTATTAAATTAATTTCCACATGGAGACAGAGCAGGGGAAGGAGGAGGAGAAAGGAGGAGCCCTTTAGAAACAAGGTGGGGAATAAAGACCCATCCTGATCAGATGCCAGGGAAGCTCGTCTGTTGGTGTACATCGAAACTGACTGGCACCAAAATTGGAAATATTAGAGTTCATTCCTGCTGCTTCTGTGGACATGGTGAGTTGTCAGATTAAGAATACTTTTACACACATTAAAATATAATATTTAAGGCACTTTCCTCATTTTGCATTCATCTGATGCTACCACCCAACACTCCAACATATTCTCCTGCTGTACAGAAAAATCACAGATTTTCTTTGTAGATGCCCCAGTGTGTGTGCAGTGTTGAAGAAGAGCATGCTGGTCAGCAAGGGGTGCTGGTAAGAACAAGACCCCTGCCGACAGACTGTCAGGAGCAGAATCTAGTAGCTGATTGCAAAGCATAACAACGTTATTAGTGCCTTTCAGTAGCTGGCTGCCGTGCTGACTCCTGTCGGGACATGGCACCTGAAAGTCTGAGCGGGTAATACCCAGGCAGCCCCTGAGAAGCACAGAGCTGCCTCAAGCCGAAACCCAGGGAATGAGAATATACTCGGAGGCCTTGAATCATGACTCGGTACCTTTTAGAAGCAGGCTCTGAGTGGTTCCCTGGGCCCGTTAAGATCTCCTTTTTCAATCAAAAGAGTGCCGTACTGTGAGGGTGAAAAGCAGGCAGTGGCGGGGCTGCCTTCGGTGCAGCTGCTGCTCCTCATTCTTCCTCCACTCGGTCACATTCCCAGGGCAGCTTGCCTCTTCTTGGAGGGGCTGTCTTACCCACCGCTACAGAAAGGGGAAAGAATAATAAATAAGTGGGTGGGGGAGAGAAAAGAAAAACCTTTTTGTTGCACTAGTAATGGTTCTTGGAAGCATGGCATATTTACAGCCATTTTACAGCCCACCAAAATAAATAGGGTCCCAGCGGTCATGATGTTGTTCTCACAGCGTTTCTTTGTGCTAGAATCATCCTTTGCTTTTTGCAAGGGGACGGTGAACCCAAAGGCAATAAGAACATAAAACAATATTGCGGTCCGGAAATGGTGAAAGAGAGAGGATCTTGCATCGCAGCTTTCAGCACACTGAGAGCATGGAAACCCCCAAAATCCCACTGTTCAGGGAAGGAGACTTTCTATATAAATGCACCAGACTACTGCAGTCGGGGGTGGTAATTAACAAACAAAAAAATAGTGTCTGTGACCCTTTAGGAAACACACAGCAGCAGTTTGGTTATAACATCTTCCTTGGCCCATCTTCCCTTAGGCCAGCATCTTTTCACACTACGTGTCTGAGGGGCCGTAGTCCCAAAAACTCTGAATGCAAGTGAATATGTGCAAGCTACACCAAGTTTCAGGGTCTTTAGAACGCCCATTTCCCAAATCCATTATCAGGAATGGATTAGCGCATATAGGAGGCAGGATGCCCCTTGGAGGAAAGACAGCTTTTCAGTATCTACCTACCAAGATGTGCTTCCCAGCTCTTAATCTGGATATTAAAGAACATCATAGACATGGCAGGGACTCTGACAGCCTCTTTAAGCCCAGGGACTTGCTGTGTATTGTTGCTACACATAGCACTACTCAAGCAGATGGAAAAGAGTGGAAAGAACACAGTTACCTCGATTTCAATTCCTTCCTTTTAGACTTTTGCAACAAATTTATCTGTTTTATGGTCAGTGCATGCTGCAGGAGATAGTGTTAGTGATCTGCCCCTCCAGCTCCTGTGTCCCATGTTTGACCTGTTGAGTGTCTGGTGTTGGGCTGCAGCTGAAGAAGCAGAGACCCCCATGATTCACGTGTGTCTCTCCCAGCACAGAGGCCATCCCCTAGGGGCTGGAGCGGGTGTATAATAGTTTCTCACCCTCTGTGGATAAAGGAAGGGAGCAGAGAGGAGATGCATATTACACCAGTGACTTTCACGAAAGAAATCCAAGAACCTAATGACTTTGTTGCACCAACCTAGCAGATGCTTTCTTGGGTCATGCAAATTATGGAAATCAACACAGGGCTGAAACAGAGAGCGGAGCTTTTTATGTCAAGAGGAAAACAAGTCACACCAAACACATTTGGACTTTTTTTCTCTCAGAATTGTTGTCTCCTCTGCATAAAATACTCTTTTCTAATATCAGCTGGAGAGCCCTTATTTTTTTTCTTTTTTTTTTTTTAGTAAAATTTTAATGAAGCTGTTGCTAATGAGAGATCTGTGAAAACCTTCCAATTATTACCACAGTATCTCTTGATGTTTGTGGGGAAATGGACATTTGGAGTATTAATTGACCTCCTGATAGTAAAGAAGACCCCTCTAGCAGAACAAGGATTAAAACTGAGAAGCTCTTGGAGTCTAGTGCTATAATATGGGAAAAAAAAGCTCTGAAGGTTATGGGAAGGTCATCAGAATGATCCAAAAAAAATTCCTCTGCAAGGAAGTGAAAGCAGCTGGATTAGCAAACTACCTTCATTCCCAGTGCTGAGTTTATGCAGAAGTCAAAATGGGTTGTCCTCCACGCAAAAAAGAATGGGACCTGGATAAAGAAGGAAGGACTGCTTCTTGCTCTCCATAAATGCCTACGGGTCCCATCAATGAAGTTGTAGTCTGTAAACTACTGTACACCATATTGCTGAAAAAAGATTTTTGAGAGCTGTTTTCAGTCAGTTTTGTGTTAAAAAACAACTGACCAAACAAACCAATGCAGACAGATGCTCAGAGACCCTGGTAATTCATCTGGGAGTTCATGGACTGTGGTAATCCTCCAGCACTGCCATCACTAGTTGCGGTGGCTACTACCCTGACATCCCTCAGTCTTCCCTGGAAGGAGTAAATTATCTGAGCAGAAGTAAAATTTCTCACATGGGAGAACAGGAAAAACACTCCTCTGAAAACGTAAAAGCCCAAAAGAGTAAGACTTACCTTACAGAGTTAGATGAAATACCTATGTCTAGAAAAGTGTGTGACAGAGAGTCCATAAAAATGTGCAACCAAGTAGCTGTTGACTTGCTTTGTCTACAAATGTCAAGTTTAATTCAACTATTTCACATAGTTAAAGGCTTACATACACTGTAATCTACGTATAAATTCTAGGACAAGTAGCAATTTACACCTAATCTCTGCCCTACATTTCTGGAGGTGTTAGGTGGGAATATGTAGTAGCGTAGAATTTCTCCCCTTGAAAGAAAACCCATAGTCAATACACAGTTTTGCTGCTGACGCAAGTTACACTAGTCATTGTCAGCTTGATAGAAATCTATAAGAAAGCTACCTTGTGCGGTGCCCCTCAAATCTCATTTAACTGTGATGAACAGTCCTGTAGCCTTGACTTCTTTACCAGTATAAAAGGTTACTGTATTTTTTGTGGGGACAGTGTGAAGTGGGGTAAGAAGACAGAAATTAAAGTCAAGAAGAGCAATGCGGTCAGAGATATCCATCCAGTTGATCGCACCACCCCTTTAACAATTCTGTGCACAAACAGCAGGCTAGGTTTTTGACATATATAAGCTCTTCACACCAGTTAATGACAGAGTCCAGGCAGGGTCCACCTGCCTGACTCATTGCACATCAAAATTGCCATGTGACAGAGAGCTATAAAAATATACACTTGAAGAAGTGAAAGAAGGAAAACTCCCAGCATAGTGTAAATTAGACTCCCTTCACAGCTGGGAAAGGGTTGAGCTTTCAGCTGGATTCTGGAAAAAGGTGGTGAAATGGACTCTCACCACTGGCTTGCTTTCTCCCAAGGCAAGAGCAGTCCCGATGTCCGTGATACCTCATCACTGGTCACAAAACATAGTCCATGGGTATAGGGGCTGTGTTGGACCTGACCATGACTCAAGAGCTGGGACTGGGCTGCATCGATTCGGTTTGTAGTATTTTGGGTGAGGAGTGTAAGTGTCAAATAGTCCAATTCAGAAAGCCCACTCCCAAATTTTCAGAAGTTTATGTGAACTGTTTGAGTTTCATGAATAGCACACTTGGATTGGCAGTCTCATAGAGATAAAAGATTGGTTTTCCCTGTTGCTTTACTTGTCTATAGCTTTCTGCCTACAAGGCCTGATTCATCTCTCACGGAAGCTAATGGGAATGGTCTTTCCACATTCTGATGGAAAAAAGGCTGTCTCATTCATTTCTGTGACTTGGGCTTCTGTAGAAAACATTAGAAGTTTATATATAAGCCACCTGCTAAAGTGGCCATCATTTCAACGGGACTAGCTGGCTACATCCCTGTTAACAAATTAAATGTTCCAAGGACCACACTCGGGCAATGAAGTGAGTTAGTGTAGAAGAATCTGCATCTATGCTGTTGGTCTTTCTTAGCCTCCAAAGCAGGGTAGTCATATACAAACTGTCATCAGGGTGGTCCCTGACCTATGCCAACTCATAGCCTGAGGATACAGATTATGGAGAGTACGAGTTACCCTAGGCCAAAACTGCCCCAGAGACTGCTGTAATAATCTAAAAGCATACCTGATTAAGTTGCAATGCCCAGGAACCTCTTATGGTGTTAAATAGTATAGATATAACCTCCATCTGCTTAAGTTGAGACCCAAGCATAAGTATTGAATACAGAATCACAGAATGGTAGGGGTTGGAAGGGACATTTGGAAATCATCTAGCCCAGCCCCCCTGTCAAAGCAGGTTCACCTAGAACAGGTTGCACAGGATGGCGTCCAGGTGAGTTTTGAACGTCTCCAGAGTTGAAGACTCCACCACCTCTCTGGGCAGCCTGTTCCAGTACTCTGCCACCCTCAAAGTAAAGAAGTTTTTCCTCGTGTTGCTCAATACAAGCTTAAATGATTACCTTTTTTACTTTATACTGATGGAAATTCTTACTAGATGTTTCATCTTAGCCTTTTTGAAGTAAAGTCCTATCTTGAAAAAAAGCTCAGCCCACATGTTAATCAGAGGCTCCCCATTTACTGTATTTCACTGTAAACCAGCTTGCTTAGTTTTTGAAAAAGGGAAGGTGCCTGTGCTTTCTGCCATTCTTTAATTCTGTCTAACCTGGAACATGACACAGGACAGAAAACTGCAAATTTGTCTATGACGGATAGAAATGGAAATACTGTGGCTGACAAATTCAATCTGTTAATTCATGCAGGGTGTTGCAGGAAAGGATTTGGTGATGATAAAGGTGTTTACAGTTCTGCCGAGGATGTAGGAGACACAAAGGCATCTGAAACAAATACTGGAAAAACCCACCCCAACAGACTGTAAATAAGCCCCACAATTTGCGAAGCGTAAATTCTATAAATATCTTGAGAGTTATTCTGTCGATGCGTATTTAAATAGCAAAGCTGAAGTCATTCCAACTTCTTGGGCAGGATAAAATTTTGTTCGACACAGCCAATGACTGTAACCAGACGTGATATATTGTTCTGCGTCACCTCTGGTTCAGTGATATATAGGGGCATTGTTGAAACAGAAGATTATTAGAGAAGTTAGAAGCACTATAAAAGACAGTAGGATAATGCCAGATTTGTGATCCCAAGCTACGTGACAGAATGAGTACAATTTTGAAAGCTTCAACATGAACCAGAATAGAAATGCAGCTTTTAGTGGTTTAGTAATAGTGTTATTAACAAACTATCTCTAACCCGTGTCAAAGTACTTAATGTGCTATAATAACATCAATTAAAATATAATAATGGACTTAATAATGTGGCCCATAATGGAAAAAAATATTCATGTGGATTATCTCTTCATACCCAAGAGAAAAATTCCAATGAAAAACGCTATAATGAACATAACGCTAAACATCCTTAATCTAATATGAGTTAGAAATATGCCAGGATAGAAAATAGTGTGGATAAAGTCAAAGCCACGTCCAGAATGTTCATCAGCTGCTTTGCATGTTGTTTTGAATACATAAATCTTCAAAGACACCATGAGCAAAAGCCAGTGATTGGCCCAGGTTGGTTTGAGCTGCACTTCTGAGCAAAGATCCCATCAAATTCAGTCTTGCCAAAGGCGGGTTATCTTGGCAGCTTCTTCCAGGACCTGCCTCTCCCAGTGGCTACTCTCACATCAATTGGTACTGGCATAGCAGTGACAATAGTAGCCATTCTGGGTAGTCCAGGGATCCTGACCCAGCATTGGCACTCCAGGACAAGGCTGATTGCTGCTGGCTTCACGTGACCGCTCTGGTTTGCCTGTAATTCCAGCTGTTTAAAGACCAGGTTCAATTTGTCTAGCCTTGAGCACAAAGCTTGGCTTTCTGCTGGAGACATGTCTTCATAAGGGGGATATAAGAGGTAGGGATCCAGCAGCCTAATGCCCCGTTGGACAAGCTACGGCTCTCTGCGTGTGGTAACCCTGCACAGAGCTGTGCTGTTGCCTGGGGATACGCGGTGTACCTTTGGGTTCTGTATTTGGAAATGCTTCAGTCTGCATGTCTGCACTGTACAATACCAGAGTACTCTTGTGTAGATGTTTGTTAGCCCTCTCACGCACTACAGATATCTTATTCATTAGCCCCTTATCTGTAAAATCATGTGCAAGCAGCCCATTTATTTCTTAGGCACCATTCAGTTACTGCATATTTACTTTTGCTTACTGGCCTTTCCTGAGCATTTTTGAAAATCCAGCTGCAGACATATGGTGTTGGACAGGACTACTCAATTTAGTTTTTACCAGAGTCCGTTTACACCCGGCAGGACCGGGCTCCTGGCACGGGGAGCTGTGACACTGCCTGTTGGCTGCAGCCTGCGGCCAGCCACCTGAATGGGGATGAGGCCAGTGACACCAGTAAGAGATGCAGGCTTTCCCATGGGAAAGCAGGAGAGGACATGGCGCGTTTGAGATCCTGGCAAGGTCCATTCTTGGCTATCTACCTCCAGGCCACTTGAATTAGGCCCCGTGCAACATCTTAAGGCTCTTGCCTGCAGTTCCTGGCTTCTACTGAAAGGTAACGGGGCTGAGATGTATAAATCACATCCAGAGACGTCTTGAAATTCTGTCTGGAAAAGGAGAACATGCTTAAAACTACATTTATGGTGAACTCGATTATAACAAGACTTTATTTGATAGGTTTTGAGAGCTGAATTTAAGTTTATATTCAAGTATGCATCTCTAAGTTATAGTAAAATGCAGCAAAAGGTTAAATTCTTCTCCTCAGCCTGCTTATTCCGACAGAGTAAATTCTTATTTGTACCTTACTGATTCCAAGGCAAAGTAACATGAGAATTCATGAACACTAACAGACAGATAAGAATTTAGTCCAGAAAACAATATACAAATCTACTAAAAAAAAATGTGTTTCCTTCTCAAAATTAAGGCTTTTTGAAAAGGCACTGAATTCATTGAAAGCCAGTGGTGCAGAATGAACCATGCAATGTGCTACATATAGCACAGGAAGTAAAGAAAGTGGGTGATACTTAGAGTTCATTCACTTACTAGCTACGTTACCTCTCTTAAAATATACTACTGCACTATTGTTACTACTCTGTTTTCTGTACTTGTCTCCATTTACCTTTCCAGAGATGTGATTTAACCATTTATACCCTCTGTACACCTTTGGCTGATATTTTGTTGTTTTGCTTATTATCCGTAATGTTAGATTTGTATAAATGAAAAAGTGGATAGACTTTAACATGTTTTAAAGTAAAAAGGTCTAGTGAGAGATGTATTTAACAAAGCAATAGGGATTCTCAAATACAAAGGTGCAAACTAAGAAGAAGAACTCAGAGTAATAAGAGAGTGAAAATTGCAGAAAAAATACACTGACCAGGAACACCCCGATGTGCTTTCATGCCGTTCCGGAAGCAGCACAGTCCCTGATCATTCTGGCTCAGCCCAGAAACCTCTAGATTTCTCTCTCATCAGAATTTGCTTGATTTATATAGACTTAGTGTAAGCATGTTTTCTAAATGTACAGTAAAAACAACCTCCCCTCCCAATCAAACAACTAAGAACGTTGTACATTAATATGAACAAGTACCTGTGATAGAATTAACACTCATTGCCAGGAGCCCCCAGCTTTGGTGAAATAATGAAGTAGGCAAGATGTAAATCATACCAAGCAGACACTGTAATTGGCGAGTTATTGAACTTAAAAATCAAATGGCTAGACATAAAATACACTGGAGAAATGACAGGAAGGAAAGTGATGGAAACAGGAACACATTACTGTTTGCTGGGTGAAGGCACAAAAAGGATGAGAAAGGAACAGAGTTTGAAATGGTCGGGCTTCGGGTCACATCTCTGGAGGTGTGGAGTCCTCTCCACATGGGGAAACCTTGGCTCCTGCTCTGCTGAGCACTGTGCAGGAGTCGCTCAGCACCTCGCCAGGTCAAACCCCATCAGGTATCAAAGAGGTGACAGGAGTTAAGGTTAAGCGAAGTAATGAATGGTCGAAGGACATGAGACAGGGAAGCTTGTCTGGTCTGCTCGTGATCTCAAAGACATGGTGCTGGGGAGGAGGGAATAAATAAAATGAGAGCTACTGGATTATGGAAGTACCTGTGGCCGCATGTGTCCTGTAACTGGAGGCATAACTAACTCAGACAAGATAATTGCCGAAGCTCTCTGCTTCCCCCTCTCCTCTCCCCTGGCTGCTTCCCTGTCAGATGATTTGGGAATTCAGAAATCTCAGCAGCTAATCTATACCATCAGATTTCTGTCACCCCTGCAGTTTCTTTTTTTAATGAATATTGAATGTATACTGACCCCGAGATGATGATGGTGCAGAATATTTTCAGGTTCTTGAAGGTCACAATAAATTTTGGGAAGCATTGTCAGCATAAAAAGGTCTTGGTGTTCTCTCACCTAAGACTAGATATAAATGCGCTATGACCTTTATTGGACTTGTATCAATGTTTGGAAATGATGTACAGCTCAAATGATGAAGAGACCAGCACCAGCATCTTTTGCTCAGTTTGCTGCTGTGTTACAGTTTATTGGCTGATACCTGTATAGCTGCTACTGGGCAGAAAGCCTCTATAAACAGGCTGTCAAGTTTAATTGAACTACCTGGTAAATATACTGTTAATAAATAAGGATGTGCTTTTGCATGGCACTGAACTACTCTCCTGGGACTTACTGGGGGCTGCAACAGCTCGGTGCTTCCCAGGATGAGACCCAAGGTGCCGGCTGTTGCTCCTTTCAAATATAATTGCAATTTCATCATTGATGTTATTACCAACAGGACTAAGCCTTAAAACCTGTGGAAGGCTTTTGAACCTCTTTTGATCTATGCATGACATAACAGCGAGGCTCTCCAGTGCTATTAAGTGCATATTGCAGGAACGAGATTGTAATAGCCGATACGGACTGTGACAATGCAGCCAAATGAGCCCCGTTCCTGAGTGTTTGTTTTCTCAGAGCCCTGGAGACAGGTAGTTATGGGAAAATCTTGAGTTCATTAAAATCAAAGATGCTCCTGGTGTGCACGATTGCTAGGAAAGGTGACAGTGAGTGTTCCCTGGGTGGAGAACAATGTGTGTATGTAAGTGCGTGTGCCTACGTGATAATATGCCCGTTGTGATTTTTAAGAAAATTTAATGAATTCTAACGGCCTGACTTAATGCTTTCTGAATGCTGCATAGCAGCAAGATGTGGTTGTTTGTTAGTAGGTAAAATACTTCGTTGATGGCTGAAGCGGGAATGTTTAGGAGACTTATTTATTTAATGATAAAAAATGTGTTATTGAGTCAAATGTGCTGATACTACTTCTGTAAGCTAGCCCGTCTGCTCGGTCTGATAGTCTGACCGCACATACATGAGTGATGCCGGCTGTAAGAAAAAAGGAGTGTCAGCATGCTCTCCTGATAATGACGAATGCTATTTACTCCAGAAAGGCAGTTTTTTGAAAGGAAAAGGAATAATTTCAGGTTTATGCAAGGCAACCGGGGAGAGGTAGTCCCTCTCTCCTGGAATCAGTCACAGCCCCACACCAGCTTCAGAGCCCTCTCGGTCGGGCCCGCCTGGGGCTGTTCATTTCACAGCCCTCTGGTTCAGGTAAGTTAAGCAATCAGAAAAGCATCTGATTTCTACCCTTAAAATTGCATTTCGTGTTGCTTTTTCTTCAAACGTTTGTTTGAAAAGCCGCATCAAAAAAATAGCTGACTTTGCCGTCTGCTTTGGTTTCCCACTACATCCTTCTGGAACTGAAGGCAGCCCGAAACAAGTTAAAATGAACAAAGGCAGGGGACTTTGTCTCCCTGTGTCCAGGTGTCCGGGGCTTGCAGATTCCCCTGGGGTGTTTAGGGGAAGTGTTCAGGCACGCCACGTCTGGAAAATTTCCAGATTTACTGCAAAGGGCCAGAGAAGGAGGAGCGTGGAAAATGTTCCCTGCAGCAGGCAATCAGTGGATTAACATCCCCCCTCTTAAGCGACTGCGAGTGGGAGACGTGCCACTGCTCCGGGCAAACCCCAAGCCTCACGCTGGGGCTTTGTGGGCTTCAAGTGTTGCTGCGTTGTACGGCACAGCTTCCAGGTAAAGGAACGCTGTGCTCATTATTTCCAGCATCTTGCCTGGAGAGAAACACATACGAGTAGTAATAACACAAAGAAACAAAGCCAGCCTGGTTTTACCATTCAAACACACCCAGAAACAATTACATTAATTGACTTAGTGCTTAAGGAGGAAAAATATTTTTCTGTTTTACCTCATGTGAGACACTTCATAGTGTGTTTGACATGGGCTCCCAGCAGCTAATAGAAGTAAATGCAGCAGCGCCTTTTTAAGAAGTGCATCTTTGCTAGTAAAAAGTAGCTACTTAAGCTGGAACAGCTCAGATTGAGGCATCATCACTTTATAGTGCTGCATGTAATTTTTCAGCCCTTGCTTCTGGGCAGGCGACTTCTCGCTGACTGCAGCCATAGAAGCAAGGAAGACACTTGACAACTTTATGCCTTCGTCAGTCACTCTCTGAATGCTGGAGCCACTTGCCTGTACCTTGCAAAACATCTTCTCTCCATTATCTGACAGCGAGATGAATCCTACCTGCTGACGTGATTGCTGCTTTCCGGCCAAGAATACACTCATTTACTGAGCATGTCGTGTTCAAAACTGACTGAGCCCTGAAATAAATCTCTCATGTCTTTACATCTCCCATGTTGGAGTTTGGGAAAAATAGACCGAATCACATGCTGAAGTAAAATAACGCGATCAAATTATCATATAGCACTAAAATAGCAACACAGTCCTATCTGCTTCTGGAGCTGGAGAACAGCCAGTTTACAGTCTCCTTTTCTCAGGTGCACCCTTACTGTGAGTAAAAATCTGTTATCCAAGGGTACCTTGGAAAATGACCTGTAACAGATTCCCAAGTTGTAGATACAAGGGGAGTTAGTTACATGGAAAGGCTGACCTTACATATACGCTACAGCGCAAATGGTTGGGGGATGGCTTTGCCACCAGTGAAAATGTGGTTAATTAATCATGCTTGAAAGCCAGCCAGATTTTCATGGGGAGTTTAGTTTATGATTCTTATGAATATAAATAAGAATAATAATTATTATTATTATTACTTGTGGACAAACAAAAGTATGTTCTTTGTTGTATAAAACATAAAAGGAGACACTATCTCCTCTCCTCCAGTACAAAGTTCAAGAGGACTCAAATCTGCTGAACCCTTGAAAAATTTTGGACACGGAGATTCCTAGTGCATGCAGCAGGTGCCAAGATGTCTCAGTGGGGTCACTCTTCGCAGAAATCTCCTTTTCCTGGAGGGCAGAGCTGATTCCCCCCTCTCTCCTCGGGGGTCTGCTTTGCTCAGCCACCCGTTATGAAAGCTGGACCAGAATTCGGGCACTTCCCAACCCTAATGAACTGCATCGCCTGCACTGCCAGAAAGAGAAGAAAGAAAACCAAGGGAAAAACAACGCTGCCCAAACTCCTAACTCTATTTCAAATGAGTATTAACAGAACTGATTAGTTGTTTCTGATTTGCTGAATTCAGTAAGTGTGGCCAGTTGGTTAATATATTTGTTCCAGGATCAGACAAGCATCCATCATCCAAACTAGGTGCTAATAGACATCTCATTATATCTGAGTGATGACTATTGATTAGCAAAACCCTAGGCCCAGAGTTTGCAAAACTCTGAAATTTATCACCCGGCTTTCAGAGGCACCAGATACTCAGTGCTGTTCCCCTCAGGGGAATCTGGTAGCAGCTTAGCTTAGCACTTCTGAGATTCAGGCCATTTACTTAGATGGGTAAATGTGGATTTATAAACCTATACTTCCTTTTCAAATTGCAGGGGTTTATATGTTTGCTAAATCCATGCCGTTTCATGAAAATAAGAGATCGAAATCGTAAGGTAGGCTAATGCACTTCAGAGAGCTGTGCTCAACACGTATTTCTTCTGGCTGTGCTAGTCCTGGTCCCCCAGCAGCCCCGTCTATGAGTCCCGTCAGTCAAAATGGGGCAGAAGAAGACAGCTGCGCCAACGAAGGCGGCTGGACCTACTGGTCCTTCTCCCCTCGGTGAACTCATTGTAGGGAGGGCTGTGGGTCCAGCGGAGTGCCTCCCCTCTCCCTGGCAATGCTGGCTGGCCGCAGCAGGGCCGTGGGGTGTGGGGGCCAGGCACCTTGCCTCCAGCCCAGCCCTGGGGCACTGGGCATCGCCGCTGGGTGCCGCAGTAGCCAGCGGCATGGCACACGGGTCAAGTCATGACCTGATTCCTCCCTTTAATTGCGTAAAACGCTTCCTCTCCGCCAAAGGAAGGCATGCAAACCATGTGTTTTCTTCACTGAAGAACAGAAAAGAAGGCTGTATCAGAATAAATAATTGTTTTTACTGATAAAACCTGACAAAGAGTATGACTGTCTCTCTTGGGCAAATATTATCTACCATTGACAGAGGAAGAAAAATTGTGCTAAATCTACAGGTACCAGCACTCCATTAGGTCACCTTGTTAGGATGGCAATATGGCAGCAGCGTTGCCAGCCGTGGTTTCACCTTCTGCTTGCAAATCACTGTGCTTTCAGAAAGCGCTGCCGGAACTGATGCTGTCAAAACCAACTCTGCGTTACAGGGTTTTTCCCCTTTTCTGTGACCTTGGTGATAATTAAGTGCATCATTCTCACAGGGAAAAATTGTGAACCATGAATTGGATCTGCTGGCCTAGCTGCTGATTTATGGGTCAAGTCTCTAGCTGTTACAGACAAAATTTTCAAGTCTCTGATTAAGCCCTGCTGATTTAAGGATCTCACAAGAAATGTGTGCATAATGAATTATCTACAGATGATAATTCAAATTGTTCCTTGATGATTCATGTCACCTTTCTTTATTAAATTACCATTTTAGAAGTCTAACAAGGGCAATGCAAACTGACGGGTGGTGACATTACAACATAGATAACAGGTCAGCCGAGCAGCATGCTGCAAGTTTGGGTAAGTGGTCCTTGCCCCCAGTAGGAGATGCCAGTAGAAAGCAAAGGCTCAAGGAGATACAAGGGCCAAACCGGTGTCATTACTGGATAAATATTTCTCAACATCCAGCATTTCTGCCTCTCGTGTGTCTGAATTTCTAATTTTCTTCCTCACTTGAGCAAAAGTTTCCAGCAAGCTGCCTGCAGTAAAGCCCTGCATCAGTATTAGTATAGTATTAGTTATTACTATTAGTTATTAGTATTATGTATTAATATTAGTATTAGTTGCAGTATTATTTGCCAGTAACAAAATGGCACTGACTGTCCTCACTGAAGAAACACTGAGGGCTACCAGGCATCTCCAAAATCTGTACATATGTGGTTAACATGTGACAAAGACTTGTAAAAATGTGTGACAGAGTGAACAAAGTTTTTCTTTTCTGGGTTCAGTTTCTGTTAGCAGGGGCTTACTGGATCTCAAACCAGTACGCTTGGAACCCTGGAAATACCTGCTGTGCCCTGTGCCCTCTGGAAGGCGCCTGCAAATCAGTGGTGCAGACAGCACGTCTCTCATGGTCTGATGGTAGAAGGAAACACAGTGAACTTGAGTAGCGGGAACTGGAAATGCAAATGCACCGATTCTGACGTTGCTTTAGTGTCATGTCAGATGTTTCTCCAAGCAAATGCCCGATAGCAGTCTCTGTCTCTACATCTGACATGCATCAGGAAAGTATTAGAAAATGCAATTAGCCACTGTTAGTCTTTACCATGACACATCCCAGTAAGAAGGCTCTGCTTATTTCTGCTTGTATTTCATAAGCTGATGTGAGCAAGGTCTCAGAAGGAGCCCCATACCTTCAACCTTCTCCAGCAGTGCCATTTTCTCATGACTGGGTGTTAACCAGAGAGCATGCAGCAGGTGGCAGGGGGTGGCCTGGACCACAGCGCTGGTGTCATTGCAGCTCTGGCGACGACAGTAGGGGTTAAGGACCTGCTCCCAGTCACCAGGTGAACACCATCCCAGGTGGGGATCAACTAGGCACGCAAGGGAAATCAGAAAATGGTGTCTGTATTTTGAAGGTGCTAAACAAGTGGTAAAGGCAAAAGGCACTGGTCCGTATCTGCAGCAGTTTCACAAAAAGATTGTGCTGTTCCTGTGAAACGTTACCTCTGCAATTGCTTAAACCCTGGGGTTTTGTATTATCTAGCTTATACATATGCTAAAAATGAACAAAACCATATTCTGGACTCCAACAATTTTCACATTCCATTGCCTGTAACGAGCATCTTCCTGAAAATAGCTTAGTAAGCCTAGCAAAACAAGGCTTCAGCAAATGCACTTAAAATGTAATTAATATACAGAAAACCAGACCATAACATCTTGCGCAAGAAAAATTACTTTCAGCAGGAAGATTTCCATATTTCCCACAGGGAAATCCTGGGAGACTTATGTGTGGATGCTTATGCAGTGCATACACAGTAAAATCCAGTGTGTTCTGGACAGCCAGGGCTTTGCTGAGCTTCCCAAAAAGCTACTCAGCACACCGAGTCCAGCCTGATGCTCAGCACGCAGAAGTTGATGCACCTTCGCTGCACAGCACGCAACGCTGCGGCTTGGGGTCTGTCAGTCCTCAGATCAGAACTGCTGCCCCAAGCAAGCCCTCAGATGGCCCAAAATCCTGGATGACTGCCCCAGGCATACTTTTTAATGCTGGGATAAAGTTTCTGGCTGGAAAAAGAGGCACTGTTGGGGCAGTGCAGATGGTGGCTGCTAGAGATGCTGGAGGACATGCAGTCCAAAACAGCACAGGCAGCAAAATCAAGTCACTGTTACTCCTGTCTTCAAAGGATGCTGAAAGGTGTTTATGAATTGCTTTTTCTTAATTTGGGAGTTTTCTTAATTTATGAACCAATTGCTTTAGGGCCTATACGAAACTACTGTTGAACCACAAAATTGTATTAGCACATTGATGTGCTGGGTGGGGGTGTAATTTATCTATGAGACTGGCTTGTCCGTAGCCAGAAACCTGTTACAAAACTAACTCCTTCAGTCACAGCAACAAAATGGCATTTCTCACCATCCAATCTTATTATGTTCCCCTTCACTTGATCCTAATTATTCTGCTATATTCTCACCTCAGAAATCTTCTCCAGTAAGCCCTAACCTCTCCTCAAGTATCATTTTCCTTTGAAAAGCCTCTCCAGTTTAATTCCAAACCCCACTCCTTCCCTAAGCTGCTTTATCCCTCCTGACCTCTCAACGTCTTTCCAGTCTCCACCCATTTGCCTCTCTTATTTCTACTCTATTATCAGGGATGTTTCTGTGTGTGTGTGTGTGTGTGTGCATGCATGAATATAGTTACCATGATCCTTCTCTAAATCTTTCATTAATTTTCGGGAGATCTGGACTTACTTCTGGGATATTACTAAGACAAAATACATAGGTGATTTCAAAAGCTCCCTGGACACACTAGAAGGAGTCGGCCGTGTAAGGTCACTGAGGTGGCACTTGCCAAAGACAAAAAGAATGCTTGTTTCAGGCGGTTTTGTGGCAGATAAACTGATGGGCTAATACAAAGGCAGGCACTATCAACAAGGTTTTACAAAAAAGCCAGCCCAAAAAAAAGAGCTACAGCCACTGGAAAAATCACAGAATCACAGGGGTTGGAAGGGAGCTCTGGAGATCGTCTAGTCCAACGCCCCTGCCAGAGCAGGGTCATCTAGAGCAGGTTCCACAGGACGGCGTCCAAAGGTGCCAGAGAAAGCATGTAAATGCATGGATTAGAGAAATAACGAGTGCAACTCCGGATGGGGACAGACTCGTGGAGGAGTTGCCATGCAAAGATCCAAGCACAGACGGAGCTGTGTACGTACGGTACAGGGAGAGGCTTTAAATCATACCACGTGGAAGTGTGGCTCCGGGTAGCTAGCCAGAAAAAATGATGTAGAGGAACTGAAACCATTAAGATAGCATTTCCTGAAGTGTTTTTGAAGGTTGAATTGCAATGCGGTTCTTCGCTTACTTTTAAAAAAGTTGTTCTTCTTCCATTAGCCTTCAGTGTAATCTTAGCAGTTTCAGACAGACTTGCCTTGTCACAGGGACATTTTGCATGAAAAAAGCCTGCAGCCTACAAACCCTACTATTTAATTTTTGTATGTTTCTGCACTTCTAGGGGTGAAATTAACACAAATCAGTCTCATAATCAATTGCATCTCTCTATGAATTCAAATTGTTTTGCAGTTTCTTCTCTAAATTTCTCATGCGGATCCTTTAGCATCTAGTTTTCTTCTTAATGTCTAGCCTAAAAATGTAGTGTTCTTATAACTCAAGTGTTAGTATTTCTGTAATAGGTCTCTTAGATTCTTGCTCAGCAGGAGTATCATCTTCTGGTCTATCACGCTTTTCTTTTTCCCCTCTCAAAGTCTGTTTGTTGTGAAAATTATTCAGTCATAAGTTGAGCTTCTCTCCTTTTTCTAGTGAGATGTGAAGGACAAGATGAGAGAGAATTATTTTCAAGAGTGGAGCTGGAAGAATGAAAATAAAAGTTAAGAGCTAAAAATTTAATGTTATTTATTAAAAAATTGAAATGCTGGGATCTGGGCTAACAAGTGAAGAGAACAGTTATTTACCAGCTCTTCATTTTAATAGCTGTTAAAGATTGAAGTGGATAATGAAATGAAGTTTCAGAGCAGAAAGAGCAATGCCCCAGCCCTGAAGTGTTCAAGGCCAGGGTGGATGGGGTTTGAGCAACCTGATCTGATGAAAGGTGTCCTTGCCCATGGCAGGAGGTTGGACTGCCTGGTCTTTGCATGTCCCTTCCCACCCAAACCATCCTATGACTCCACGATTACAGGATTCTCATGAATGTATTTCATGCTGGTATTTAAAATGACCTTAGTGAGAGCTGAAGGTGCCTCAATGATGGTGTTGTGGCTGAGCAGGCAGGCAGCAGGCAGGCAGGGCGCAAGCTTGCCGGCCTGGTCCTCCCGGCTACCCACCTCCCTCTCCATACCAGTCACTCCCTGCAGTGCTTTGAAACAGAAGCAGAGCCTGGGGAGGGTAATTTTTCCTGCTTACCAGTGGCAGAGCTCCTGGCTACACTATCATGAGCATTTCTACAGGTATTTCTACCCAACCCTGCAGTGTGGATATAATATTGTACCTCTTGCGGAAAATTTTCCAACTACCTGACTGACCAAAAAAAAGTTACTGTTCACTTCACACTCAGCAAACTAGAGTCACATGGAGTTTCTCATGTCATGCCTTTTTTAGGTACAGTTCTATTTGTCTCTGAATTCCCAGAAAATTTACTTCAGTGTAATCGGATTACTTGACATGGGTCCTCTCAGTTCTGCGCTGTTGTATTTCCACATTTGAATGCACTGCCTCATTTAACATGTATTTCTTTTCCACTTTCTTATTTATTTTTCACATTCTTTTTCACTGTGTGTTTCCATGTATTTGCAGCTGAAAAATTAGCCCTGCGGACCACATTGTTCTGCTTCTGAGAAGATTCATTCTGCTCCTGTTTGCTTCCCGGTCCTTTCTCTGCTCCTTCCTCCTTTCTGCAAGCAGTAGGTCGAGGCCAGCCTACCTCTCAGCTTGTCTCTGCTTTCTGCTTATATTCTCTCTCCTCACACCTCTTTCATCCTTCCTCTTTTGCTTTAGAAATCTTTACTTGCCCTCATCCCAGGCGTGTGCATGACTGCTTGCACAACACACTGGTGGCAGATGATGGCAACTGCTGAAGGTGGTGGCACCTCATCTCAATATATCACTTCCCCTTCCGTTAGAGCGCTGTTTTGTCTATTGCTTATGACGTTTCCAAGGTCTCCTATGAACTTTAGAGCAACTGGGTAATCTTGGGTTATGTTGAATGAAGGATAACAATTGGGTAGTGTTGGATGAAGGACTGGTGTCCCCACACACAACAGAGGACAGAGGCACGTGGGTGGAGGGGGACATGACCTTGCTCCTGCCCCTCCCCATGCTGTCACAGGAGGTGACCAGACCCATGGCAGAAAGGACCTCCATTGCAATCGGGTCAGCAAAAGGCACTCAGACACCTTTGACTTCCCCCCCATCACTGCCTGTGGTGGCATGGGACCCTTTATGGGATGAGCATCTTGGGACTGCATGTGACTTATGGGCTGCTTTGGGGTGGGGAGGGAACCCAAGATGGGGAAGGGGAGGGATCAAGGCAGTTTGGGGAGGAACAGGTGTGAGAAAAAAAGGGAAAGGTGATAAAAGGGGGTGGTTGTGTACATAAGTTGCTGGTCACCACACTTGTCTGACCTTGCCCTGCACCCAGTGAATACAGTTTGTCCTTGTTTTCTCATTAAACTCAATTTCTGACCATTGTCCTGGGGGGAGGTGGTGGTGGTGGTGGTGTCTGAGTGGCAGCAGCTGAAGTGGGGACCCACAGGTCTTAGTGCCCGTGCGCCTGTGGTCCACCGCTGGAGCACGTGAAGGTGCATGTGTCAGCAAGTGTCACCAGCAAGCATCAGGCTAGACCAGACAAAGACTAGGTCGAGTGGCCTGGGAGAGACCAGAGGGTCTGCCAGTTGGCTACTGGAGGGACCGTGGGGTCCAAGCCAATGACTGGGGAGACTGTAGGGTCTGGAAGTCTCCCGAAAGACCCATTTGTGTGTATGTGTGCATGTGAGCGTGTGTGTTTGCACATACATGCCTACCAGCAGCACTCACTCGGATGGATCTGGGGACATGCAGCAGCCCCTTACGGGCTGGGCACCGCTGTGACTCTGTCCCCTTTGAATGACCACCAGTGTGATGGGAGCAGAGCTGGGCTGATGCTGACAGCCTTCAAAGCTCCGCACGTGCTGTCGAAACTGGAGGAAGACTTTGATACAGACTGTCAAACCTCAAATCAATCCTGCTTCAGCTCACCTGGAAAACATATTTCTGCACCGTAAAGCTGTAATCCCTGTTGAAACCTCTTCACGAAGGACAAAAAAGAGAAGAAGCCATAACATAAGCCGACCCACTATCGCTCAGTGTTTCATATTGGCTTTCTTTGTAGAAAAAAGTGGTTTTTTTCAATAGCTTTGAATTCTATTTCTGCCTAGATCCCTTTAAGTGACAAATAACTAAGGTCATGTTTTTGGACCAAAACCATGAGAAAAAGTCATTAAGAGTTCATAACGCTCAATCTCTGTGCCCTTGGATTACAATTTTAATACAGTATGCCTGGGTGCTGGGTGTACTAACTCATGTGTAATCAGCCATTTCACGTGCTTGGTGGAACAGGGAGGTATTTCCCCTCAAGGGAGCTGAAAGAAAATAGACATCATGTGGCAGCCTCGAAGATTTGTCATGCAAAAAGGCCACCAGAGTTTGCACCTTTAATAAAGTGAGGAATAATCCCTCTGTAGTAAAGGGCATGTTGGAAACTGTTGAGATAGACACGTGTAAGACACCTATAAGACCCAGGGGACCTGGGTTATCCCAAGCTTCCATGAAGAAGGATGGGGAGGCTTTAACAGAATAGAGCCAGAGCAAAAGCAAAAACCTTATCTATTTTTACTCAGGCCCTGCCAGATTACAGGGAAAAGAAGGAACTCGGGGTGCTGCCGCTTCATTTTCAGTAGCTCCCAACCCCATGCACGCTCCGTCAGGGATGAGGAGCCTCCCTGGCCGCTCCCTCCTTCCTGCCTGAGCAGCAGCTGCAGCCTGCACGTTGTCAGGACACATCTTCTCTTCCTCTCTCTGTGTTCTTTTTACTCTTTCCTTCCCTTGTTTTTTCTTTCTCTTGACGTTTTTGGTCTTTTTCCCACATTATTGCTTTACTTCCTTTCCTTGCTTCATCACTTGCATCTCCATTGCCTCCCTAGCCCCAGCTGCGCCCTTGGTCCCTGTTAGCTCTCCTGTCACTCCCTGGCCAACCTTGTCGTCTCTATCTCCTCTCTGCCTGTCCTGTTGTGGTAATACACTCAGGTACAGCACAGCAGTTGTTTAGCTGGACGTGGTGCCTCCCCAAGCAAATAACTTTCCCTGTGCTCCTTTGTGCACTGGTGCGTGAAGTCAAATGTAACATCAGAAACAGTGACTTTGCTCATATACCCTTTCCCTTTCTCTCCCTCTCTCTCCCCTCCTCCTGCTTTCCCTTGTATCCTTCATATTTTGCATGCACTTGAACAGTGCCATAGCCTTAATCTGATTACAAATTAGCGTGGCTCTGTCAAAGCCAGCAGACAGGGCTGAATTAAAAGCTCGTATCAATGCAAAGTCAAAAAGGAAGCATCTTTTTTTTTTTAGTAGGAGACAGACTTGATACAGAATGATGAAAAAGTAGAGTAGATTAATAATGAGGACAAGGAAATGGTAGCCCAAGTGCACTTCATAAGCCTACCACTCTTCCGTAGCTTTTATTCTTTTCTGCAATATTTGCTAGAGTAATAGAAAGGAGCAGCTGCAGGCAAAGGCATAGACAAATTACAGCCCACTGGTAATATCTGTACTCAGGACAGGTCTGAAATATATTCAGATACTGTCCCATGAGATATTAAATGATACTGTTGTTGCATTAACCTATGGTTAGTTACTGCTCTGTCACAAACACACTGCACCATCTGGGGCAATTGCTTTGCACGAGGTTTTTGGGGATGGTATGTGTCTGAACAGCCCCAGCCAGGTCTGTATGGCTGGATATAGGTGGACCTGTGCTCGCTCTGCCCATGCTCAAAGTTGTCTGGGCAGAGCAACAGCAAGCCCAGGGCCATCTATCCTCTGGGCGTATGCAACTGGACAGTGTAAGTGCAGGAACGCCTGACTACGTGTGTGCAGCCGTGTGCTTAAACATTTTAAAAGTAGACCTTGGCAGAAATGAGCTTCCTGACCTCTGCGTGAGAGCATCTGTATACATATATATATGTGTGTGTGTCTATGCATGTATGTAAGTACAATATATATTTGTACATACATATACACAAGTATATATGAAGTATGTAAAATATTATGTAAATTTAAACATACAAAAAAATTCTGCTTCAGGATAGACCTTCTAAAGATTGGGTTTGGGTTTGGTTTTGTTTTTTTAAGAAAAAGCAAGCAGTGAGTAAGATATCCCTTTCACACCTCAAAGCAACGTAAAAGTGCTATATTGTAAATGCTTTTTTTTTCTTTTGTATTTGGAGTGACGATTGCAGCTCATCTTTTCTCTCTTCCCCTGACTATGTCCGATACACAAAACTTTTGGCTGATGGAGGGACTAGCAGTGGCTTGCCTCCCTGTCCAGGTGTGAGCAGCAGCTCCACCCTGGACCTGACAAACCATCAGACCTTGTCCTTACACTGGTTAATCCAAGAAATTCCCAGAAGTTTGTACTGAGAATTCAATTTTCAACCAGCCTAATGTCATTTAAGTCATATCTACTTTTAAGTCATCACAGAGACTCTGACACTGTACTTCTGAACATGTTACCTTCAGTCTGCTTTGTGTCCCTGCCTCCTGCCTGGCAAGTAGAGAAAAAGTATTTTTGTCTTCCACCAGAGATGATGTAGGGATTGAAGATCATATGAGACGAGATACAACCTACGTAGGCAGCAAGTGCTCACAGGCTCCATTGACCTGAATGGAAAAAGAGTCCCTGACTGGGGAAGGAGGTTAATAAAAGCAAGGTCTGGTTTGCTATCAAGGACCAGGAGTAGGAGACAAATGTGTGGCCGATCCGTATCGTCATGGCAGTAGGAGCGCTACGCTCATTGGGAGAGAGGATGCAGAGGATGCAGGGGAGGCAGAAACCCTGGGAATTTTGTCCTTCTGCCCTGCCTGGCCCCGAATTCTTGGAGAGGAAGGCGGTGGCAGCCCCAGGAAGCAGGCAGCAACCTGGGATGTATCCTCCACTGTCTTAGGTATAAAACCTGTGGGCATCAATCAAAACCAGGACATAACATTTAAAGAACTCTCCTTTGGGAGTTTTGAAATTGATCAAAATGGCTTTACACGGCCAAGGTTGCTGCAAGCTTACATATGCTTGAAGCATCTCTTTTTTAAATCAAAAGAGCTGTGTCTTCTTATATTTCTTTTTCTTCTGCCATGCAGCCCTCATCTTCTCTCACTCTCTTTTCTTCTTCATGTCCTTTTTTTCCTTTCTTCTTCCCTCTGGCTCCCCTCCAAATGGAAAAAGTCAAGAGGATGGCAACATCAAGCGCTGGTTTGGCTCTGTAACGACCCTGCCTTTTATCACGGCTCGCTTTGTTGTTACTGGCCACTAGGTGGAGCACATCCACTGTTTTAACTACCGGTGGCCTTTACATTTCTTTTTCCCTTTCTCTTCCTCCTATAAAACAATCTATCATTTCTACTGCAGTGAATCAGTACTCGCAAGGTAGCACAACGCTATACAAAACAGCTAATCTTGGCTGGACCTCAGCATATAACATCGTGACTCACGCCAAAACACGTGGGGCCAAGCACCGGCTGATCTAGACGGGAGATAAAAATCCGAAAAAGAGCAGACTTTTAACAGCTTCCAGTTCTGGGCGCTGCTCTTTTTCTACTTTTTGTTGTGGTTTAATTTTTTTTCCCTAAGGAAAATCCCTTCCACAAGTGAGTGCCAGCCTGGGGACTGGCCCCCGGCTTTCCTGCCTTTCCGTGCCAGGGATGCAACTTCGTGCTGGTTTTGCATCGCTGCAGTTGCCGAGGGGCCCCAACGCTGCTGAAGCAGCATCCAAGGGCTCAGCGCCAGGCCCTTCCATAAGCACAGGGGACCTCCCTTTCATGCCAGCACCAGGCGTATGGGAATTCTTAGGACATCCATCATTTCTGTCTGATGTTTCACTTTTTGTCTCCAGTGTATTTTTCATGAGTCTGGGGAAGGAAACAACAATGACAAGTGCAGACTAGTTTTTAGGCAAACAAGCCTAGAAGTCGTGCGCACCTGAAATCTTGTCTGTTTTTTCCAACTAAAGCATTCTCTGCAATGAAAGCTATTGCAAATCTTGCTTTGTTTGCATGCTTGGATCATCTTGGCTATGGCATCACTCCTGTTGCACCACAGGTAATGTCACCTCTGCAGGCTTTCATGGCTCCCTGAGAGTCCTGCACCCTCTCTTGCTCCGTGCAACCCACTGTGACATGGGTCTTGCAGAAAAGCCAACCCAGCCTTTTCTTACAGCCCAGCTACAGAGGTTCATGGCTGGGAGAGTCTCAGCCAGCTCTCCTGGCATTGCTGGTGGCTTCTCAAAGCATCACCTCCTCACCAGCAACATCCCACCTCCACTGACACACCAGATTCACCTTGGGAAGTGATGGGCTTTAAAGTAGATGCTAATCTTTCATTTCCAGAGACGTGTTTTTTTTAATGGCCTGGTGAGTCTTGAGAAGGTGACCTTTCCTATCTAGCAGACTGATGCTTAGCATCTCCAGCGCGTCCCCCCCTTGCGTGCGCCATGCAAATGCCCACCTGTGGTTCAGAAAGGGAGTGAGGAAAGCACAAAGCAGGGCAAGGAGCCACAGGTTGAACTCACTCGGCTGCGTTAAACCTGCCCATTCCCATTGTGTTCAATGGAGGTCGGAGGATTTATGCAAGACATAATCTGCCTGGTTGGTCTCCTCCTTTAAACAGAGCGATTTTGTCACTGCCTGTCTTGGTGTCAAACCCATTTTCCTGACTCAGCTGGAGAGCCCCTGGCATTCCCTTGGGATGAGTGGCTGGCGGGAGCAGCCGGGCACCCAGCGAGGATGAGGACGGCTTCCCAGCCTGGTCCTCAGGGCTGCAGCTGCAGCACGTCCCCTCCTCTCGGGGCTTCACTGTAAGCCGGCGTGTGCTGCCGGAGATAAGATTGTAAGAGGCCTCTCTTCAGCAGTGGTACAACAGCAGTGTAGACAAGGAGACAATTTTGCTCTCAGTTACACTGGCAAACCCCGAGAGAGTTTTTCCTAAAAGCATCATTCCTCCCCCTCCTCTCTCTCCTCTACAGGATCCCCTGGAGGTTTCTTGCTGTTTCCTTCCTCCTTGCAGTCGCTGTGGAGGGAGGCGGATGCTTCACCCCATGTCTTACTCTGCCTGTGACTGCCATATCCAAGCGCATCGGCCGGTTACGGGCTGGGACATTGAGGCGTTGCTGCTTGTGAGTCCAAAGATGGGGAGCACAAGGGGTCTCCGTAAAAGAGGCAAAGCATTGCTGCCGGTGACCTCCTGCACCACCAGTGCCTCCCTTTAACGTCCTCGCCCGCTCCAGCCGCCCCAGAGAGGGAGAGGCGAGGCAGGGTTGCATCCTGCACAAGGGTGCTCAGTGCTGCATCCCCGTGGCACGGCTGCGCTCACAGCCCCGGGCGCAGCCGGCCCTCTCCGTGGTGTGGCGGGGCTGCGTGGGGGCTCAGCCCGCTCCGCACACACCCGACCACCGGTTTGTCTCCGCACTGTGGCACGGCAGCCAACGGGGAAAAATAACAGGCGTGCCTGGAGGTAATGCATCACGACCAGCGGTCACTGCTGTGTGCATTTTCCAGGGTTCGTTTTATTCCCCGCTGTAGTCCTTCAAATTAAAAGTGGTCTAGTTATTTACATTTGAAAATTGGATGATATGCTGGACTGCTATTTCTCTGTTGACTCTGGGCTGCTAATACATTTAGAAATTGTCTGCCTGCTGCAGATAGGCACTGCCTGCTTGGAAACATTTGGATTCCCTCTATCAGCGTCGCAGAGGGAGACACAGAAAATAGGAAAGGACATTTGATTGTTTGCACTTACCTTCATCCAGGAGTAATAGAAAAGTGTTTGTGTTTGATACATCCACCTGCTGTGCACCAACAGCCTTTGCTCTGCCTTCCCGATGAAGGCAAAATCTGGCTGACGTTTCTGCCGGTTTCTTTTTTGAACTGCAGAGGCTGTTATTAGTTCATCCGACCCCGTGTGTGTCCACAGGAGTTACTTGCTGGGAAATCTGGGTGGTCCAAGCACCGCACCAGGGCCTGTGAGCCACTGGGACCTTGTTCTGCACTCAAAGCCCAAAGCAAATGCCAGCCGAGGAGCTTGGGCTTTAGGCCGTCCCCTCCAGCTGTGTCAGCTGGGCTTCGTCACCATCCACTGGAGCATGCTGGCAGGTCTCACCACGCTGAGTTTATGGGGTGGAAAGCAGAACAGGAGCTACTTTCCTATCAGGTTGACAGCAGTAGGTGTCGAGGAGAGAGTGGCTGAGAGCTGGCAGGGCTTGGCAGGCGGATTTCTGTTTTCCAGGTAGGGTGCATGCCAGTGAAAGGTGCACGGGGACAGGAGGAGGCGGGCAGCGGAGGGGGCAGAGCCCCTGGCACCTTAACGAAGAAGAAAAGGGCTGCTGACAAAAACAGATGGAGAGGGAATAAGGCAACCAGAGGGAGAGCATGGTGAAAGCTTTGTGAGAAAGACAGGTAGCCAGAAGGAGCACGGCACAAACAGTAGCAAGCAATGGTGACTAAAAGCGCTGGGTTGCAGCTGAAACAAGGTCTGCAGCAGAAAGCTTTCTGCCCCTGTGTGAGACACCACTTTCAAGGCAAAGGTGTGAGACCATGCGGTGCTCACTGTCACCTACTGGCCTCTATGCAAGGCTAAAATCAAGCTAAGCTTTCATTTTCTCTCTCCTCCCACCTCATCCTGGTTTTGCTACCTCGCAGACAAGACGCTTGTTGCTGCTATGAGCAGGATGGCTGAGAAGGTCTTCATGCCTCCAGACGCTCAGTCCTTCCCTCTGCTCCTGCCTCCCTGGAAGAAACCTCCCTATGGTCCTCCTGGTCCTGAGATCCTCCATCCTCTCCTGCCATGCCCACAGCGGCTCGGCTCTGGCTCTGCCCCTGCCCCGCAGACCCCGTGGGCAGCTGCCACCTCCAGGGAAGCCACTGCTTCTCCAGCAGTGGAGCTGCCGTGCACTGCAGGAGAGGATGAGGAGGGTCCTGCCTTGCCCACTGCACCCAAAAGGCATCCCCCCATGGTGCTGGGAGAGGGGAAAGGAGGGATGCAGTGGAGGGACATCTGGAGATCCCAGGGCGGAGCGGGGGAAGCTGGGGGGCAAATAAGAAGCAGCCCCCCGGGCAGGTGGGACTGGGCTAGGACAGGGTGAATGAGGGCTTGATTGCAAATGTGAGCCAAAACAGTGGGGGTAGCTTTTGGAGATCATATGCAAACTATTAAATAATAAGGAACAGAAAGATTTTGGAAATCTGAAAGTCTCAGGATTTTTGTACAGCTGGCTAATATTTGGGACATGGAGTTGCCTGCTACTTGCCTGCCTAGAAATAAAAGGCTTCTCTGTTTCTGTTTTCTCCACTGTGATGTGATGTGTGCTCCAGCCATCCAGCCTGGCAGCAGGACCGGCAAGCCCTGATTTCAGAGAACATTCCCATTACAAGCCGGCATGAGAGCACTGCAGACCTCAAGGTGTTAGGGGCTGCCCTCCCCACGGCTCAGCGCCTTGGTGTGCTGCAGTGTAACAAAAAGCCATACAAACAACCCAAAATGAGGACTTCCCAGCTAGAGCCTGCTCCACCACCACTGCCGTGAGAGACACCCCCCTCCCCGGCCAGCGTGGGGCCGTGTGTGGGTAAGTGAAGGTGCTGCACAGCCCTGGGCACCCCGTCCCACTGCCACCCCCCGGGCACCCTCTCCGAGCAGCAAACCGCGAGTGGCTGCGTGCCCATCACGGGCTGCAAAGGGCCCCCGGTGAACGCTGGCACATCGTGAAAACCCTCACAGAAAATCAGGAGTAGTTTGCAAATGATTTTTCTGCTCAGTCAGGAGGCTGCAGCCGTTACAAATCATCACTGTTTCGACCGTGTCCTTTTGAGATGGAAGGCCACGGGTTAATAAAAGTTTGATTAGCTATATATATTTCTATATAACCCCTGCTGCTTCCACACACGGATGTGCCCCCAGCTGCTTTGGAGACTGCAGTGCAATCACCGAAGAGTGGTAAAGGCACTGGGCTGGCTGCAGAGGAGAGAAAGATTTGTTGTTTGCTTAGCTGTGACTAAAGAGAACATTCCCTGTGTGCAGACGGGTTTGATTGTCATGTGTGGCTGCATTTAGTGCGATCAGTCGTGGATCCACATGTTAGACCAGTACAGCATCGTACTTATATATCATATTAAATATTGCCGGAGCCGGGGGGGAGGGAGGGGACGACATGTTTTACAGCTACTTTGTTAGCTCCTACAGTTTTAGAGCTTTTTTTCTTCCTTTCTTTCTTTCCTTTAGATTACAGGAGAAATTTGAAGTGCCGAGTGACTTGCTCCTTGCATTGCTGCTTCCTGCCTTTACCGGAGCACAGTGTACAACCTGGGGCCTTGCAGCCTGTGAGAACAACTGAAGTGAAACCCATGACACCGTCAAGTGCTTAAAATTAAAATGCTGGTTTGTGCTTACAGAAACAATGCGCACCAGAGCTTAACAGAGGGCTGTGGAGTTCAGAGAAGGATGGGGAAATCACCCGTTAATGGATGACTGCCTTGGAAAACATCAGTCGGCTGGTGCTCCTGCCTCAGCCAGGAAAGCCCCACGTGAGCCTTTCATAAATTAAACTATTTCTGCCTTAAAGAAGCCTCTGCTGCAAGCACGCTGCTGAACAAGGTGCCCCACTGCCTGTGCCACCTTGAAATTATCTTGTGAAACGCTTGGACCCACGTGTAAAGCGAACCACCCCAACCGATGAGCTGCCCTCTGCCCACTTTGCTGCACCTGTGCGTCCTCCTCCCCCGGCTTGCGCCGGGCACTGTCGGGATGAACAGATTTGAATTCCCCCATGAAGTCCCCAACCTAGCTGGAGGTTGGTCCCCAGCCTGGCTCCAGAGATGCCCAAAGTCTTGTCCCTGCTGAGAAGCGGCCCCAGCCCCACCATGCCATCTTCCCGTGGGGTGGCTGGTCGGCTGGAGGTACCTCTGCCCAGGCTGCCCAAAGTTAAGCTGGCACACGCACACACACCAGGTCTCCTCCAGCACCCATTCAAACACAAAGTATTCCCCTATTTTCTCTTTTCTTATGTTTATATTCGCACTACGTGGGAGGAGGAAGGCTGCAGCAAATATTCCGGGGCTGAGGGAAAAGCCCAGCCTGGGGGAAATGTGAGGTGGCTTTGCTTCGAGGCTACCGCCTCCCTTGTGCTCCTGCAAACTGTGATTTGATGGAACCCTTTCCTCAAACCTGTCGTGAGGTCTGGTAACTGCATCAGTACTGCTGATAGCATCACGCACGTGTTCATCCTAAGTAGGTTACCCTTCACGCTGCGCAGCTTCAAACCCGCTCGCTGCAATTTATCAGTGGGGAAGGATATTTTGGGAATGATCCCGTGTCTCTTCTCCATGTCACAGGATAATGTGCTGCACATAATGAATCCCACCAGCAGGATTTCTCAGTTTCTTATACACTAATGACTGCAAAAAAATATATGCAACTCTCTGTGTCTTAGGATCTGAGGGCTTTTAAAGTGACCATCTAGTTCGTGGCATCCAGTATTTCCCTAAGTGTTTGTTATACCCAGACAGTCCATTATAGTGCACAGCAGAGCCACGTTGAATCACAAATGGGAGCTGCAGAACATCGTGACAGACGCACAGACATCACTCCTCTGCACCGCATTTGAGAGGGTGGCTGTCTGCGCGCTCTGGTGCCATCGTTTTGTGACCTGGCGGAGGCGCGACTTGCTCACAGTGGCACTTTGTGCACACACAACACATTTTAGGAAGCTGAACTGATCCGGTGTTGCACGCTTGTCCTGGTAGTGCCAAGAAAGCCGGGTATGGTGATCAGAGGCATGGGTGGTGCTGCTGCTGCTGCCAGCTCAGGACCACTGTTCTCACGGCTCCAGCGTGAAGCAAAGGGGGTGATGGGGGGAGGGAAAGAAAAAGAGAAAGGAGCAAGACCAGGAGCTCTGACTTCAATAGCTTTCCTTTTGTAAATGAGACTGTTAGATGCTCAGACTTAGGAAATGCTGAATTTAGGTAGCATCATTAATTTAGGTTGAAAGTCGTTCCCCAGAAAGAAGGGGCAAGGTTTCTTAATGCCAGAAGCCTCACGCTGTGCAGAGGCTGCGGGTCCCACTGTCGTCCTCTGTACACTCCTGCACAGACTATCCTTTAAAGTGTTGCAGGAGAGGGCAGAAAAGCCCAGGGTAGGTGAGAAGCCTTGGTTTTGGGCTACGGCAGCGGGCATAACGAGGGAAGCTTTTCACTGAGCCGCCCCTGGCCCACAGAGCCTTTTTGGGATGACTCATTTCTGTGCTATTCGTTTTTTAAATAACTCAAAGCAATGCAAAGGGGGTGTGGAAGAAGAAGGTGGCTCTTGAACAGCCCTGACTCAATGTTCTTTTTCTTCTGTGGGATGCTGGCAGGCTGTGCCAACCTCAGCCGGGTCTTTGTGGCAGTCGCCTACTTTGTGGCTGAAGGCAAAAGGAAAAAGGTCAAATGATTTGTATAAATCAGGTGGAAGTCAGGGAAGTTATCCTGCAGATGCTAGGCAAGGATCAAAGTGCTGGGGTCATGCACAGAGCCCAGCTGGAGAAAAACTCTGCGCAGGGGAGCTGAGTAAATGTCCCCTTATCCATGGAAATGGAAAACTTCCACTGGGGTTGCGGGGGACGGGTGGGAAGGCCACCCGAGCACAACAGCTAACAGTCTGGAAAAAATAACACCAAGTCGTGCACGCCATAACGAAAAAGCTGCCTTAACAATAACTGATGCGAGTTACTTCATGGCTATGATTTCTTTTCTCATACAAAAGAAAAAAAATGCCCTTTTATAGCAGGCAAAATCGAAGGTGTCTCTTGCAGCCTGCTGTTGAAGGGGTTTCCTTCTAAGCTGCAGAGTCATCGTTATTACTTTTTCACAGGTAATTACTCACCACGGTTAATTTGAAGCCATATTTGAAGTGAAATGGAGGTATCCTGTTTTACCCTTTTCCCCTTAGTCTGCCTTGGTATTATTACTGTTTGCTGCTCTGGTGCCCGTAGCAACAGCCACTGCCATCCCCGCTTCCCCCCAGCGAGCCAGTGCTGCTAACGCCTGACATTTAGCCAGCTGGGCTTCTCACCATGGGCTTCGCCTGCCCGGGGATCGCAACCTGCCTAACCCCCTCGGTGCCGAGGGGTGGGCGAAAGCGAGCAGCAAAATGAGGGGCATTTAGTGCCTGATTTCCTAAGCAACACACTGGAAGTTTGGCTGCTATATCCGCGGTAATCCATTTAAATGCTGGTGGTCTGATTCTGTGAGGTACAGCTATCCGCAAGCACACTGGATAATGACTTGGGAGTGTTTATCTCTTTAAAAAAAATTTTTTTAAAAAAATAGGCCACTTTAGTGAATCGCCTTCACAGGACATGAGCCGCACATTTTGCATCCCCCTTTGAAAACAGAGAGTCCATTGGGCCGCCTTTGGCAGTCACGGTCCATGGGGGTTGTGGAGCCTTGTTGGTCATATGGGCCAACCTCCGTTCTCGACACAAATTCCAGCAGCAAGCAAGTTGGCAACCCCTGTTCTTAAAAAAAACAAAAATAACACCCCAAACCCTCAAAGAAACAAAAGAAGGAAAAAAAAAACCCTAAACAAACAAAGGAGAACCAACATACCTTCCTACAAGGATTTTAATCATCTCTTGCATCGGTGCGTTAAAAGAAAGGAGTCTCACTGAAGGTCTCATTCACAAAAGGGAAAACTGATTCACTCAGGGTTGGAGACGTCGCGAGTGAGAGAAGTCAGAAACTCCACTCCAAGGAGTAAAGAGGAACATATATGGGACTCCAGACATAAACGGCGCCTACAGGGCCACGTTCCTAAGGGTATGGAGAGCAAGCAGAGAGCTCAGCGGGAGTGAAGAGGGGGGGCCGGAGGGGGAGAGCCTGCTCTGTAAGTAAAGCTACGTACTAGGAGTGGCACAAGGGAAAACGTTAATGAAGCACGAAAAAATGAGGCTCAGTAGGGAAATTAGTGGAGGGGAAGAAAAAAACCCCAGCACACTGAAGGAAAGACAAGATGGAGCGTTAAGCAAATGTGTTATGCTGGAAGGGAAGCGCTCCCCGGGTTGGGTTTGTGACCAGCTATGGTTTGTGTATTTTGTTAAAGACACCGGCCCAAGGGGAAATGGGGATCGTGGAGCTGCGGCATGCAGAGCCCCGCGGTGTCGGACGCGTGATGGGGAGCTCAGGCAGGCTTCAGGCATGGGTGGTTTTGGCAACAGCCCATGCGGGAGCAGGGCAGGGACAGGCCACCCTTGCCACCGAAAGGTAGAAGCTGGTGGGAGGGGGGGTTGGCTGGGGGCCGAGGTGGGGGCTGGGGCACCGTCCCTCTCCGCTGCACTTGGGTGTGAACATCAGGACCGGTGCGGGATGGGGATGAGGACAGGTACGGGATGGGGACAGGTGGCCTGGGTGGGAGAGGGAAGTGCCTAATGATGATGCTGGTACGGCCGGGGCTGAGCAAGGAAGGGCTTCAGTCGTCCAGCACCACGGGGGAGAAGCTGACGGGACTGTGGGGAACAAGGCCAGGGCAGCAGAAGCAAAAATGGGTGATTGCAAAGGAGAAATCAGTGTATTTTTCTGTTGGGAGAGGAAGAGCATCCTCAGGATTAGGGAACTTCTAAGGAATCCTTATATCCTGAAAAAGGGAGAGTGTAGGGACCCCTATGTACAGTGCTCACAGTGTCTGATAAAAGCAGGTGGGCATTAACAGTATTGAGGTTTTGCAGTAAGAAAATAGGGAACTCTTGAGCTTGATGTGGGTACCTGCAATTTTAAAACTTAAAGTTGCAAGTGGTCTTTTCCCTTTGTGTATTGTTTTGTCTTATAAGTTTGCTTAATGTAGAAGAGGAGGCCAGCAAAACCCAGGTAGAATAAAATGCATGCACAGTCGTTGAAAGGCTTGACAGCATTTGTCTGCCTGCAAGATCGTGCTGAAGGAACGCTTTGAGCTTGCCAGTGAGGTTAAAAAAAGGAAAAAGGGAGGAAAAAAAAGATGAAAGAAGCTAAGTTATAGGCTTGATGTCTTTATTACCTTCTGCCAAGGCTGGAAGGCCATGCCAGCTCTGCCAGGTGTTTCAGAGGAACAACAAAAGCAGATATTACATGGAGCCAATGTGCTTACGGCCACTTTCTTTAAGAATCAAAATTCCTGAAGAAACTTCAGCAACTGCTGAATAAAATACTGCTGTGGTGCTGCAGAACCCGGGCTGCTATAATTTAGAATAAAGTTGAATTAATGCACATTGTCAAGTTTCTCTATTTTGACATAACTGCTTGTCGTTCTTTTTTTTTAATAACTCAGCAGGTAACAGCCTCAGCACAGCGAAGGGCTTGTGAGTGCATGTGTGTGTGTGTGTGTGTGTGTGCCTGCGTGTGCATGCATGAATGTACACGCACACACAAACACGAGGAAGACCAGGGTGTTCCATGCCTCTGTCTGTGTGTGCATCTTTGTGTATATTCATGTATCTAGCATAAACGTACCTAATATTTTCTCAGGTCTGTGAATTTCGAAGCTCATATTTGTGGTTGGTAGGAAAAACCCCAGTAGTTTCATGTCTTATCACCTGCAGCTGGTTGCAGCCTTTATCTAAACATTCGCTGTGGGATGCAGTGGAGAATGATACTGGCAACTGCCATTAATCTTCTGCGCCAAAGAAGTATCTCCTACATCAGTGTTAGAATGAAACCATTTCTCTGGTGAATGAGGCACAACTGAACAATTACCCTGCTGCAGAAGTAAAAATCCTCTCATGATGATATTTTTTTTGATTATATACTAGCCCTGCCATAGATCATGAATGAGGGCATCTTTAACTAGTGCAAACTTAACAGCGAGCCTTTAGATATGGAACAGGTTTAATCTTATCTTCGGACATACTACTGCTCTTCTGAAAGTGCTCTAACCTGGTGTTATGTCGTAACACTGCCGGTGTATAAAGGCACACCTGTGTAAATCACCCTACGTACACGGCGCTTGACTTTTGTTCCCTCAAAACGCTTTGGGGTTTCACGGCTCCTCTCATGTCCCCTGAATGACCAGGCAAGGCTTGACCTGCTGGTATCCCTAGCCACGGCTGTGCTCCCCAGCAGCATCACACCACCTCACGCTTCAGCTGCTCATCAGTTTGTCGTCTGCTTCCAAGGCTGAAGAGAAGGAGCTTTCATCTTGCTGAGGTGAGAGCACCACTTCGGACATGAGCAAGACACAGGGTTCTCCCTTTGCGTGCAGCAGGGTGGTGAGCAGCGAGCGCTGGTGGCTGGAAGAAGCGGAGATGCTGATGGCGGCTTCATGGCAGACAGGCATGCAGAAGTGGGAAGTCCATGTGTGCCAGGGCCCAAACCACCTTTCGTCAGCTTCACGGAGGGCTGATTGACTGATTTATTTTAGCTTGTCCTTGTCTTAATAAAATAATGTGTTCTCAAAGACCCTCATCTTATTTAACATAGTTGTTAATGGTTTGAAAGACATTATATCTGCAAAACTGCACTTCTTGTTGTTGGTTTGGATCATCTTCAGATTCAAGTAGAGCATGTGGGTAGGAAACAAATATAGGAATGCCAGGTGAATTAACATCATTTTCTGATTTCCTATTATTGAAGTATGTGAATGTAATTTACTTTTTTTTTTAAATACTTGTTATGATTTTTGACATACCGATAGATTGGGGGTGAGGATGCTGTTATTCCCGGAGATGCTCATGTGGAGAAAAACCGAACCTCTTCCATTCAGCAAGAAAGCCAATAAAAGTCTGGGGTTTTTTTTCCCCTGTATGTGTACGTGTGTGTGAGAGAGAGGAAAATCTTACAAGCAGTGGATTGCTTATGTCAGCAAATAGGGAGAACTTGCTTGGACACAGCCAGTAAAAAGCACGTGCCAGCTGTTAAATAAATGGCATATCAATTGTAATGCTTGGATAATAATAATAAAAAGAAGTCCTTATACCTGGTAAACAATTGCCAAGCTGACTAATATAAGCCTTGGGTTGGCAAGCAGTAAGGATTTAGGCAACGCTGTGTATTTGTGAAGCCCCACAATTCACTTCTATAGCTACATCCCTCCCTTAACCACAAGTGCTTTTTAACCAAGTTTTTGGCACTGTGAGCTACTAAACGTGTGCTGTAATCATCTCCCTTAGCTGGTAAGCACTATCATCAGCTTACAGAGATTCCTGTATGGAAGTGTTGTGTCTTAGTTGGTCTCAGCAGCCCCATTTTTCTTGCACAGATTTATGGCGCTTTCTACTGAGTTGATATGCTTGCTCTGATTTGAAACATATTCCCAGTGAAACCTTTGAGTGGAGCCTGAGTCAAGAAGGGGAAGATTTACTGGGTTTCAGCCTGACTGCACGCATGTGCCCACGGGCAGCCAAAATGGGTCATAACCAGTGAAATGCCCTTGGGATCTGGGGGTGCTGCTAACCTGCCAGCGCAGGACTGGACACTGGGCTGCTGCTCCTGCTGCTCCTGCTGCTGCTGCACCTTCCTGAGGAGAGGTAAATCATGTCCTTGCAGTGGTGTCAATACTGCAGTCGTCCCCGTTCCCCCCTGCACAAAGTTGGTGGGTGGTTTTAATTGCAGGGCACCCTGATGTAAAAGTGACAGTGTCTGTAACGGCACAGTTAAGCTTCAAAGCTAAAGAACTGCAAGCGGCTACTGCTGGCTGCGTGTAGGCAGGCTTGGAAACATGCGTGCTTCACACAGCGCTCCGTAGCGCTGCGTCTGCTACGCGTGTCCAGCCAGAGGAGACTACGGATGCTCTGCAGGAGCTGCGGCCATGAAGTGAATTACATGCATTGGCAGCTGCAGATCCTCATCTTGCACATCATCGCTTTCCCTCCTTTTGCCCAATGTTAGCTGAAACGTTTGGTATTTTTTCCCCTCCCATGTTAGCTGTCCCCCTCCCCGATTCCTCCCACCCTGTCACTGCAGCAGAGCAGGTGTCGCTGCCCAGGCAGCGCTGGGGCTCTCGCAGCCCCGCGGGGCAGGTAGGAGGGGTTCTGCCCTCCTAAATTTTACCGTCGAGGTACAGGGCTGAGCTGGGCGGCACTGGGTGTGCTGAGAGGTGGCGGGCAGGGACCGTGCAGCAGACGACCAGCATGTGCCACCTTCAGCCACGAAGGTTTGCCACCGTGACGGGGAGCATGGGAGGCGCATGGCCTCAGCAGGGAAGTTTGAAGGAGCCTCCCACCCCCCCAGTACTGCTGTACTGGATAGTAGGGACTCAGTTTTTTCATCTATCTATCTGTCTGTCTATGTATGTATGTATCTATCTATCTATCTGTCTGTCTGTCTGTCAAAAAGGTAGAGGAAAGACTATAAAGTCTGTGGGTAAATGGCAGCATGTTAACCATAGCAGCCAAAATTGAAGAGAACTAATCTTCCTCTCTGCCCAGAGAGCAAAGGAAACACACTGAACAGTTAATAGCCTTGTCCTTAAAACAAGGAGGATATTTAGCCTAAACATACATAAGAAAAACCCTCTAAAGAGCCTGTCAGAAATACCAGATGTTATCGATGGGATGTCAGGAGTCACAAATGACCGGCTTGTGGGCGTGGGGCAACCGGTGCAGGGGGCCGGCAGGCTGGACACATTGCCTCGAAGAGCTGCAGTGCTCATGGTAGCAGCCCTTCACATACGCTGTGCCAGCCCGTTAGCGCTGATCGGTGTGAAGCTCGTGAGAGGGGACAGACAGACCACAATGCGTTACCTGCAGGACCAGGGTTTGGCTTTGCCTGTCACAGCCCTAACTTCGTGGAGGGGAGTCGGGGCCATGCGTATGTGGTTTTGCCTCCTGCTCCTTCCAGTGCATCGAAGGGACAAGGCGGCATGCAACTGCTCCTCTGCCTCGCTCGCGCGCCCTTTTGTGACGTTCCAGTACATTTAGGTATTTAACAAGACCATCGGCAAGCTGCATCTGTCTGGCTCACGGCCAGGCTTCAAACCCAACAGCGTCTCCTCACGTGAAACCAACTCCAGCGGTAGCAGTAGGGAGAAAGCCATCCTCCCTCTTACTTAATTGAATTAAATAGGCATCTTCTTGTCACCGATGGCTGCTGTGCTTTGTGGATTGTGTCATCTTCAGAGGAGACTTCAGTACAGCAAGGCACACACTGATTCACATATGTAGGAGTGAATCCAGAGTAACTCCAGTCTGGGAGAGTAGGTGTGGGATGAGTATTTACTTCCTCAAGTGAATGAAATGAGGGAATTCCCACCTCCCCCTCACTGTATTATCAAAATCATATACAAACATATGCTGGTTTCGCCTTTTTAGTTTACTATTTTTCATTATATTATTTCTACCACCGAAAGGTAGCTCAAAGACAGCATCATGACACAACTGAGTGGAGCCTGGGTATTAAAACCTACGCCTGTTTCCTAGATACAAGACGGGACGTGTGCGATCAACCTCTCTGATGGGAACGTATGCTTCCCAAAGCCCAAAAGGAGAGGGGTTTGCTAGCATTACGCCTGGCGGTGAGGAGACCACCAACTGCTGGATTGATCAGCGAAGATCAATCCGATCTGAGGCTCCCTTCTGCAACGAGGCCGAAACCGTGGAGCTGGCAATCCCCGAAAAGCTCCGGGGAGCATAAAAACGGGAGATTCACAACCTCAAAACCCAAACCAGGGAGAGCTGTTTTTCCCTCTTCCAGCCAAATCCCGAGTGTTGCTGCCAGCACCCTGCCTGCCGCAGAGGCAGCCGAGGCACCGGGACATCCCTAACAAGGGGGTTCGGCAATTGGCCATAGGGGATGCTGGGCACGCACCTAAGGCGAGGATTGCCGGGGAGGAGATGCACTGGGTGACTGCTGAACCTCAACAAAAAATACAGCACCTTTTATAACATAATTGCGTGCTTTATTGATATACACAGTAAAGCAGTATATAATACAATAGTAAGGCATATATTTGGTGAAATTTGATATGTTGTGAAAAAATGCAGTAAAACAGAAGTTTATAAAAATAATTAGTAAATGTTACAGTGTTGGTGTTAAAACACAATATATTATGATATCCAAGTAATAAACCAGTACTGAGTAACAATGAAATAACATGCCGTATGGTATTTATGTATTCAATTACACTGATTATGTTTTACAGTTTAATACTTTGTCATTATAAGGAATATGAAATAATTCCCAAATTATGCTTAAAAAAGCAGCGATAAAGCTTTTAACTTTTTAAATATTTTTGACAGACTCACTCCAAAACTAAGATCTAGAAAGTAAAACAAACAAAACAAAACCCTGATGAAAACAACCGTGCAATCCGTTTTTCCTCCATTTTTTTTTCTGAAGAGAAGGTTTAACGTATAAGGGGAAAAAAAAGTAGAAACCCATCTCTTTCTCAGATCTCAATTTAAACCTTCTGATAAAAAAAGACCATGAGAAATACCAAGAGTTCCGATTGTAACAAAGTGTGAAAAAAGCTTTTTATTAGCAAAGCTGAGGTTGGGGGGGATTGTACTTATTTTTTGTAAATGACTACCATTGTCGGTATTACTTAAACAGTGAGAACTGGTCACACAATGGACACGTGGTGATGATGTAACATTATCTGTACGTAATTGTCAGGAACACCACAAAACCAAAGTGAGGTAGAAATAGCATGACTAGCCATGTTCAATGTTAACTAGCATTCAAAATAAAATCTTTCCCAAGTTTAATTACACTTCATACAAGAAGAGGTAACAGATTTTTTACTCTTGCAATATAAAGTCAGATGGTGTGTTTCTACATATTCTAAGGGAAAATTAAAAGCTGGTTAAGAAAATGAAGTGGTAAAGCTTTTGCTGACAGCACCTCATACCCAAACCTACCTCTCACGAGCTGCAGTCAAGCTGGCTAATCTGTTTCGCTATCAGTTCCTCTCTTTCTCACATTATTGTTAATTCTGCGGGATTACTTGTAGAGGGAAATGCGGAAGGAGAAAGGACCAGGGCCTTTGTTTTGGTGATAAATACCTCATGAAGCAGTGTGGCTACCTTCACCTGATCACCATACGCGTGCAAGAACAGCAGTAACTCTTCTACAGCCTTCCCAAAGGTTGCTCGCAGCGTTACAGTTCCTTGGGACCGGCTGCTGTAGCAGGCTGAGACACACATCCTGGAAAGCTCTGGTGTTATTTTCCAGAGGATTGAGGAGCTTCACGCTCATTAAGAATACTGGGAGCTGGACAAGCGAAGATGCTCTGTGAGTAACCTATTTGTGCTTTGGGTCAGAAGCTGATCCCACAGGGGGTCAGGAGGGAACTTCTCCCTTTCTTCTCTCCTCTGCAGCAACGGTGACACGAGCGGTGGCAGCGGGTGGGGAGAGCTGTACCCAGCTCCTGCTGCAGCACTGGCTGCGGCCAGCAGGGTACCGGACACTGAGGTCCAAAGGTTTAATCCGGTAAGGCAATTTCTATGTTCCTTTACTAATAGCATTCAGGAATTTAGTCAGCAGAGGAAAGGCTGGCACATTGGATGGTCATTAAATTCTTTCCTTTCCTTCTTTCTCCTGGGGTGGGTTGGTTTTTTTTTCATTAATTTTTTGCAGGCTCTGTCATGTAATGTGCTCTTTCATTTAATTATTGCGAACTAGCTATGTGATTCATGTAATTCTTAATTTTATTGAAAAGAGGTGACATAACTACCTTCATTGGAAGTTCAGGAGATTTTTTTTTTAAGCCAGCCCTAGTCAGACAAAACCAATGAGAAACATAAGTTGGCCATTTTGGTGTTGCTGCAGGAAATACTTTTTTTTTTTTTCTTTTTGATAGGCAAGGAAAAGAACACAGGACATGAATCTCTCTGATGCAGTTGCAGAACTGAAATGATACTAAACAAATGCACTGCCTCAGGTTTTTTTTTTGTGTTTTTTTTAAGGGGGTTTCTATAAACAATTATTTTTATAAAGCACACTTTAGTTTACAATCTTTCATTATAACTGTTATAAATTTTTTTAAACAACCCGAAATGCGTTCCATATAAAGAAATGGCAAGTTATTTAGCTATCAAGATTTTACATGTAGTTTTCTTATAATTTTTGTACAATTGCATAGACGTGTAAAACCTGCCATTGTTAACAAAACAGTAACAGACTTAGGAAACTACTGAAATCTACAGTATAGTACCACTACCCTTCACAAAAATATAGATTTTTTTTCTTGTAAACTCTTACAGTCTAATCCTCTTTGTAGTATGAATATTATAAAAACCATGCGGGACGCCTGAAGTTGTAAAACACATCTTGCTATTCTAACACCTTGTCGTCAGTCATCACTGTCACTAAGGTTTCCATCGCTCTTCCCAAGTCGTCTGCCATGTGGAAAAGGCTCCCTACATTGTGGCCTGAAAAAGAAAGTCAAAGAAGAGGAAATTAAATGAAGAAGACATGGCAGCAGATTGGTAGGAACATTTTAGAGAAAAGGCCGAGCACAGATCCATCACTCTCCATGTACCGCTCGCTGCCATCACCAATGGAGTATATCGGAGAGGACTCTTTTCAAAAGTCTCCTGGATAAGTATAGTATGTCGTCGTCAGCAAAACTTGCCAGTTTTGCAGAACACTTAGCAGCAATACTGGCTTGAATGGCTATGGCAAGCTATGTTGACAATAAGCCAGCACATTTGTGTTCCAAACCGCCCCCCTCCCTGTAGCGATGAAGCTGCATCATTACGAATGTTCACCAAAAGCAACGATTAAATCCATTGACATCACAGAAAAGTTTCCAACTGGTGCTGCAAGTGTTTGACCATTCAATGTTCTATCAGGGAGAAAAACAGAAACAAACAGATCAGCAGTAATTAACTAAATCATTAAACCCAACAGGTCCCAGCAGGATACCTGCACAGATAGCTAAAATGATGACCAAACTAAACGGCTGCAGTTTATTCAATTGTTTTTAAAATACCCTTTGCTTTTCAGACAGTAGTCCAGCAGAAAAAAAGATGCCACAATTATCGAGCAACTACTATGCAGCGGTTCATTTGTGCATTTCTCCTCACCCGTAACCACTGTCAAGTCCTAAGATGATATAACCACAACACACGGACCTCCTACATGGAAGTGATGAATAAATGCAGAGTACAGTTCTGGAGACCAAATCTGTAACTTCTCACACTCATTTTACCACTGCTGCAAATGGAAAGGAAAGGTAGCAACGCTGATCAGCAGTAAGAAGTGGCTTCATCAAAATTAGAGACTAAACAGACTTGAAGGTAGGGAGATTAAATTGCCAAAAGTTGCCATTTTAGGCCCTTGGCCTTGTCTCCAGCTGCTGTTCAGAAGAGTGTGGGCCTCCTATAAGGCCTGTGTCAGATTTGCAGCCCTCTATGACTGCCTCAAAAACCCTCTGGCATCTCAAATGACAGACGTATCATGGTTTAAACAGCTGAATCCCATCTGGAGTGTCCCTCCTGAAAAACTATGACTGAAGAAGGAATATGACAAGAGATCTAGGCACCCGACAAGATGAGCATCCAAACAAGGACTGAGTGTTCAAGATTTCTTGCAAGGACAAGGAGGAACGAGCAGACAGAAGGTCTTAAAACAAGCAGAAGGAAATTATACTCCACACAGCACATAATTGTATTACTGAACTCATCGCCACAGGCTGATGTTGAGGCCAAACACATAAATGAGTTAAAAACGGAGTTAGAAAATAATCCCCGAAGAAAGATTTATTTAGATGCAAAGAAGCGCATGTGACCTCCAGCTCAAGAAGTCCCCATGCTGCAGAGTGCCAGCAACCGAAAGTACGTAACAGGGGCAGTATTACTCAATAAAACTATGTGTTGCTATGGCCTGAGGGGTTTGATTTCCTCCCGAGAGTACTTGCGATAGAATATCTGTCTGGAAAAACATGGGAGGTGCAACACCATCTGCCCACAACCCTGCTTCCCAGGAATGCTTTGCGTTAGCCTGGGTGCCGAGTCCTCGCCATGGTCCTGGAGGAAGGAGCACCCAAATGAAGAAAGGACATGACCAGGGTATCCAGGATACACCTTTCATGCAAGTCTCTACTTGTAATGTGCCGGAGCCTGACTGTTACCGTTGCCCACCTACATGGTGGGTGTCCCTCCTGGCACAACTGTCTTCTCTGAGAACAGGAACGAACCTTCCCTGTGGGGCAAATCAACCTCACCATTCTCTTCCAAATATTCAGATATTATGGTAGTCATGCACAGTTAACATTCCTACAGTACATGGGAGCTTGGAGTGACGTTAGATAATATTCATCAACATTTATGGAACAGAAAAAAATGACCTGAGAAATAGCCAGAGAAGTTTGTTTCTTCTGGAGAACTACTACAACCTTTCACATTCAAATACTAGTTTTTAAAGTTTTTTGTTTTGTTTTGTTTTTTAAATGTAGCATTCATTACACAAAACTATGCCGTATCTAAATGACAACTGCTCAACAAGCTGCCCATTTGACTGTGAGCTGTGCTGTTGTGTGGCACAGATTGCCAGGTATCAATATAAAGAAATACTTGGTTCTAATCTGGTGACATTTTGCTAATTGCACTAATGCACAGAGAAACAGATGCATCAAGCAGCAATTTCATCCATAAGTCATTAATGATAGCCATCCTATTCATCCTAAGCAAAAACTTGTAATTTGCTCATAAGCACGTCAAGTAAGAGAGTATGAAAAATTCCTGCCAAGCTTTGGTTAAAACATAGTTTACTTTAAAGTAAATGTACGCTACCACATTTATTTTAGATGTAAGGGATAATCTCTCTTACCGGCACCATGCACGCTGAGATCAATCCAGCAAATTACACCATGGAAAGTGAAAATTTGACAAAGTCTTATGAGAGCAAGAACATGTTTTAGATGGGAGATGCTTACGTAAACAGTAAGGTAACTGCCACTGGTTTGCTCTATTTACCCAAAACTCTGACATTCTCAGGTACATTTGTAGCACGTGCAATCAAGGCTTTATCGGAATCACTCTGGTATAGCTGGAGTGACCTGCAGCATCCCCACAAACATCCTGCCCCTGCAAACTACTTTCAAGAAATCTCTAGGCTTTAAATACTCTTTTTCTTCTTCACCTGCAGCAACCTACAGACATGAGACAGGGCAGTGGTGACAGTCAGGCATGAGAGGCACTGTTGCCTGAGGGATCACAGTCTCTCGCTCAGATTTGTTGAGATCTGTTGTTTCTAGAAACAACAATGGGACTGCAGGGCTCTTCAGGGACTCCAACACCACTTATTCCCAGTTTGGGAAGAGTAATCACCCTTCCATGGATTTAAAGTAATCCAAACTGCTAAACCCCATCTTCAGAAAAAATCAGTATTTGTTAATACTATTTTGTTCTGTCAGATACAGAGCTGTAAAGGTAACAAAGGCAAGCTGGTTTTATAGAAAGAGTCTAGGTCTAGAAAGAATAACTTCAATCAAAAATACAGAAAAAAAGTCTTTCAGAAGTATGCCACAGTAGGTACAAACTGCTAAACTGTTCATGCAACTAAAACAGGAGCCAATAAGACCTTATGCATCGAGGGATCCCTGGGTACTCTTTTAATGCTTAACAACTACAGGAATGTCTGCTAGGTTTTTTTCCTTTTCTCTGTTAATTGCTGCCCTATTTTTGAAATAACCATACTTTGAATCTGATCTCCCTCCAAAAAAGCTGCACAGAGACAGGCTGGGGTTACTAAGGAGATACGACTCCCTCTGCCCCACATCACCCACACCACCTCTCTAGCACAGGTCTTAATTTCCTCTGCAGAAAAGCTGAACAACCATGTTTCTCCTCCTGAGCCATCTGAGCTTACAGCTCAGAGCATGACTGTAAACCACTGCTGATTGCACTTTATGTTAATAGCTGGACTGTAAAGTGCAACAGCTTGGGGACCACAATCTCTGGGACAGTCACGGGATGGGAGGACGGGCCAGAAGAATGGGCAATATAGCCGTGCTCCAGCCACTCAACTGGTGAACCTTCAGCTGGGCGTCATTGGACTGCCAGCAGTTTTTTTGCCTCTCTCGCAGATGGGAGTAACAGCTAGGTCAATCAAGACTGCGAGTAGCTGAGAACAACATACGCAATAATTTCCTGGAACTGTATCTGCAATGAATGTCCCCTCTGCTGTAATGCCTGTTACCTAAATAAGAGCTCAAATTCACTGACTGTTTCTATACAGGTCTGCTGCTTCTATTGAATACAGCTTGCTTGCCGTCTCTAAGACTGAAACATAGGACACTGACATTTTTAAGAAGCAAATGAGAAAAACACTGTCTTAAAAGGACTTAGAAAAATATAAATCATAGCGTTCCACTCATTATTGTTCATATTTTAAAGGACTGCCACCAAAGACGGCATTCATTTCATTTCATTCCTTTTCTCTTTTTTTTTTTTAATACATTAAAGCTGAAAAAGTTTTCTCCATGCTTGAGGCACTGAAAGGTTGAAGGATGCTAGCATGTAAGAAAAAAACTAGCACATACTTTGAAATGCAGCAATAAAGCTCAAAATGGACATGGACAGTATTAACTTAGACTTATAAAATGGAGGGAATATTTAACACAGGTGTATTTGCTTTGAAAGCAGAAAACACCTATTTCTGCAGATGCTAACTACATCACTTCTGGTCACACACAGAATGATGCATTTCACATCTGCTGAATTTGCTTTAGAGGCTCTACTGGAATTAAGGCCCTTGGGAGAGGGCGCAGTAACTGAATATCAATCTTACACTACAGCTTGTCAGAGAAATAAATGTGGAGCGCTCAGACTCCAAAGAGTGGACAGAAAGTAAATTGAGAAGCCCCACCACAATGCAGCGCCTTTTTTAGCAGCACAGATTTCTAACCCTTCCCTGACAAAAGAAAAATCCTTCCTGTTGGTGGCTTGGATTTTGATACTCTTATTCCTATTGAGTAATGCCATGAAATCCATGGGATTATACATGAAGACAATACCTAATGTGAGTAATGAGATCAAAATCTGGCCAAGTGGGTCTAAAACCACATGATCTGCCTTTGCGCAGATGGCTTCACACATAAAGCAAAAGCTGTTCTGCACCTTAGCTCATACGCTTCATACTCAGGTGGAGAACTGCATTTTATATTCATCTCTGCAAGTCACCAAGCCCCCTCTGGACCCATCAGCGAGCACAAATACAGCTGGAGAACGGTGAGCAATTCATTGAAAAAGTAAACATTTTTAGGGTTAGGCTGCTGGAATCTGATCAAGTAGGACATGCCTGTTTTTCCAATTTTTGGGGTTTTTTTATTAATTGTATCAAATATGCCCTCAGCAGCAGAAGCTTATTCTGAATAATATGCATAAATATGAATGAGGATAGTGGAAATCAACAACGTGTTTTTCTGAATTGGACAATAACTCTTAGACCGTATGGGCCGACAGCATGCAGGGCTGAATATGACACAATTTCCACAAAATTTCTGGACTGATGCAGTCTGTTGATGACATCCCAACCACAGTTTTTTGATCCATATGAGAGGACCTGCCATTTGAGGACAGACTTAACCCTACTCCTCGAAGTAGCTGGACCTGTGCCAGCTCCTACAGCCAACGTAGAGAACCACTGTATTACAAGGCACCGCATTAGAATAAATCCTGGCTTACCCCGGGTAGCCTGGCAGTGACTGGGGGGTTCACAGCAGCTCTGCTAAAAACCCCAGTGCAGTGTGTTTCCATGAACCCCCCCTCTCCACACCAGCAGAAGTCTGCAAAACAGGTTACCCTTTAATTCCTGCTTCAGCCACACCGACCATCAGCTGTTCGGGAAAGGTCATTTCACACCTACTTGCAACTGCACTCAAGCAGTCTCTGAATATTTTATCTTTAATAATAATTTTCGCTAGGAATTCATCTTTCAAACATTGTATGTGCTTGGCGAGTGAAGAGCAGCTTCACAGAGGAAAAATCAAGGCTCTGTGGAAATATTTTCAAAGGTGCTATGACAACACAGCGCGAAACGTTTTCCTTCATTAACAAGCAGTGATGTACAAATTCTAAAATCTATTTTGCATCAAACCAACCATGTCCGAAGTGCACAGTGAAAACCATCACCCATTTGCATTGCTGAAGACAACACTGTGGAGCTGGTGAATGTTAGTAGCATTCTTCATTCTGTAATAGTATATCAGGAAATTAAAACACCTGAATCTCTTATACCTCTCAACTCTCACTGTCCTAAAGAAAAAGAAAAAAACCTGTTTAATAACTGGAGATGATGGCTGGTACATTGGCACGTATATGTAAACACAATTGTGAGTATGTAAGCAGAACAGCGAGAGACACGGGTCTCCCTGTTGTGCTTACATACAGGAGCAACAGAACATAAGTCAACGACTGCAGCATATTTGCTGACCACATTTATCATCCAGAGACTTAATTTCAATGTATTATTTTCTCCTCCCCATTCCTCAGTTTCCACCTCCGGGAGGATGTAAGCAAATGCAGATTCCTGAGCTGACATTGTCTCCGTTGAAAGTTGAGAGGTACGCTACTGTTAGAGCACACATGGGGAAGGCACTCAGCAAAATCAAACAAAACCCAAAGCAAAATAAAACCACCCCCCACCCTTCACCAAACCCAAGCAAACCCGTGCTGCCGTCACACGCATGCTGGGCACAGAAAGCAAGCTGTGACAAACAGAAGCCATGGCAGTGAGCTTGCATCTCACTAACCTCTCTCACTGGCTTTCCAGGGGCATTTCTTCCTTTAGGAACAGAGAGAGGAAGTGGAAGAAATATCAGAAAAGAGGAAAAAACCACACATGAATATATACTTTATACTGTAAGAGACACTTCAGCTTCCATTTAGGAACTTAATATAAAATAACCGCATTTCTGCTTTAAAGAGAGACTGAAAGTGCACTGAAATCTACTGATGATTCTGAGCTGATTTATTCAAGAACAGTTCTGTAATCTGCAAAAACACTTGAGAAAACTACTAAAACCAACTTACAGGCCTTTCAGTTGAGGATAAGGATGGCACGGAATATCTGAATTCACTTTCTGAGCATCCAAATTTCCTCAATTTGAGTACTTCTACTAGTCAGTATTAGTAGTAAAGTCATGTTTCCCCAACATCAAATTAATTCAGCCAGACATGTTACATTTTATTATGGCCTACATACACGTACACAGATACACATTCACATATACATATATGTGTACACACACACACACACATTTTACACCTAGAGCTGTACACTGGAATACAACATGCTCACGTTCAAGATAAATATATTCCGAAAAATGTTTCCAACACGCTGATCTGCAAGCATGGTAAAACTGAGGGGTCAGAGGGAGAAAGGGAGAAAAAAAATTCAAGTAAAAGTGGAAAAAGGGTATCTCATCACTTCCAAGTCGTACTGCCAAAATGGAGGAGTCATTAATGGGTTTAGCTGAGATGTTCCTGATGAGCCTTCACAGAAGCCATACTTCGATCATACTGATTCTTCTCAAACACTTATCATAGCATACTTGTTTTTTAAAAAAGAAAGCCAGGTGTCAATCAAGAGCAGAAACACTCCCCTGCCCCTCCTTCCTATAGCACGGCCGGTTACAATAAGATGCTTGCATCGTCCCACTGTCACTGGTACACTATTGCAAGCACCAGTATGGCCAGACTTTGCAGCCTTAGGCGAGAAAGTCTCTGCGGTAGATGCTGTTCAAGAAAGAAGATGATCTTTGCTCTAGAGCTGTTGTGAATGATGTAATTGTAAACAACGTATGGCACAATGGGGAGAGAGACAGATATATACAGGAGAACACCCTGGTCAGCATAACAGTAACCTAATTGCTGTTGAGTTTTTTTCTATGTATGGCAGCCTGCAGGAGAAGGGAAGGAAGACAATAAATAGCTTTGCAGGTATTTTACAAGGAGCAGAACAAGGGTCAGCAACACAGCAAAGCTGAGCAGAGGTGGTAAAGGAGAGGAGGAGAGGGCGGAGGAAGTGAATGGCATCCCTGACCACCACAGGTCAGAGCCATCACTTAACTACAAACTCCAGAACAGCAACAGAAACTGCTGGGGCAACCTCTGAAGGGCCTGGACAGCAAAGGTTATGACTTACACAACAGAGGAAGTTTTATTCCCTTCCTTCCCCTCTCCCCAGCAGCACACTTACTATTAGAAATGATAATAACAGGTTTGAAGTCATGCTCTGCATGTGGGTTTTTAATCTGGTCCTAAGGGGAGCCTCGACTCAGGTTATGTCTGTACTGCATGTGCTGGTGGTGCACAGAGGTACCAGAGTGAGCCTGATGGCTAGGCAAGGTGTAGTTTCAGTTCTAAGGGCTTCAATTTGCAGGCCTGCCTAACTCTCTAGGACTTACATGGATGCCTACACAGCCTGCAACCTCCTCTGGTGCTTTTATCAGGAGCTATGAATGCTAAAAAAAGTGCCTTCCAGGAGGGAAGCTCAGAACCTCTCACTGATATAAATCATGTAACAGAAAACCCTTGAAAATGAAAATAGAGAGCCCATTGCATACTTCGGTGGTCTTCTCAGGAAGAGCCCCAAGGTTTAGATGAGTAGGTGGTCTACCTAAGGCCTCCAGAAAATGCAGCATGGTACCAGCTGGGTGTGCAAGAGTCCTGGGGCATGAATGAGATCCAGCAGAAGACAGTTTAGCTTGGCTCAAGAGGAGAGAAGGAACTGCCTATGTGCAGAATACTGCATCCTTTTGGAGGTCTTAAGAAATGCCTATCTGTCTGCAAAAGCATCTAAAATTGCAGCTACACAGTGTCTAATTTAAATATCCACATGAGATGGGCTCTGCTTGAAAATGAATGTATTTAAAGGTAACTGGGATAGCTCTGCACCACACAAAACAGCTGGTGAGTAATCAGCCCTAGAACTGGTTAAATGCAACAAAGAGTAACACTACTACAGTAACAGCTAATTTCTTTTGGAGGAAGATTAGAAAGGGTTTAATGGATTTTACTTTATTTTCTTCTTTGCATATGAATGAATGTGTGTCTCTAAGTTTTCAGGCAAGGAGTATGGTTTGGCATAAATTGCAGAGGAAGAAGATTGTCTGTGTTGCCGCAGTTCTTAAAATTTGTATTCTATAAGGCATCAAAACACTGATACACAATCCATGAGTGCCTAATTATCTATTATTCCTGCTCAAATCAAGATTTCCTGCCCTTACAAAATAGAAGAGTCTTTCTTTCTTTTTCTTTTTTGGAAAGCTACATGACATTGTATCACAGGCAAAGGTACACTGAGAGTGATCAAATCAAACCTGAAAGGAGAGGCACTAATAAAAACTTCATGCATCTCTGCAGATTCAGCTCAAAGCAGAGAGCACAAAGCGTCTCCTGCATTGCCCCTCTCACTGAACTCAGGAGAGGGACAGGCTGCAGTGGGAAGAGACGTGCAAACAGGTTTTTTTCTTAAAAAAAAATGTTCCTTGAAGTTTTGTTAAATTCATTAGCGTATTCTCAGTTTACGTAAGGACTGAACATTATAAATCACAAAAGATCTAGTCCTGCCCATCAGTATCCCAGCAGAAATCTGCAGAGGAGCTCAGTCACTTCAGTACTGTTGGGCCACAGGGGAGTGATCCGGGATCTCAGTCATCTGGGCTCACTGATGTGGGAAGTAGGACCACAGCACAGAGAAGGGGATACAGTCAGAAGAGGCCAGAGTAGCTCAATTGGATGAGTATTTCCAGAATACCCTCCAGTATAATAACTCCAGGGTACTCTTCCACTGATTCAGTAAAGTGTGAAAAGTCTGCATCGTACGAAATTTTGCTGTCAGAACAAGAGAAACTGCTTTATTTGCAGTGCTGAAAGTTGCTAGTTCCACTTAGGACACTAGTCCCATTCATGACAAGGCCTGGCTGACGCACGAGTGAGAGGAGAGAATGTGTCTGGTGTATTTTTATGTGATCGAGATAAAAATAAAACAAAACTTGTAAAAGATGGTGCTATTCTTAGTGCCATTTATTTATTGCCGCAGGGTCTTGCAATTCCACTGCACAAGACAACATCTGTACTAAGCAATACTATGTTAAACAATAACGGTGTGTACCGATCCCTCTCCAAATGTTTTCATGTGATGTCATGGCCTCTTAGCTCTTTTAAACCATGCTGGTCCCATTTCTGACCACTTCTTGGGTCGCACTTCCTCATTATCCACCAGCCTGGGAAGCGCTCTCACCAACTTCAGTTAGCTCAAGAACTTCTGCCCCTAAATTCCTCTCTGAGCCTCATTCGTAGAAAGCATTTGCCACAAAACCAGAACCACAAACCACAGCCTGGTCCACCATGACACCCACCTGAAGTAGTGGAACTTGTCTGCCCTCAGTGCTGCAGGAGAGACGAACTTGGCTTTAAAAATACTGGCCTGCCAATCTTACTTTCTAACTGTGAACCAATTCCCTAGAGATTTAGTAGCTTGGGCACAAATACAGCATGAAAATGTTTTCCTCTGTGGCCCATTATCAAGCAGGGTCAAATAAACCACTGAGGTGGTATTTAATGGTAGATTTCCACTAAATGTCAGACCTCTGGCTTTGACATCTGTTTTGAGTTAGCACAGCAGCTGTTTGAAGCAGCTGCAGCAGTTGTGAATTTGCTGGGAGCAGCAAAGTAAAAGAGGAATGGATGGGAAACCTTGTAGATGAAAAGGAAAAATTCCTTAAGGACAGCAATCATCAGGTAATCAGCAGAATTCCCCTCTCCAGCTTTTGGCACCAACAGTCAGCTGTGCAAGGAGCATGGAGGTCTGCTGCTCCTTAGGAAATGCCAAGAACTGCCAAAAGTTAAACTGAAGAAACAAAAAAAAACCCTACAAAAGGTATATAGTAGCACAAGTTATTGCATCCGAGATCTGCTTATGAAGGTCTATGACATGATTTGTTTAACACATGCTTCTCTAAAATACGTTCAAAATGATGCTATGAAGCCTTGATCCCCTTTTAAAAACAACTCTACGCAGCAAAAGCTAGGAAAATATTGTAATCAAAACGAATCTATCTCCAGGTGAGTGACAGTTAATACTACTACTTCTTACTGTGTTATTTCAGAAGTCCAAAATACTACTTGCTTTAGAAAACTACTTCCCAACCTGAGCAAATCTTACACTTCAGATGCTTTTGAGGATACTGAGACTGAATATTTTGGTTTTAATTTGTATCCTGTGATGTTCAACTATGCATCTGTGCACCCAAGCACAGAAATTCAGTCCTTTTCTCTCTTCACTGCTTATTCAGCTCTGAACTTTTCTCATGAACCCAAGCCTTCAGAGTCCAGTTTGCTCATGCCATGTTCTGCACTCCTCCAAGTTGTTACCCTAATAGCAACAGGATACCGAGAATTACGTCCCTCATTCAATAGGCGTATTACTCCCTATGCTGTGACATGCTGGAGCTGGCTATTTAGCTTGAAATTTAACATGCTTATTTTTACAGGCCACAACGGAAACCCACATTTAATGTCCTGCCAGTAACTTCCCAGGCGTTTTCATACCTCCCTAGATTTCCTCAATTGATTCCATGTATAAATTTCAGATTATTTGTATCGATGTTTGTCCCTTCCTGGATTTCATTTTGTTATTCTCACTTTCAGTCTAGGTAGGTTTTGGTGAGTGCCCTATCCTCTGCAGCTCTTCCAGAATTGCACGGTCTATGAATATCATAGCAGACTTCTCCTTCTACAGCATTAGTATAGAAATAAACAAAGCTACTTCTAGTACTAGTCAATCTTGGGCATTTAATCCATCCTCCTTCTGGTTTTAATTCCTAAAGATAATATGCATCACATGTGGTGCCACTTTACCCAAGTAGTTTGTATTCACCTTTCAAATAATATTTCATAAGCTCCTGTATCACAACACACTTCTGAATGCATGACTGGGATGACTGAGTTTCGTGCATCTGACAATTTTTTTATTCTAATTAATAAGAATTAATATAAGAAAATGTATTCTTTACAGATCTGTGCTCATCACTTGTTTGGACTTATTATTCTGTTTCCTGAATAGCTACAAATAGCTTGAGGTTCAATGCAACCTGCAATGCAAACAAATAAAATAATACTTGCACCATGTCTGAATCCTTACACTATGCCCTCTGCTCAGGCTGCTTTGCCAAACTACTTTCACTCTTTTGCAACTATACTTTGATCTTTGATTATAGATTGGAAACCTGAGATACAGATTCGTACCTCTCAACATCAAAAAGGTCCCTGATTCAGCGGTTTGTTGAGACCGGTCAACCCTGCTTCCTTTTCTCCTTCCTGCAATCTTGTAAATAAGTCATATCACAGAATCACAGGGGTTGGAAGGGACCGCGGGAGATCATCTAGTCCAACCCCCCTGACAGAGCAGGGTCACCTACAGCAGGTTGCACAGGATGGCGTCCAGGCGGGTTTTGAATGTCTCCAGACTCGGAGACTCCACCACCTCTCTGGGCAGCCTGTTCCAGTGCTCTGCCACCCTCAAAGGAAAGAAGTTCCTCCTCATGTTTAGATGGAACTTCCTATGTTCAAGTTTGTGCCCATTACCTCTTGTCCTCTCACTGGGCACCACTGCAAAAAGATCAGTCCCATCCTCCTGGCAGCCTCCCTTTAAGTATTTGTAAGCATTGACGAGCTTCCCCCTCAGTCTTCTCTTCTCCAGACTAGAAAGACCCAAATCCCTCAGCCTTTCCTCATAAGAAAGATGTTCCAGTCCCCTAATCATCTTTGTAGCCCTCTGCTGTACCCTCTCCAGCAGTTCCCTGTCCTTCTTGAACTGGGGAGCCAAGAACTGGACACAGGACTCCAGATGCGGCCTCACCAGAGCAAAGGACGAGGATAACTCCTGTGGAATCTGACTGACTACAGCATCCTTCATCTCACGATGAAGGTCTACATGAGGCTGCGGCAAATTAGCTGTGGATGTAAGCTTTGTTTATGCGGACATCAGTTGAATATCATTTAATTGTTAAAATGGCAGGAGAAGAAAACTCCAATAACAACTTTGCATGACATCTCAGCAAAATTGATGATGTCAGTAGCCTTCTATATTAACCAGTGAATGGAAATCCATTTGCACTGGTTGTAGGACAAACTATCTCACATAGCCTGACCCTTCCTATTCCTTAACCAAAAGCAATTATACAAACCTGGCATTTGTGCAAATGCATCAACAGACACATGAAACCTAATCGAGGTCCTAATCTCTTTAGCCAAAACCTGGTAAAATCCTCCAAAAAGTGAACAACTTTTTCTCCCAGGTGGACTAATCTTTTTGTGTGGCCAAAGAGAGAGGAAGAGGCAGATTCTGGCTCAGCCCGCCGGTGCCTTTGTCAGACCCAGAAGAAAAGTCCTGTGGGAAGCTCGACTCTGCCTGACAGCCTGTGGCTGCTCTTGGCTGCTGCACCAGAAGCTCCTCTCACAGCTTGGCTGAGGAGAAGACACATGTCAAACAAAGACTGTGCCTCCTCCTCACTCGCAGCCCTTCATGCAGCTTAGAGTATTTTTGTCCTCTACAGCTGCTAGTCAGGCAGGAAAGTGTATAAACTGCAATCTCTTTTAGGGATGCTTGTGATCACATACTACACTTTTAACATAGTTACTGAAGGGAGAAACAAAATAAGGGAATACATTCTTTCTCTGTATTTAAATGACCACATTTTGCATCACCAGAATGAAAATGTGAAGTTACAGCTTAATTTATGGAATTAAAATATTAACTGATGTTTACCAATTTCAGATCTTCCATCATACACACTTACACCTTATATTCTGTCAGTTTGATTCACGAAGCTTTGTATTTTTCACTAATAAAAGAAAATTAAACCCCTTTTCTATTCTCAATCAGTAGGGACTGATCTCTACCTATTTATACACAGGAAATGAACCACTGTATTTCAAATATCTCATTAACTATTGTTTCATAAATTGCTCCTATTTTACTTAAAACTAAGCTTGTTTTTAAAAAGAAACACTGTCAGCGTCATCAGCTATGATTACAAATTAGATACCACATTTGGCGAATATTTTAACACATAGGGTATCTACATCTAGACACATACGATTATGCAAGACCACCTAAATATAACATATTTACACAAATGATGGTCACTAATAAGAAAGGACTGGCTACTGCAACCCTGTGCACACAGAAACTTTAAAAGTAAGTCCATTTTTATCTACATACCAATATTTGAAACATTTTTCATCTGTTGTCTCTGATAATTAATATCTAGGCAAAATGAAGGTTGGACATACGACTTTTTCATATAATGTTGAGGTGGAGATGAATGTAGTCAATATATTGTATTAGATTTTCTTCAATAATATCTTTCTAAAATGATTTCATCTTTTGATCTATAGCATGAGATCTTCTGCAGTTTATACTGCCTTCTCCTTTTCCACTGCCCACAGGTGATGCCTGGTGAGAGCTGAGCTTGCTTTGAAATCAAAGGATGGAGAAAACTTGACTTCACTGAAAGTCTAGCATGATGGTTAACGCATTTATCTACTAAAGAAGAACCTCAGGGTGATGTGTGAAACCTGTGCAAGGGGCCCTGCGCTAAGTCTGTGCCCCTACTGAAATCCACTTAACAGGCTGTCAATAGACACTGGGACTTTCTTTTGCCAAGAGGTTTATGTCTGAGCCTTCTTTGACAGCAACAGGTATTACCCCAACCTTCCCATCTCCTGCTAGGAATCTAAGCCATTTTTCTTGGCAGCAGAGTATTTTCTCTGGGCTCAGAAAAGACTTTCTTAAATGAAAAAAAAAGGTTGAACAAATATATTCCAGTAATATAAATGCTTATCTTTTAGCAAACAACAGGAATGAGCAAAACAGAAACGCTGAAAGAAATGTTCTGGCTTTATGCACAAGCGCAGCCCACGCTGCACGGCAAGCAGCCCACTTGTTTTTCCTCCATCACTCTGGACACAAGTGCTACAAGGTCGAGAACTATGGCTCAGAACTTTAGTACTATTTCGAACCAGATTATTCTTGTAGAAAGGTGAGGACAGAAGAAAAATGTACTAAGACATGCATTAAAAATAAATCAGCAAGGGGACTGACTGAAAAGGAAAGAAGCTGTGAGAAAAGGAACGCGGCAAAAGGAGGGAGAAGAAAATGCTGAGGAAAAAAGAGTCTCAGACAGACGTTGTTTCATCCATGTATCTAGCAAGGGCTACCTGTGGAGGTAGCTTAAGGTAAAGGAGGAACAAGCTGCTTCTCCACTCTAAATAAGACAGGTTTCTCTACAGCTATTGTTAAAATGAAAACAAAGAGCAGCAAAAAACCTGAAACCAAAACACAACCCCCTGGAAACATCAAGGAACAGAAAGCACTTTTATCTTCTTCCCTCTTGTCTGCCGTGGGCAGCAGCGCTCACCTCTGGAGCTGGGGAAGGAGTTGTTCAGCTGCTCCATCACTTCCTCCAAACCTGTGCTTGTGTCCTGGGGAGGGCTGAGCAGCTCATCCTCGCCTGGAAAACAAATCCACACCACTGCATGAGAGCCACTGTAAAACCATTTGCCAACAGCTTGCTATTGTGTATGTCCTTCACGAAGCTACGGCTGTTCATGTAAACACATTTTTCTGCTTCGTATACAATCAAAACTGTTAAAAAGGTCAATTTTGTGGACTATTACGTTCCTCTTTCTTTTTAAGGATCTAAGTGAAATCAAACAATGAATTTTAAACAATTAACACTGACTTTAATTAGTAAAAAGGGATTTAAGGAATAATCTACTCTGGTAAAAGAAGTGGGATAAAATGTCTGCTAGGAACATTTAGTTCCATAAATGACACTCATTTTTGCAGCTTCTCTTATTCTATTAATGGAAAAAGAAATTGCTGTTGTGAATGCTGCTATTGAGCACCTTTCTAATAGTGCTGGATTCATGTTAGCACTGCTTTGCCTAGCTGTGTAAATCAGTAGAAACTCAGATTCTCATCTGCATCAGTATTAATATTTGACAGTTTAATTGCATCAGATTGGCGCTCCAAGAACATTCAATTGTACTGTAAAAAGGTTTAGCAGCAGTTTAATAAAGCGAAATACATTTCTCCCACTGAATAATTTCTATAACCTGATTATAGGGCAGCAGTATAATGGGAAATTCGATACAATTTATTTTTACTGGAGTTTTTTTGGTCATGGTTTCAGATAACTAAAATCCGTATGTTGACTTTACTGTAGACCCTAGCCTCCAATACAAATAAAGCATCTGAAAAAAAGAATACTCCTCAAGGATATACTTTGAGTGAGATTATCCTTTTTTACTACATTTCTTTTATCCCTATTAAAACACAGAAGCAATTTTGCCTACTGTAATAACCATGAGGTACATCCTTATTTTGAAAATGACTTAACGACCCTTTAGTCTAACATTACCCAACGGGAGTAATAAACTGCCTGATTTCCTGTTAGCATTTACATTCTTTAAATATCGAGGTGCTCCATGCTAATGAAAAGCCTACTAGAAGAGATGCTAAAGGAACACATCAGGACTGCATATATTTCCTATTATTAGCCTTAGTGTCAGCCTCACCTTAGGGCCAGGAGTTTCACAAGAGTTATTACTGACCAAGAATAATTCTTCCCACTCCAGAACAAGAAGTGGGGTAAAGCGTCTGCAAGAAGCACTTAATTCATGTAAGCGATGGTCTTCCTATCAGCTTCTTTTATTCCATTAACGGTCTAAAAATAGCTGCCGAGACTGCCTGCAGTTTGTTCAGCTTTCGACTGGTGCTGGGTTCACACAAATCAACTCACACCATGAGTTACTTTCGCATCAAGTGCTGCACCGACAGAGGTGCCTTAGCAGAACTAATGTCCTTCCAGTCTCTGCTTGATGGCAAGGTGAAAACTCAGCGAGTAAGATCTTAACGCTTCTACCCAGGCCAAGGACCTTACCAGCATGCCTGCAGAAAGCCACCTGGCCCCAAAGATTGAAAGAAGAGGGCAGTGGTTCTGCTGTCCTGGCCAAGAAGAACTGAGGACAGATACTGACTTCCAAATATCCTGGTAAGCGCCGATGCAAACTGAACTGTGTTGACCCTCAAGAGTGCTGTATCATTCATTTAAAAAGCCTTATTTTTATTTTTTCTCATTTGGATGCTTTTTCTGAGCATTTCCTTGTCAATGACAAAATAAGACATCAGCCAAGCAGCGCGACAAAAGTAAAGACACCTTCAGACTTCAGCTACCTTTCTTTACCCAAAACAGTCTTCCCCATTCCTGTTTCTACAAAAGGCTTGGAAAGCTGGGTAGGTCTCAACTATTCTGGTGGTACCTGAACAAATTAAAGTTCAGCAACAGCCTCTTGGCTTACATGCCTTGGAGAACCTCCTCTGCTGCTACATTACTTGGGAGAAAGGCCAAACATCAGGACTTTCCCATTAGGACTCTATGAGAAGAAAAGCAGACCTTTCCAATTCCCCAGGTGTACTTCAGAAAATCAAGGGATAAGCTCTTGTGTTTGTAAATTAGGATCTGAGTGGGTTGCTGCTTTTACCAAATGGCTGGACAACACTGCTGGTGGAAAAACCTTTTACAGTAATCTCGCCTTGAGAAAGCAGAAAGACAGAGAAGTGCAGTGAGTCTACATTCAAAGAAAAAAACCCTCAGGTCTCCTTTCAAAAAGAAAAATATGTAAAAGCTACCACTACATTACCTCATTGCCTGAGAGACCTAGAGATCCTCAGTATTTTCTCGAAAATTATGACTCCCTCATTACTGGGTACATGCTTGCTGCATGGGAGCTTTATTTACAACATTGCTCTGGTTTCCTTCACAATTCAAGAATATTTTAAGTCGCACTTCAGAAAACTCTCAGACTAGCAAGCAAAGCTTTCTGGTGTGAAAGGAGACTCGACAAACTGAATTAGTTGCGGTTTGTTAGCTCGGTTAGTAATTCTTTTTATAAGCTCTGCTCCATGCTGCCAACAATGTTGCTTTGCTGAGTCTCAACATGATCATACTGATAACGATTCAACGTCTCACTGTCCTTCCACATACTGGCTCAATCAAACAAACAGAAAAAAAACATCCATGTCTAAATATTTGCTTTAAAAATGTTTCAGCAGTTTATATGGTTATATGTGTATTAATTAATTAATTAATTCCAGTCTCACAAGTTAAATGGGAAGTATTTTATATCCAGTCAAATGAAAAGAAGTAAATTATTGTACTTTGTCCTACTAAAAGGATAAAATCTGAAACTACAAGATCTTTAATAAGATGGCTGGGAACCACTGTCTTCCTATTTTTCCTTGTGTATCTTAATTAACATATTTTATGTGATGAAATTCCCAACATTTCTCCAGAAAGCCGATGTAAATTACTGCACCGATATATTTTTTCTACTCTGTGTGTGCCATACATAGCAAAATATTTGCTCTCTAGTAACACAATTAAAGAAAGCTCCCAATGAAATTGCTGTTACCTGTGATTGTACTCTCACCCACAAGATTTAACTTAAGCACTCCTAAAGGTACAATTTTTTCATATTTTTTGTTGTAAGGCATACAGACTCCATCCTGTTTGATACTGGCACAGGCTGATATTATTGCCTACACTCGGGATGGAAGAAAAAGCCCCTGAAAAAGCTGCATCTCCCACCACGATGGCACTTTAGACAAAGCAGAATGTCCCCTCCCATTCAATTTCTCACTGTCATCGACTCTTTCACTAACCGCAGTGAAGAGAAATGCTCTCACTTAAGCCTGCCACTCTCCCTCAAAGCCTCTCTCTAATACACACTAAAATTTCTGTGTATGAAGCTGAATATTATCATCAGACTTCAAATATTATCGTGTTGAAGTAATTTAAGCACATTTGCTTAAAGATGCTGCAACAGTTGATTGCTTTTTTGCTAGCAGAAAATCCTTACTACTTGGTAATAAATACTTGTTAATTATATAACAGATAGGAAATTACGAAAATGCTACAGAGCAGTTACTAAAAGCACAAAAATAATAATTCCAGCCTCTAGCTACAGCATATTATTACTTAACCTTACTCCACAATTCATATGACGTTCATTATCACATCTGATGTGATATCTAGGAAAGACACTAGATAAGCACTGTGTATGAGTGACAGCTCAATCCTACTCATTGAGCCGTGACATATTAAAAATAAGATCACATCAGTTAACATGGGGATGATTAATCATACATTTAATCTCTTAGCCATAATTAAGACTATGGACATTTAAACCAGCCATGTCATGCTTAATAGCTGAAAGTCAGTTTGAATAGAATAGTTAGCTTTTTAATGATATTTGTTTTCAGAAGTCAAGCCCTGGCTGAGCTTTGTGTTTACTGTCAAAATACCCATGCTACTGTGTGCATCATAACCAAAAGCCTGAACCATAATGAAGATGTAAAGTGTAAACAGCTAGATGACATCAAAGACCATTGCAAATGTCTACTTCATTCTCATTTGAACTAAACAGGAGAACAGAGTATTTTCTGTCTTTAAGGAATTTTTTTTGCTGGAAAATGGGACTATAAATATTTTTTATGACAATCTGAACTTTGTTATCTTACCCATGGTTTCTGAAGTCTGGCTGCCAACTACACGAAGAAGCATTGGCTGACTGCTGTCTGACCTCTGCAAAGAGGTAGAAGGAGATGATAGTGTTGTACCATTCACCTTGGCATCTGCCTGTGGCTGAAAATTGAAGAAAAAAAGCAGAGATTAATAGCTCAGTACAGTTGCACAAATCTTTACATCTCTGTATTTTTTATTTATTCCATGAATACATGCAATTTTCTGTCTGGTTTTAAGTAAATATATCCACCCAAACAATGGATTTGAATTCTGAATAAGACAAGGAAGAAGACTAAATAAGAACACCGAAGCACGGTTTCAGCTTCTCATTCTATAGCTTGTAGAACTATTTAATATTTTTCTCTGACTAGCCTCTACTGATAAGATTTCTTGGTCTGTTGTCCTTATTGATAACACTTCACACCCTGTTTGGAAGATGACTCTAGAGAGATCTAGAAGAAAGGCCTGAGGACTCACCTGCTCCAGCAGCTGCCTCAGCCTGTGCAGCTGTGACTCCAGCTGTTTGTTGTGATCCTCCAGAATCTGCATCCTGGCCTCCAGGCGGCCCTTGTGCTGGCGAAGTAGCTTGGCTTCTGCTATGAGCTCAGCATCCCGAGGGCTTTGCGGAGAAACCGGCATCATCTCCGGTGGGGACGGCAGTGGAGACAGTCCTTTGTGGTCATGCTGTTGCTTCAAACGGTCATACTCTGCTTGCAAGTTTCTGTTGAGAAGTAACAAGGAGGTAAAGCTTTACAAAGCCGAATAGGGTGCCGAAGAGGATGCAGGCTACCCTCCATGCGGGGCAGGGAGAAGGCACCTCCTCTTCTATCCTCTCATGTGATGTGATGTGTCTAACTGCTGGGGGGGGGGGGGG
>VYXH01010152.1:468322-496347 GCA_013397275.1 Burhinus bistriatus
GGGGGGGGGAGGCAGAGCCTCACCTGCACCACCTGCCTCTCATTCTGCTGAATCCACATGCATGTAGGCTTTACACCTCGCAGATTTGCACAGAGCTGATATTACAGGGACCTGTGATACAAGCATTGCCTAAAGGCTTTCTGTATCACCAGAATTCACAATTAATTCCCTCTCAGGGCACATAACACAGAAGGTTGGCTGGGCTCCAGACACCCTCCCAAAGCCTGGGTACGGTCTGTCCTGGGCTCAGCCCTCCCTTGGCTTCCCGCGCTGTATCCTTCCTAGCAGAAGTCGGACTGCCTGTTCACTTCCACGCACGAATACACTCAAGAAGTAATTAGTGCTAAAAGAGGACGTTGAGTGATCAAAGCACTTTACAAACACTAATCAAAGCGGATGCCACCTGGCCAGCCTATCTGTTTTACAGATGAGAAAGCTAAGACAGAAAGGCGGCCACACAAAAAGTCAGAGCAAAACACAGAACTCAAGAGTCCATTTGCAGCTCTGCTGTCGGCAATCAGGTCACATCACTCTCCTGTCTTCATATTTGCAACTGCATTTCCAGCCTAGCTCTAAAATAACTAACCTAAGATGAGGAAAAGATGAACTATTAAGCCAAGCTGTTAACTTTCGGGGTGATAATTTCCATCTTCATTTGGACTGCCCTGTCTAGAGTGTTGCAATCTACTGTAACTTTATGGCACTGCTAAACTTGTTCTTTATTCCGTAAAACTCCACTTTTACTCCAGCAAAACACTCCATAGAGTAATATGATCTATAGTGGTCCACAGGAAAAAAAACAACTACCAAGCAGGAAGAGTACAGAAGGTAAGAAACTGACACCTTGTTAGGGATAACATAGTCCAAACTCACAAAAATAGTAACTTGTAACAGAAACTTTGTAGGCAAGGGAGGCCTAATAAACTGCACTGGGATTTTGTTGCTGTGATGTTCATTTACAGCTTCCCAGAGGGGGGGAAAATGGCTCGACTCTCTAGTAACTGCTTACTCATCACAAGCAGTGACCCAGATTTTATTTTTTCCAACTCGCTCTTATTTGAGGTTGTGAGAACAGGCACTTTTTGCCAGTTCTGCCTGCAAACCACAATACACACTGACAGTTTGGTCTGGAGGCTTAATAGCACCTCAGAAACCTCCCAATAAACTTTATTAAGCTCTGAAACACTTTTAAAGGTTTGTTTTTGTGACCAGAACAAGAACTAAAGCAGTACGCATCATTTCACAAGGACAAGAAAGCAATGCCAAGGACAAAGACAGGCTACTGACTGTTCTTCAAATGTACTTGTGCCCTTCAGCAGCTGCATGATGGACGCATTTTAACCCAGGACTGTGGCACCCCTCCAGAACATGATCCCTAAGGGACATCTGACCTACACAATCCCTCCCCTGCAGAAGTTTTAAAAGGTTAAAAAAAAGGGGTTGCTCATTCTTAACTTCAGGTTGTTCAAAAATTCAAGATTTCTTTCTCTAAAACCCACACAAAGAGGGATGACTATGGAGAGGTTTTTTTCAAAGAAAGTTTTTTGTTTTAATGAAATATAGAGTTTCAAGTCCATGAAAATTACCTGGAAAAAAGAAAGAAGGGCTATACTGGGTGTTCCCTTCCACATGACTTAATGTCTTCTGATACTTCTAGTCGAATGAACTAGTGAATAATTAATAAAAATACAAATGGGAATAGGAACGAGCGTGACAACAATATCACACACAGTCTTATTGCAGACTAAAGTTTATACAGGTTTGATCATTAAGCTTGTTTTTCACAAAGTCTGTAGATAGTGGCTATCACTACCCCATGAGGAATTTCCCAGATGTACAATACAGGCAGTACTCTACAAACAGCAGACTCAAAAGTTTGAAGTGCTGTAAGGCAAAAGATAAAATATCACCCTAAGGGAAACTAAATAAATGCACTTGGTCATACTTGTAACATAATCAGGTACCTTGCTACAAAGAAATCTACAATTACCGCCTCAATTATCAATATAGAGAAGTACTTCCAGTAATTATGGTATTGAAACCCAATTGAGGACCAGGGAGTAATTCAGAGAAAAATGCCTTCATGTCTGATACAAAATAGTTAAAAACTTTCTGAAAGCCTACAGAAAAAAAAAAAAAAAAAAAAAGTATATTGCATATTATCCAAGCACAGATATGTCTGAATTTGTGAGTTCTGTAATTAAATACAGTAATATTGTTGGAACAAAGGAATGTCATTTTGAAGGATGCATGTGAGTTTGCCCAGAGCACCTGTGTCACTGAGTTTTCCAGCTGCACCTTTTCTGTCCAGCTAAACAGTCCTTAGTCTAGGGAACTGAGACACATCGTAGCAACCACTTTCAGAGCTGTAAGAGTGATGTGGAGTGCAGATGATCAACAATATCGTAATAACTGGGAACTAAACATACAGGAATAAAGATTTGTATTAACATAGGAGAAAAAAGTTGAAAATTAAAGAAGAAAGAAATAATTTGAAACCTGCTGTAAGAACACGCTAGAGGAGAGAACAATCAGCTCTTATTCCTACCTCTGGAACAGTTTTAAGCTGTGCGGTGAAAAAGGATTGCTGCTGCAAACGAGGCATCCAAGGCACTGCCCACAGCCCTCAGTGTAAAGCCCGTGTATCCCAAGGAAAGGCGCGCTCTGACATTTTCAGCATAAAATGGGACACAAGACAAAGAGGAGATAAAAGCATAATCCTCTCTAAACGACTGCAACTGAGCAAGCACGGACAGTACTGGGAAACCTGGCTTCCCTCCACCATAACTCAGGCTGGGTGACTTTTACACCTGGCTGTCACAAACAAACAAAAGCTGCGGCATTTCCTGATCACTGGGAAAATATATTCTACTTCAGTAAGAGAAATATCCAAAGAAAACCCCCATATATTCCATTCAGTACGTTTGCACCTCTTTGACGCATTCATGAAGAAAAGTAACAGAGGAAGCATGCAATGTAACCTTGATTTATGCAACTGTAAAGAGCAGGGTAGTAAAGAGCTCAGGAGTTATTAATCACATCTATCACTGGCAGCATTAATCGCCTGATGACGGAAATCCTAGTGGACGCCGTTCGCTGAGTAGTCCTCTCAGAGGCAATTGCGAATCTGTGAATTTGTGTTATTTTTCATCTCCCTACAGAAAATCAGTGGTCTGAAGAAATGGACAAAGCTGGTAACTAAACCCCCTACCGCTGTCCCTCACTAGAGTGCCAGTGTTTACTCACGATGCTCCACACTCAGAAGATCTAGTTCCCCTTCTTCAATGCCAAAATAAATAGCAGAAGGAGCCCCAGCACATTTAGAAATGCATCACTTTCTCGCTATTGGCAACTATACAGAAGGAACTTATTTGAGGAGGCCATTCATCAGTCTTCAGATTGGAAGGAACACCATAGCTGCATGGAAACAGGGCAGCTCTGAGATTCCGGGTATTAGCGCTTCTCCAGTGGCACACAGCCCACGGCGCTCCCACTGCAAGTCACGAAAGCAAAGGAAAGGCACATGGCTCCGGCTGGAGATCTCATTTACTGAATTCTTGGTATAGTACAGCTAGGAGCTGGGAGGAAAACAAGAGAAGGTGAGAGAAGTCTCCCTTTTACACATGTCAGTGATCTCGATTCAATTAAAATATTAGGAAACATTCACTTTCTTTAGTCATTAAAATAGCAGGAAAGTATTTTAATTCTTTGCAAAAAGTTCCAAGTCTCTGTCACTGCAGAACCGTATGCCTTCTATTTAATGCTAGTACAATACATCCTAGTCACTATATCCTACAGTATCACCTATGGAATGAACTGCTTTAGATGGACATCAAAAATCTGTCTTCTCTGTTTCTGAAATATACTCTTTCTTAAGTAAATTTCAAAATGTTTTGGGGACCTTTTTATAATTGGGTTTTTCTCTTATATTGCAATATAGCAATAGTGCCTTCCATAGCAAGATTACTTTATGTCTATTGAACATATAAGAAATGGTCTTATCACTATATTCCATGTGGTGCAATACTGAGAATGAGTCTGAAGGCCTAATGCTCAAATGAAACATTTTCACCAATTGAAAATATTCTCTAAAATGCTCACGCTTTAGCAAATATGAATTATTTAACAGTCACATTTTTGACCTAAATTATTTAAGGAAATCGTATTTGCAAGCCACAAAAGCACCAAGGTCTCAAAATGCTAGCAGATAAATAATGAATATCTAACTAGAGGTCCTTGGAACTGAAAAAAAACCCCAGTCAGAACTGTGTCATAGCTAGGTTAGTTTATAAGTCAAATAGTACATTTCAGAAGAGTTCAAAATAGACAACAGATCTTTTTAAACTGTCCAAAAGCGAAACCTCAGAATTACAATTTCAAAGAGTCATTTTCATTTAAGTAACAAGTCAAGATGGAAATATTTGGAGACCAGAAACTGCAGCTGAAAACCAAACGGAGGTCAGAATTCAATAAACAGTTTAAAAGAGATGAAGAAAAGTCAAAACATGAAGGAAAAAAGGGTTTTTTTGAAAAGCAGGAAACTGTGGAGAGCAGAAGAAAAAGAGAAATGACAATGAAGCATTTTGAATATTGTAGTATTGCTTCTTGCTGGTACTTGATGCAGCTTTCCCAAGAGCTGCTGAGAAGTGACTGCATGTGCTGACTCTAACTGTAAAAAAATACAAGATACAGCAGAGAGAGCTAAATCTTCATTGTCAAAAACCATCAGAAGTGTATGCAACACAAGGGGTGTCAAGACAGGCAGGAAAGGATGACTTTTTAATCTAACACTGCTAGCTGCCCAGCCACTTGCCTTCCCAGGCATAAGCACCACATCCAGCTCAGCACTGGCAAGGAGACCTCTTCCAGCAACGAGACCCAAGGTTATTTACAACGGAGATGAAACAACTCAGGTGCTGAGGATCGGGCGGTCACGGCGTGATTTGTATCATGTTCAGCTCAATTCCAAGCAACAGATTTACTGAGTCTTCCTGCTGTGGCAATAAACAACGTTTACTCAAAGGGTAATCCATTTTTTCGGATCAGCATGGGAAGGGAATATGTGTTCATCCACTGAAACCAGGTTCACACAAGGAATTAAGTCCCAGGTTGTTGATTACCTTTGGCAACAGCCAAAAAAGGTTTGCACAAACTCAGAGAAGAAAGACTAGAAAACAGAAATCTAAAGAGACAAGACTGTTTTTTAAAGGCATATAAGTTATATGAATGGCTCCTGACTCACCCTGTCTGAATGGCTTATTTTTCTAAACAGGAATCAGTGTTTCCTCCATAAAATCATAGTTATTTGGCTGTGACAAGCCATCAGGACAACAAGAACTTGTTTGTTTTTGAGCATCTGCCTCACATTTGAAGTACAAGCTATTTATAGCAGTTTGCAGACACAAAAGTCATGATTTTGTCATGATCAATGAAAATCACAACAGCATGACCTCCATGCTGTCCTACAGAAACAGACCTCTTTGTCCCTGCCGCATTGAGACCTGAAGCATCCACAAAAGATGAGGTTGCCTGTGGTGGCAACCCCATCCGTAACTGTGCCTCCAGTAGCACAAATGAGAAAACAGGCTATAACCAACCTTGCAGTCTACAGCTCTTGTTTAATCCAGACTTGGCAAACTTCAAAACAGGTATTTTTAAGGTGTAATTTGTGTCAGAGATCTCTTAACGTGCTATTCCTCATCAGTAGTTGTTATAGTAAATAAAGCTCATACCTTGAAAAGGAATTTTTCAGCCTATTTAGCTGCCTAACTCCAGGGTATACTAATACTCACATACCACATCTCTAACCTAAAATGAAGGTTCTTTAAAAGTCACCCTCCTTTCTGGTGGGCAGCTTATTTTGTCTACAGACAGAAAAGCATTATGATTTTTTTTAACATTCTTAGCAGTGTTTAAAAAAGTAACACTCCTCCCCTGAAAACTAAGCTATTTTATTATCTGTACAGTACTAGTGTCCTGGTTTGAGGTAAAACAGGACCAATTTTGTTCAGTAACTTTATTTTTTAGCTAGGCCTCTTCTAACTGCTGAAATTAACAGCATGTTGCGCAGAAAACTGTTCACTCTCAGAGTGATAAGACCCATGNTTATTATTAATATTTCATTAAAGTAGTTTAGTTCCCTCTAAACTCTTAAGTCTCTCTTTCTCTCTCTCTCTTGCTTCCCTTCGGGAGCGGAGCAAGAGGGAGCGAGCATCTGTCGTTCCACCGGATTGGGCCAATTTGGCCCAAACCACGACAACTAGTTACACAATATTTCTTAACTACAGAAATCCTGTATGCGAAGTATGATGGTTTATTTCAAAATACTGATTTTCCTCCACTTTGGAAAGTACTTTGGCTTTATGTACTATGTAGTAGGAAGCCTGGGGTTTGTTTCAAACAAAATCAAGCAATAGCTTTATTTACAACAGCTTTCTGTCTGAAACACTTTCCTCATCCTTTATGCCTATTGATCCTCTACGTTCTCCTAAATCCTCCTGAAAAAAAGTGTGTTCTTGGCCCTTCCTCTTTATTTCTCACTCTCCAGTCTATTATTATTTATATGTCTGTCAGACATTGTGCCAGTGTTTTTCATGCAGACAGTAACATAATGGCTAGGTGTTTTCTCTGCTACTAATTCCTCATAGAAAGCAGTTAGATTTTAGCAATTCGATCTTCAGCTTAACCTGGCCTGAAGATTGTGTAGTCTGAACGCAGAGAGGGTGCAACACGACTGGAAACACGAGGGCATGAGAAAATAATGTCAGATTAAAAAAGTAACTCTTATAGCAAATTACACCTTTAATGAAAAAAGCATGTGTGAAACACAGTTAAATTCATTGCCCCTAGAGATGTATAGAAAAATAAAACCTGGTATTTACGGAGAACAGGCTCTTTCCTCTTCCTGGTCAAAGCATATGACTTATATAGAAAAAAGCACTTAATCCGCAGAGGAGTAGCTGACGCATGTCCAGAAAGAAGCACAAGGCAGATCTAAATCTTCCTCCTATTCCAGGTGACAGAATAGCTTATTTCAGGCTTCTCCATGCCAAAACCAGCTCGAGCTGTTCTGCAAGTCCAGGCTCTGCTCTTTGTAAAGAAGTCCCAAGCACAGCCTCATGGAGATGGTGGAGTGATGGAATCACTGTAATGGTTTAGTACCATCCAAAGAACACTTATGCATGGAGAGAAGATCTATGACACTGCCAACTCTTGCATTATTTTCTTGACATGCCTAAGATAAATGATTACTGCATTAAACCCTCAATGTAAACAACAGTACCTATCTCTTAAAGAAGCAAGAAAAAAAGAGCATGAAAATGCCAATAGACTTTACTGTAAAAGCTGATGATAGCAGAAGCCAAATAAAAATGGGATTTTTTTGTAGATCTAAATAATTTCTATCTTACAGTCTAATTCTAGTAGTTCATGGTTGCAATTACAAATCTGCCACAGTCAAGATCTACCAGTTTTTACACTGATGGCCAAAGACTCCAGAGCAGCGTAGAAAGAGGACTGCAGTGTTGTGATGCTGCAAGAATCCAGTAGAGGGTTATTTTGTGATTAATGAAGATAACTTCAATCAAGCTTGAAACTAAAAGTGGTAAATTATATTTCATATTGAGAGGCTAAAGAAATGGCAATAACACCAAACAAACAGAAAGAAAAGAGGACCCAAGTTTTAACCACCATGAAAGAACTCATTTGCCCGAAGAAAATGCAACTTTATAACTCATTTTATCCCTAAAAATGCTATCAAAGTGAATTCCATCTAACTGTACAGCACAATTATTTCACAGATTCTTACTTCAAATGAATTGAGGTAATTTCAAAACCTCATGTATCCTAGTGGCCAACCTTTTTGAGAAAAGCCTGTCTTTCCAACAACCTGTGCCTGTCTTTTCCAGACAAGGGTGCAGAAATCCGCACACACCTCCCTCTCCTATCGGCAGACTCCAGTAACGCCGGCATGAAGCTCACTACTATCATGGAAATAAAGGAAACGGTAGAACAGAAGGAAACATGAAACACAGCCAGCAGAGCTTGTCACAGGTGGCACTATGAGTATTAGGTGATCCATGCATGTCTTTGAAGATTGTCATTGCGGAGGTTTTGTGAAAAACAGCGCTGACTCGTCACCGCACTGGGAGTAGGAATGAGCCAACGGTGATACGATGTCAGCCTCATGGCTTATAGAGTGAAAGCTTTCGTTTGCCCCTGCAGCGTGCGCGCCCGAGGGCTGTGGCAGCTGGCGGCACAACCCACCTGTTCTCCTCTTCCCGGCACAACCCACCTGTTCTCCTCTTCCAGGTCCGCGAGGATTCTCTCCAGTTCCCCTCTTTCCTCACTCTCCAGAGAAATGAGGATCTGGGCAGGGCTTCGGGGCTGGCTCAGGGGGGACTCCTGGTTCAGACTTTGGCAGTAGTGCTGGATTAACAAGTGTTCATCATCGCTGGAAAACAGAGGAGGATAAACCAGGCTGTTCCCTTCCTCATTCTTAACTTTGCAGTGAATACGAGGAGACGATTCACTCCCAGTCTCTCATTTCTTACAAAGAGATTTGCTGAACTCTTTGTAACGAACAGCAGAGCAATGTACCTTAAAGTAAAGTCTGCTGAACTGTTTCACTTAGTCTCTGCTAATTTCCGTTCTCTGCAGAGTCCACCTCTCTTCCCCTCTGGTTCTCAGATACTCAAAGCCGAGTTTTGCCACAGCGGACAAGCTCAGCTTTCCTCTTTTGCCTAACTTCAATTAGGAATTTGCTTGAGAAAAAAGGCCATCTTCTGCTGCCTGATCTGTGTTGTGGAAGGGCCATTCAAGCAAAGGCAAGGCATTTATTTTTACACCTACAAACTCTCCTTATGTAATAAAGGTGCCCTTTATCTATTTTTCTCTGTAAAATTGTAAATGAGGTGAAATAAAAAAATATTGACTTAATCTAGTGAAATTACGCTATTTTTCACTGAGTGTTTTTTTGAAATTACAAGTGATGTACACTGTCAGAATACAAAGCACAGCGGGCAACAGGCACAAGTTGGAACATAGGAAGTTCCACCCAAACATAAGGAAAAACTTCTTTACGGTGAGGGTGACAGAGCACTGGAACAGGCTGCCCAGGGAGGTTGTGGAGTCCCCTTCTCTGGAGATTGTCAAGAACTGCCTGGATGCAGTCCTGAGTAATGTGCTCTAGGCATTCCTGCGTCAGCAGGGGAGTTGGACTAGATGATCTCTAGAGGTCCCTTCCAACTCTGAAAATTCCGTGATTCTGTGAAATACATTCTATTTAATATGCATGATCTCTTTCTTTATTTTTATGGCCCCCGAAGCTGTCTGGCATTTGAAACAGAAACATCTCTGGAAGAGAAAAGCATCTCCAGTTCTGAAGACCTCAACCACCTCTAGAATTACATGAGTGTTTTAGGTGCTAAGGAGATGCACCCAGGCCCTAAGCTATGCAGCTAACACCAGCATGAACTGTGAGAAACCACGGAAGATTTCTCTTGACACCACAAGTCAAGGACAGACAAAAATGACACTGCTGTTAGGAATCTTGTTTTTCTGGTAGTACTTACTTATACCAAAATAATTTAGTCTAGTTTTTTCTCTTACATTTGCAATCCAGAATTTAACAGGTATTTTAAATAGCTGTTACTGTTCAAAAATTAGAATTTTCCTTCTTTTAATTTTGTTCCTGAAAATGTTAATGATGCCATTTCATAGACTGCAGGAGTGCTAAAGCAATGTAGAGCACATTAACATTAATTCATAAAAGGGAAATACTAATTTTTCACAACAGGCATTGTTTCCTTTTTCTAAAGAAAATTTTAAAGGCTTGCCAGTTCCTAAATTTATACTTTTAATGAAACACTTCAACTGTGACTTCCTTCAGACAACTCCTTTGCATTTATAAATATTCTTATGCATCTTAAATGAATTAACAGTGAAAAAGTGACACAACTATCCCCATATAATGTCACTTTGCAAGACATTACTCTTTATCTGTGATTTTCAGCCTGCACATATTTTGTATACATAATTGCAATGACACTACATATCAAAATCTTTTGTGGTACATATACACATTCTCTCTTTATTTCCCTCCTTCCCCGTCTCCATCTGTCACTCTAACTGCATTTAAAAGCCCAATAATCCAAAACCTGTGCAAATGTCAACAAATAATACTTAAGCATAACCTGAAAAACAAAACAGAAAGAATTACAGTTGCAAATTCATGGTGAGCTTTGATTTTGCTGCAATTTGTGTCTGGATCATATTTCTTCCAAAATTCAGAATGTACAGATTTTTTCTCATTTTAATAGTACAAACCGAGTAACAAACTGGATAGTCAGTGCTTAACTTATTAACTGAATCACATTAATATAACTTTTATTTAACCAAAGAATTAATTGAACAGTAAGACCAAAGTGTAATACAAAAGATATGGCTTACATATGATATTGTGACCAAGGACACTGAAATATTACTTTGGGGACAACAGGAAATTCCATCTATAATAGCATTACTGCTATCCATAACAATTCAAAACTGACACACAACTTGGAAACAAAGTTTTCATTAACTGTGTGAAACTATACTGACATTGAGCATGTATTAGTTTTGAGGTGTCGTTTTAACTTTCTCTTTTTGAACCAATACATTTAAGCAATGTACTTGGTTGTACAGGGGATTTTCTTTCAGAGTTGGTAGGTAACAATCCTACTAAGTCGAAAGAGAAACTATTTTGAGACAAAGAAACAGCTTTATTACTATCCAAGAACATCTCACAGGCTCACAACCAACCTTATAAAATACTAATGATTTGGAATCTCAATTTAAGTGAATGAAAACTGGCCAGAGTACTGTGCTTTAAAGGAACACTACAAATTTAATAAAAAGAAGATTCTGTCTGAATTTTCAAAAAAATCCACCCCTTAAACTGTGGTAAGGATGAGATTATGTAGAATAGAAAAAAACACTTTTAGAAAAGCTGGGATTTGAGTTTTTTCATATTTGATTGATTCAGAATCTGTGCTATGGCTTCTCCTACACAGTTAATTAACTAAGACCAAATTTTTAAGCACAATGATGACTTATGTGCTTCTATTCTGTTTTCAGAAACATTACTCACAGTTAGTTTTCTAAGTCTGTGTCCTTTCATTCAGAGAATAAGCAAGATCAGGAAAATCATGAGAGAGGACAAATACATTGTCGTGTCAGAAAACCACAAAAAGGTCTCAGTGTGACATTAGATTAAACTTTTATTTATGACTTTAAATGTAAAGTAGTACAATGAATGCTTGCCAGTGATCTGTCCAACTTAAAGTTTACTACTTCTAATATTTCACGGTGAGGATGAGTCCCTCCTGGCTTGCAATGTATTTCAGGTATTTGTAGACCAAAGATTTTTGTTTAGCCCCACTAACCTTTTGAATGACACTTTGCCGACAACAACATTTTCTAGCTTACAGCAATTTAAACATGATTAAGCTTGCAGTTCAGATAGAAAGGTTATCTTTCTATCTTTGTCCTTAAAACACAACAGATGATGAGCATTTTTTCCAAGTAATATGGGAACTATTTGCTGAAAAAATCAGTAGTTTTTTGGAAGAAATTAGTAATTTTAATTTTGAAGGTATCAATCATCTGTTGCATAAAGCTGGTATTAAGCTATAAGCCATAAATTTAGACACTATGATACAAACTGAAAGAACAGGAGTTCATCATTAAATTGAATCAGATGTGGTACATGGCCATGCAAATTCAGTGCTACAGAATTTCATTACAATTTATTAACCTTCACAAGAAAACACATGTCAAAAATACTAAAACAGCCTACTTACATGCTCTCATTAGGTGAAATACTGTCATTTAGGTAAGAACCATTGGTGTTCTCCATTTCTGCTAGCCTGTGGAAAAATAAACAGAACTCATTAAAATCAATTATGTTTTCCAGAAACTTTATTTGCTCTAACATTCTTGAAAGAATTAAGGAGCGTGATGTTTCTGATGAATTTGAAATTTGAATTAATTTACACTCACTGTCGATTACCAATAGGTTTTGCAATAAGCTATCGCAAAGGATTGTTTAGTTGTTACAATGATCTGGCTAGACTCACTTCTAAGTTTTCAACCCTTTCTCTGAGGTTATATTCCACTCCTCATGATTAATTAATTCCACAATCAAAGAAAGGCCTTAAGATGCCAGAGGATTACACAAATTGCTTTGTACCTGGCAATGTCATCATCAGAATTGTAATGATCAGTCATTTCTCATTGGTTTTCAACACTCAGCTCCTCCTAAACATCCTGCATAATTCAGAAATACGTCTCCTGATCAAGTGATTTTTTGCTCAGCTGGTGGAAAAACATTTTCATATTTATGCAATTAACCCACTTTTTCATTCTTAAGAGCAGTACGAAAGCAGACAAGTGAAATAAAGCACCGATATACCACTATTTTAATCCTCCAAATCAAGGAAAAATCACGTTTGTAGTAATCCACGAGGTGAATTATTTAACATTAAAATGGCATTTGCGATTCACATAGAGTTTGGAGGTTTCTGCTCTTCTGATTTGTACGACTACACCAGGGTCCACATTAAAAAGGAAACCCTATGCAGAATCATAGAATCACAAAACGGTTTGGGTTGGAAGGGACCTTTAAAGATCATCTAATCCAACCTCCCCTGCAATGAGCAGGGACATCTTCAACTAGATCAGGTTGCTCAGAGCCCCGTCCAACCTGACCTTGAATGGTTCCAGGGACGGGGCATCTACCACCTCTCTGGGCAACCTGTGCCAGTGTTTCACCACCCTCAGTGTAAAAAATTCCTTCCTCATACCTAGTCTGAATCTACCTTCTTCTAGTTTAAAACCATTACCCCTTGTCCTATCGCTACAGGTCCTATTAAAAATTCCGTAACCTGAGTGCACAGCGTAACGAAGACCCCACAGGACTTAAAGGCCACTTCTGACCACATAGGTGCTCTGGCATGCAAGTTAGTTGACAGGCTGGTTAGTAGCAACCACAGGCGATGCTCTGCATCCCAGAGCCTGGAAAGCAAAACCCCAAACCCTACGTTTCTTCAAGAAGTGCTCAGGTAGCAGCTAGCCTTTGGGATTTTTTTTTTTTTTTTTTAAAAAAAAGATGATTGTTTATAGAAAGATCTGCCTAACGTCCAGCTGGTCTCATACCTGCTAGCATAATGTTCAATGCGTGAATGAGTATCATCATGTGAAAGCTGAGGGGACGAGGCAGGCCTATAAGGCAGAAAACACTGATTAATCACAAACAATACCCCTTTAAAAGTAAAAAGACACTTAGCTATGCCTATACCCTCACATCTCCATGCCTTATGCTTATGCTATGTTTGATAAACAGCAAGTTATAACTCCAGGCACCATGTGTGCCTCCTCAAGCCGCCGGTGCAATGTTTTTTGGTACCACACAGGGGATTTTGACCATTTTGCAATCCATCTGTTGCAACACCTCTTCTGCACAGCAATCCCCAAATAATCCTTTTCCAGAGGATTTACGGATGAGGTTTCGCCACGGTTTTCCCTTCGCACCTGCCTCCTTCACTGGTAATTCTGTTTCACGTGCAACCTTATGCCGGCTGTGAAAGCCCTGCCGGGAACCTCTCCTCTGCCGCCCACCCTGCTCCAGTGCCTGCTTCCAGCACATCCCACTTAAAAGAGCCTTTAAGGACTACTCCACGAGTCACTAGAGATAAATACAAGAAAAATAAAATGTCTGAAATGAGCCTTTAATAACACACTGCAGAAACTGATGATTTTGCCTAGCATCTTTCCAGAGTTGTAATCTGAACCATAGATCAGTGTGTTATACAGGAGGACACTGTCAACTACTTTTGGGTTCTCTGCCTGACAAATCACATGGTATGAGGTCCTCTTCACTTTTTTGTTGATGAAAACAATCCATGGGACTTTCCTCATGAATTAAGAGTATTGTTTCTTACAGCCTCAACTCTGGAAAACTTCCCCCTTGACCTATGTTTCCTATGCAGTTCAGAGAGCACCCTGTGCTGCCACACGGGATTTTGCCAACCTGCATGTATCAGGAGGTGCCGGAATAACAAAAAATTATGCAGCTTCCCAAATTGTACAGCTAGCTCATATTGTAGCCAAATTTCAATTTCTCTTTATTCCATCTCTGCCGACTCTCCTTCTGGAACTCCTGACTGAGGAAGGAATTTCTCCCATTTTAAATTGTTCTTCTGAACTGTGGTTCAGGCTGGGTGTGCCCAACGGGGATTACACTGCATTGCAAGAGCAGGTAAGTTTTATATTTACTTGTTATAAACCAAAACTGTAATAATCTTGTGGTTCATAACACTCCCATGTTACGAGTTTGATAATCCTGCAGTAAATCTACTAGATTGGTCACCTGCCAGTTTTCTACTCAGCCTGCAAAAGGCTCCAGAAAATTAGGATCCTTCTGAATTCAGCTTTATGCTGGACACACAAAATGCATGATCATTAATGTCTCTTCTCACAGAACAGTAAAGTTTTTCTCTTTAAGTCATTACAGGCCAAGTATCACAAATCTCATCTTGTCGGAAAGAGCTTTGGCCTCCAACTGTACTTTTACCTGTCACATCTTCAAACATTACCACAGCACACCAGAGGATAAATACTCAGTTCACAGTTTCTCAGTACAGCAGCAATTCATGTGGATGGGCAATTGCTTCTCTGCCAATTAATACCGTATTTTGTGTAAGAACACCTACACTGAAGGGAAGGGAGGGGAAAAGGATGCAATTTACCTAGAGCAGTGGATTATGGAGCAAGGTAACAACGGTTTTCTGATAAACTGATGCTATCCCCATTTTTTTTATTTGACATACAGTAGATGTTAAACTGGTCTAAGCTGGTACTATCCATGAAAGAAGAGGTCTTGGTTTCAACACACATACAAATGTTGCTGCTAATACTGTGTGCAAACTAAGAAATCTGTGTTAAAAGTAGCTTTAGTTTTGAGCTGAATCATTCTCCTAGTCCTCTTACCCTGGCACTGCGCATGTATTTGTGTCAGTACAAAGGAAAGGACCGCCCCTGCTTGGGACCAACTGGGCAATGAAGAGAGGTGATGTCCCTTTTAGCAGCAGTGCAAGGCAAAAGATGGTCCTGACTGCATGATCGTGTACTTGCTGCCTTGAAACTAAGCTTCGTCTTCAGAAGTGAACAAGGTGTGTGATATACATATATATATATTTTAAAGACACTACAGTGTTGTGTAACTTGTTGGAGCTGCTTCTGTCATTCCATCAACTGTAGGCAGGGGATGAGGCTACATTTCCAGGTTTGTCTCCACTTCAGAACACGCTATAATGGAGAGCTACCTCAAACAGCTTTTTAAAAGTTTGCTGACAAAAGCAAACCTGTTGAGAAGCACTGCAGTCTTTGTGTTGAATTCAGCTGCTTCCAGATACAGTTTTGCCAGTATCTGAGCTAGCTTGAGAATGACTGTGCCGCATGACTGGCTGCTGTGTAGACATGCTCTTAGATGACCATCTGTGCTAGAGCTCACCGCCCTTCCTTTCTGAGCACATGTACTCCGTCCACCTAATCAGTTTGAACAGTCAGCAAGAAGACTGAGAGACATAGCCAATATTTAGCCAAGATAACCATCCCTTTTACAAGGGCTCAACAGCTGTGTTGCTCAAGCTGGGGTCTGCAGGAACAGTCTGGGGAATTCCAGTGAAGTTAAGTGGCAATGGAGTGGCAAATACCACCTCCTGCAATTCCCTGCACCCCTGGAGACCTGGCTGGCAGGACGAGGGCGCTTTTCTTGCTGTTCAGCATTTCAGTTGATGCTTCTTGAAAGTGTAGAATGAAGTAAATTGTATTTGTGCCACTGACAGCCCACAGTCCAAGTAATAAGACATAAATTCTCACAAAAAGTGTGAGTTGTCCCTTTAACACCTGGCAAGCAGAATATCTGTGCAAAATACTGGATAATATGCAGTCAGAATCACTAACTTCTAACAAAAAATATGTATGTATGTATTTATAAACAGTTCCAGGTATTATACCACATGTTGACGTCAGAATAGCGCTAGCATTGCTCAACGGTGCAAGGTTATGCTGTTCTGGGGTACTTTGAAGATTATCAGCAAACTGGCATGAAAACACCAGAAAAAGGCAAGATCTCAGAAAACATGGAAAAGTTTTATGATAACCAGAATAAGAGGTTTGACTGCCAAAGTTGGGATCAGGCCTGTAACTGAGAAACAGCTTTAAACCTGGCTAGCTCAGTAACTTGTGTTGTAGCCCTGGTGGTCTAGTACGAAGGAAAGGAGCAAAGTTAGCAGAACAAAACGAAGAGCAATTACTTCCAGCCACTGTTCATTTCTTAATTATCTGCTTTCCTGTCAGACCAGACAAAAGGACTGTGCTCAGAAGATACCTGAGTTGGGCTGATAAAAGGTGCAACCTCTCCATACAAATCCTGCTTCTCAATATTTCTCAAGTTTTCTTAGGCATTACATGCAAGTTAAACTCCCTGTAGTAGATGACACCAAACCTTTGGTGTGAAGCTATCGGTGTGGGCATACCATGATGTTATTGCTGTAAGTGAACTAGAATTAGGCATGTTATGGCAGCTTAATTTCATGTTATGTCAGACAAAGCAATAGCATTCCATATCATCCAAGCTTTCTTTAAATGTTCCTTTTAACTTTTCAATTTTTCTAAAGGGTAAGAAATCTAGATCCACAGCTGAGTATATAGTATGCTGCAATCATCCCCAGATGCATTTATAAATGAAAATGCATCCTAAAGTTCAAAGCCTCTATTTCAGTCTGGCTCCAGCCTTTTGGCACTTTCTGTGGGTGAACCCTCAACCGTATTGAGGTTTGCAGTACTACATGCATTTCTTGGTTGCTTAAAGTAAATTTCCTAGAGGAATAGCACTTCATTTGACTTCCCAATTTTTTGTGCTTCAAATGAAAACTATAAACCAATATTCAAATGTAGACATTTCACTATTGTTTATTCTACCAAAAATTCAATGAAGGTGCAATCCATATACATTTCACCATATAGAAATATATAAAATTCTATCTATTAGTTTCTCAATAGTTATCAATATGTGAGTTAAAAATAATCCTTATTTAACCTTATTCTAAAATTATCCATGTAACACTAGTAGTAGCAAATGCCACAATGATAAGTGTATATATCTTTAGTTTATGCTGAAGGTATCACTACAATAGTAAGACAATGCACGTGCAGGAATGGTGCAAGAATGAAATTCCAGTTCATAGCTGAAAAATCCTCCTTTTTTAAATGCTGAAAAAAATACAGTAAACAGTTCCCCATTTCAACGTGCCTTCATAAATTTTACTGTATCTAAAAAATTATAATGAAATATCTAGTGGACTGACTGGGGCATGTGAGTGTGTGGGTATCCATGGTTGCGTGTAAAACCAATTTATAGCTTTATTTACAAAACAATGTCATTCCTGAAATTGAATTAAATCCATTAAGTTCAATTTATATCTTTCAAAAAGCATTTAGTATATGTTCAGAGGGATCGACACTTAATTCAGTAACACAGGCTTTTAAATGACAAACTCTCATAAGCATTAGTAGGACTGCACCAAAATCCCTGTTAATTTGATGAAAATACATACTCCAGAAAGAGCATACAGTGCACAATCCACAATTGCTGGGAATTCCTGGATTTATCCCATTCTATTCATTTGGGATCAAAACCTTCCTTCAGAGAGTGTATGAAAGAAAATAATCATAAAGAAAGAAGGAAATGAACTTATGTAAAACTAAATAAAAAAAACCAAACAAACAAAAAAAAGTGAGGGAACGCAGCAGGAGTAGCAGCAGCAGCACACTTCAGCAAAAGTACTCACGCAGAATCTACTGGCCAGAAGTTGATCAGAGTAACAGGACTGCAAGACAAAAAATGAGGAGGTGAAGAGAAAGGCAGAAGAAACTCAGCAGCAAAATAATTACAGAAAGGTTTAAAAAAAAAAAAATCGCGACAACTAAAAAACAGAAATCCAACAGACCAACATGAATGACTGTGAAGAGCAACCAACCAAAAAGTGAGAAAAAAACTGAAATCTAAAATTAAAAAAGAGAGAGAAAGAGAGAGAGAGCGAGAACAAGCTGTGTGCAATTGCCATTAAACAACTGATGAAACTCGTAAAAAAAACCAAAGGGAACCGAGTTACTCATTGATTTCTCCATGTGAATGATTATTGCTTTTTTTTTCCATAAATACTCCAAAGTCATTTAGTAAGACTAAATTTATAGGGTGAGAAAAGACGAAATCAGCTGGGAAGCTTGCAAACACAGTAGCCTAATTAAAAAAAATAAAATCACAGAAAGACACCCATTTGGAAGAAAATAAAACTTTAATGAAGAGATCATTAGTCTTCAAATTGCCATATCAAACTTTGAAGTTTATAAGGCTGTCAGTAAGACAGTAAGTATTTTTATTTTACTAACTGAAGTTGAAGTTCCTGTACAAGGACAGGTGAAAACAGATAAAAGCAATGGCAATTGGAACCCCAGCTTGTGTTTTCCTGCCAGCCGAGGTTAACAAAAATGAAAAGGGAAAAAAAAAAAAAAAAAAAAAAAAGGCTGTATGCATTTAGGAAGTAAAGGGAGTTGGCACCAGCTAGGGAGCTCAAAGAGCATACCAAATGAATTGCTACTTAGACACTTTAGAGCTACTCACGTTTCCATGTTGTCTCCCTCCAAGACAGTTTGCACAGGCAGGTAGCCCATTCGTGGGTGCTTTGCAAAATATCTTTTTGTTCGAAATTTGTTTTTTAGTACCTTGGCAAAGTCACGGACATCTTCTCCTGAAGTTGTCTGAAAGCCACAAATCACAATGAAATCAACTTTCATGAGGTTATTACGGTTTTTTGGTTGCCTCTTCTTTTGCTGGGTCACTTGGAAGAGCTATGGCCACACCAAGCAGAGCTGTCAACGGCTTGACCTCCGGAACCAGAAATTTTATTTATTTATCACTGCCACCTTACAATGTACTACACAGCGACACTGCTAGTGGAGAGGAAGGAGGAAAAAGGGAAGCTCCGAAAACCCCTGACAGGCTCATGCCTTATCTCAGGTGATCTCAAGAGGATAAGCAATAATTAGACAAGAATTTGTCATTTCCTCATCTGGCCTGGGGGACTCTGCCTGCTTTCTTTTCAGTGCTAAAGTGGCTGTAACGGAGGATACACAGCTGGTCTGTGTGTCCAGCTAGCTGCTCCGCTGGCTGGATCCTGACTCTTACCACATGGTCATCATCTATATCTCGTGGACTTGTCAGTCCACGAAAGTCAGACCTGTACTCTTGGTACGTTTTCTTTTCAGTTTCCCTTCTCAGTCTCCTCTGCCATTAATATTTTGATCAAAGAGAAACAAAAAGCAGGTGAGAGCTGCTGAAAGCTCTTAGATCAGTTATTTCTTCCAGCGCCTGCTTAATCTGAAGCTAGCAGGCATTTAAGATCAATACCCTGAGGAGAGCACAATTGGTACAAAGTTTTCTACTCCCATGCCTGTGGTCGTCTTTTCTTGCTGCTGTAGAGACCAGCAGAGGAGCTCAAAGTGGAATTAGTTTCCTAAAGACCAGAATGAGCCAGGAGGAGTTCAAAGGATGTCTGCTGGGAAGATGCAAAACTTCTTGCGAGCCTGATTAAGAGCTGGGCAATTTTCTGAAGAATTTTAATGGAAGACTTCAGTTATTTTAGTGAGGCTGCACTCCCTTCTCTGCACCTTGCAGAGATACTCGACCCTGAAATACTGCTCTTCTACAGTAAATTAAGTTCTTCCCGACCCACATAACGATATTGCTTCTCCAGTGTATCTAATTTGAAGGAAAGAAATGAGGGAAAAGTTAATCTTTCCAACATTTTTTAATGAGTTCTATACCTTCTCTTTAGAGAGGAAGGAGGTACTGGGACCTATCAGTCAAGGCAACCCTCTCAGAGCTGCTGAAACACAGACGTATATATTTTCAATGATTGTCTGGGTGGAAAAACTAAGGATGCCCTGAAAAATAATGCGCAGAAGGACTGGAATGCATTAACAGAAAGGACAAATACTATCCCTGTACTGATGACACGTACAAGTTTCATGTAAAGCTGGAAAGAATTTGTCTCTCTTTCCAGTCAGTCTGTCCAGTAGGAAAATTCAGTGTGAGCAATGACTGGCAGAGAAGTGACACCCCAGAACCCGCAAGCCTGTACAGCAGCATCTGTATTTTCAAGAAACTGAGATAATGCTCGAGAATATTAAGTATCACTTCCTCAATACATCAGAAGTAAAGACATTTTGGGGAACGGAGGGATTAAGTATGCCCAGACCACTCAGAGGACTCCAGAATGGGGATTTACTGAGGTGGCCTCGCATGCCCCAGCAGGAGGGAATTCCCTCCACCGACTGCCATCTGCTATGCCTGCTAGGAGAGCTCCTAACCAGGTTGGCATCAGGAGAGTTCACAGAGCACATCAGCTGGGAACAGAGAAAAACTTTTAATAATTAGTGTTGGTACAAATGGATTAAGCACAGCTTTCTGTTCAGTTTGTTCACCTGTGTCATTTATAACCATTTATTCCTGCTTTGCCTATTTTCAACATTGTGAACACCTCCCATTGCATTTGACTGTAATTTGGATTAAGTATTTTCAGGAATGATTAACAATAAAGCATTCTTCACTTTGGCCTTCCTGGGACTGTTATCCCCCCTTGCTCCCCTGAACCTTCTGCATGAGAACCAAACAGTAAAATGGTGTGTTTGCACAGAAACACCCTGATCTAGCTGATAGCCCAAGAATCCCAAGAAGAAAATATGTCTTCCAGTGACAACTAGAAGCACCAGGTACCTCTTATATGATCCAATTCCCATTTCAAAAATGTTCAAGGAGCACAAGAAAGGCAAAGAAAATGTGATTATTATGTGGACAAGATGATAGACTGAGGCTATTTTCAGCCAAACTTTCTGATTTATTCCACAGATGTTTTATTCCATATGATTTTCAGAGCAAAATCATCCAAAACAGAATTCTCAGCAGAACTGGTTTACGAGGAAGAAACAGTGGAGTTTCAGCATCCCAGCTCTCTTAAATCAAAGCAATACACAGACAGCTGGGCTGAGTATGTTCCAAAACTATTCCGAAACCAAAACTATTTCATGACATAAGGAGAACTTTACCATCATCTGACTTTTTGCAGCTTGGTTTAAGAAAGTGCCTTGCCAAACCCCCACCCAGACCTCAGCCCTGATTGTAAACACTAGCTGCAGAAAGGTATCTCAGTTTTGACAGGCTTCCTTCTAACAAGGTGGTTTTTATGCTGGTGTGTCACTGTTCGTTAAACCCAAACAGAAAAATGATGTTACATTTAAATCTCTAGATTTAAAAGTCTAGAAGTTGTCTTCTATGCTTTCTTTGAAACCTCTTTAAAAGTCACCTCTCTTTGAACAATAAATTGAGCTGTGTTGCTTTCAGGAATAATTCTTGCAATTTTTTCTGTCTAAATGAGAATTAGAGAACAGCCTTGCCCTTATTCTGCCTCAACCTTTTGCAGGAGAGGAAAAGTTAGCACATCCCTCAGATATTTAGCATGAGTTCTCAAATCTCCCCTAAGCAGAATTAAAGACTGCAGTGCTCCAAAATTTCCTGGAAGTAAGACGGAGGGTGAATAAAAATATCAAAACACTTCATTGTGCACATCTAGCTATTGCAAAGAGATATCAAAGAAGGCATCGTATGTCTTCTGTCTGCCAAAATGCATTTTAAGGTGAGAGATTTGTCTGAAGGAAGAGGAAAAAATGCTCTGGCATCTGCAAAGCCCTTTGCATTCATTTAGAAAACAATTACAGACTAGACATGATATCTTCAGCTGATGTCTTGTTCAGTCACACAGTATTTGGGTTTATTTTTTCAATAGCAGCAACACAAAAAGAGATCAGGGCTTGCTGCGTGTCACATTCATCCCCCCCCAAGTTAATCCTTCTTTAATTCAACCGGTTGCTGGTGCAGCCAGGCACGGCACATTAGCATGGGCTGCTGGAGTTCAGGATTCACAAAAAAATGTACTGGCTGTGAATGGTTCTTTATTCTGATCCAGCAAGCTGGACACGGTTGCAAGTTTTCTGTTCACACACCGTGTTTGCCTGTTAGTAATCTGTATTTTCAGGGAGAACAGAAACCTGCTGGACCCCGTGTTGCGATGAGTTGCTGCAGGCTATGGGGCTGTCTCACAATCCTTTTTCATTTCTCTGTCCTCAAAACACATCTTACGAACAGGTTAAGAAAACAGTAGGTTTGTGCATTCTGTGCACTATTCACAAGTCTGCCATGTCACTTATTAGCAAGAATAAGAGTGGCAAACTGCAAAACGAAACCATAGCCGATTCAGCAAGGGGGTATTCAGCTGCAGCTGGAAGGAATGCTCTAAGGCGGTCGGTTGGTCGCTCACTCTGCCTACAACTCAGATCATGAGGGTTAGCTCTAGGAATGCCTGCGATGGAGAAGTCTGTTCAGACCTGCCCAGGCAGCGCCAGCGCTTCCCTCCGACTTGTACAGGAGTTCAGGCAAATCGCCCTTTCCAGTAACCTCAACCCCTGGGGGACGATGCTGAAAAGCAGCAGCCAATGAATACTGACAAAAAGCTAGCAAACGCACATTCGTTGCCCTTGTAAAGATTCAGATTAAATACTGCCATTTAAATGCTACTGTAAAAGTTGATAGAAAATGTAAATAAATATCCAGAAATTAAAACTAACAAAAATACTGGTTTTGCTTTACTATAATATTTTAGGGAAAGAAATTTTTCTCCCTCTTTCCTGAGTTTCTAAAAAAAGCTGAGTCTTCGTTTTGGCCATGCCTTTTTTATTTGGATGAAGTTGTAAAGATCATTCATATAATTTTATGAGGCTAGCCCATTTATAACGTTGATGCTTTATTTTCACTGTTTATATTTGACCAGTAGATGAAAGTACAAGCCTAGGAACCATCCTCACACTAGGAAATGACAACCAGAGAGTGCACTGCTTCAAGACCACCACAAAAAATAGCAAACACGGTTGAAAGCTCAGTCATGCTGCATCGTGGAAGGACAACCTGAGAGCTCCTCTAATTTATGCCCCTCTGCACTGGTCATGAGTGGCCAAAAAGAAAAAGAAGCACACTGAGAGAGTAATATGGAATTTCCTTTGCCAGCTGTCTGGTATGAAAGAAATGTTTATGCAAAACTGATCGTTTTGAGAGCTGTGAAACAAGGCTGAAGACCCTCACCACATCATCAATGCAGCACATCCGCGTTGCGCTGCATTGAACACCATGGCTTCCAGTCTTCAGAAATGAAATCTAACTTGCTATTTCTGAGAACTTCCCTAGTATTTTGTATCATCAAGTGGTCATATAATACAAAGGTACCATTAAATACTAAAGAGCTTAAAAATGCAATCATAGCGTTGCAGGGAAAACAAGGGAAGCGGCAACTTGCTGAGGAAAGGAAGAAAAATCTCACACTGATAGGGAGCAAACATTGTGTCCCAAGATACGAATGAGTATTTGCACAAATCACAGCCTTCCTGCAGGATCCATAAAGTGAACTATGGCATTCAACATGGAACAAGTCATTAGCACGCGATAATACATTACAACACAGCATTGTACAAACAATGAATTTCAATTTACTTCAAACCATTGAAGTATCCTTTACTAAGCATCAGAAATTGCTGGCATGTACAGTATATAAAAGGGAATTTAATTATAGGGGGAGGAAAGAAAAGCTACCTAAATGCTCCATTACCTTGCACATAAAAAATGAAGTTTTTCCTTTCAACATAAGAAGGGACAGCAAGGGTCAGTAAAACAGCTACTTACTGGTGTGCAGTATTCCACCATGGGATAGTGCATTTTATGACCTTTTGCAACACGGCCAGAGAAGAAGCAACTTTGGCAGATGTCATAGTTAAAGTGCTTTAAACTTCTGTACCTAAAAGAGAAGAAAAAAAACCCCACTGCTTCAGAGCTTTGTATGTGAATGCTTCGTATCAGATTGTCAAGTTTTCTGCGTTAGTAAGTTCTCTTCCCTGAGATGTCACACAGTGTGCAATGCCAGGCAATGCTCCTCCACCACCGACAGACACATATTGCTGCCTCAGATGTTTATCGAAGATCTGAATCTTCAAAAAAAATTTTAACATTGGGCAACAGTGAAGATTTCTACACAATCTCTCTCTCTTAACATACAAAAAACACCACCACAGTTTTTGTTTCTATAATGCTAATTTTCAGTTCTTTTGCTCTTCATCATGATTACTAACACAGAATGTCCTGAGGAAGTAAAATTCAAATAAGCAATGCCCTCCTCAACGAGTCACTCCAGCAAACTCCTAAGTGCTGCATACAAGGCAGGAATTTGTTTGTGTCCTTCCTAGCACCTCTATCAAAACAATTTTCCTGCATAGCATTCCATCCATGCAAAACTCCGAATGCACTTTTGGGCCATTATTTAATCTCATCAGCTCTATGAGGCAGCTAACTGTTGTATCTGCTATGCTGAAGTGCTTGAAAGAGCCGGAGGCATAAGGGTTGTCTTGTTCTAAATACGCGAAGCAGTTCAGTCACAATGACCTCAAAAGAACATTGTTTTAGACATACTGAGGCGCACAGTATTAGCTTTCTAAAAGCTTTCCAATACAGTATCTTTTTGTCAAGTGTGTACACAGGGTTTCAATGACTTGCAAAGCCAGAGAAAAAATCTGCGACAGATTCTACTATCATGATAATAGATTTGTTATATAAATTTAAGAGACAGATGAGATCAGTCAAGTAAAATTAGATGCAAACACAGAGCTCCAGTGTCCACTTCCCGAGTTCTTGATGCGCACTACAGACTATCCATTCACTTGCCATCCTTTGATTTTCCAAGTGCTGCATTTTTCAATGCCACCTACTTGTCTTTGGCTGTTTATACAAAACCATGTAAGTAATTCAGTAGTTCATAAACTGTATCTAGGAATGGGAAAATTAGACCTTGTGAATGCATTGAAATACTCCCATCCCTAGCTCTGCCTCAGCAGTATCTATCATTTCCCAGTTAAGATATTCAAGGGGAATAAAAGCAAAAGGAGAAGAATTTCGGTGATTGGAGGAACAGCCACACTGAAGAATAACTCAGATTCAAAACAAAGCAATACCTTATTTCCCCTGTTTCCCACTGCCTGTGAAACTGCATAGCAGAAAGCACTGCCCCAGTACATGCATAAAAGCGACATTCACTCTCTCCCAGGTTAAAGCAAAATGATGGCTCTTCTATGTTGTACTGGTTGCTGCTGTTGTCTAGCTGGGTTTTAGGAATAAAATTACAGAAAGCTCTTTGTAAACAACACAATGCCATAGAAGGAGAAATGCCAATGGTAAAAGACGACTGTGCATAAAAAGGACAGAAACCATACAAAGCAGCTATTGCGAAGCAAAGTGATAAAACAAGTCTAGGCACAATTGAAAGTGAGTATTTGCTTAGCCGTTAAGTGGATTCTCAACAGGCATACCAACACACAGCCATTTTACAACGCAGTGACTTATTCATTGCCATAGTAACCATGGTGTCGATCCAGATGTTTAAATAGACCAGCAACACTTCCCCCACTTCAGGTTAATGTTCCACCAACAACATTCTTTCTCTGAGAAACGCACATGTAGCTTTACACATCTGCGAATTTTCAAGGCACTTCCTTACTTTATACCATGACAGAAAGCAATTCATTAGGATCCAATTCAGAAAATGTAACTGCACGTATAGGACAGATTGCACGTAAAGCAGATAGTATTAGTTGTGCAATTTACCAATACTTTTGTTGAGGCACAGAAGGACTGGAAGCAAGAAGAAGGGCCGTATCTTAAGTGATAGATGATTTTTGTTCTCTTCAACTCTCACATCATTGTACTCAGTCTAGGTGTCACTCTCCCTCGTGCCCTGTCACAATTATTTTTCCCCTGAACAACATGCATAAAATCAAGTACGTGATTCGCCTGGAAACAAGCAGAGCTCTTCATCCACCAAGCAGTAGTACACGTGGAAAGGGAGCGAGGTCATACCTGAATCCAATAATTGGACACTCTTTGCAGATGTTACACTTCGCTTGGTGTTTGGCTGTCTCAGCAGCAGCCACCCTGTGCAAGACGGGCAGCCACACCATGGACTGTGGTTCCAGCCTCATCCAGTCCAGGAAGAGGGCTGCTTCAATCTCCGGTTTGTTGTTGGCCTGTAACACAGGGGGAAGAAAGACAGGCGGTAAGCACAAGTTATCTGTCTGCTACCAGCAAATTAACAGTTCAAGCTGTTTGTTTCCTGCCCACTCCATATATTTTCCCTGAATATACTCCAGCTTTTTCCCAAGTCCAGCCATTCATTAAAAAAAAAAAAAACATCCCCCAAAAAAACCCCAAAACAAACAAACAAATACAAAAAATCTCCAGGATCCTGCCTTCAAGACAGGAACTGAACACTATTATTAATGTTTCAAATCTCTCTTTCTCTTATTCCCTATTACAATAGACAGCATTACCATGTTCTCTGTCACAGAGAAAATCATCCCTTATAGGGTCACCTTTGATGCTTGATCTTGCGTTCCCGTCTCTCTTACCTGAGCCTGCGTAGCACTGCTTCTCACCTACTTTGAAACCAGTTTGTGTTATCCAAGTCCTAAAAAATACACGTCTTTTGATAAAAATTCCTTACTCTAATATCCTTCATTATCATACCAACCTTTTTTCTAAATGTACGCATAAGGAAATCATTCAAATCCCTTCTCAAGCCTGTTGTTGAAGACGTAACCTCTGTGCCTCCTTAAGTGCCTCAAAATCCCTCTTCCCACCATATCATCTCTAAATTTCCTGTCATTGCCTGCAAACACAATACAGTTTTGTCCCACAGAATACAATCGATTTAGCCTCATATTCTACTACCTCCCACTTTCACCTTTTTGCCAGCAACAAAAGAGCCTACAAACACTTCCCGGCAGTCCCAATCCTCTGCTGCCTTCCCATTGCATTCTAACCACTATGATTATTTCAGGTATCTCTTCTACCGTAACTTTGAGGCAACTCAGTCACACAGCTGAATCCGACTGTGGCAGGCACTGTGCACACACCAAAAAATGATATATCACCCTTACCTGGCAGCACCTACAGTATGGAAAAAGAAACAGCAAACAGAGGAGAAACACAAGACAATCTATCTACACGGGCAGAGGTCACACCATACCGGCAGGCTAGCCACTGCATTGAACAGTGTAGAATAAAGGCAAAGAGTATTGAAAGGGATTTTAAGGAAAACAGTGAAGGGATGGAGTCAATGTTTATGGGCAACGTCTCTCCAGCATGCAGGGTGGTGCAGAGCCAGCACAAAACTGGTTATCTGAGAACCTGGGAGCTGGTTTCGAAGCTGAAGGCGAGGAGATGCAGCAAGTGGAAACAGCGAAGAGTTCTGGTGGGGAGGAGGGCAGAGAGGAGGATGCATCTGCACAGGTAACAGCCCAAGCGACGAATCATAGAATCGTTTAGGTTGGAAAAGACCTTTAAGATCATCCAGTCCAACCATTGACCCTACTCTAGCAGGTCCGCCACTAAACAATGTCTCTAAGCACCACATCTACACGACTTTTAAACACATCTAAGGATGGTGACTTGACCACCTCCCTGGGCAGCCTGGTCCAATGTTTGATAACTCTTGCAGTGAAAAATTTTTTCCTAATGTCCAGCCTAAAACTCCCCTGGTGCAACTTGAACCTGTTTCCTCTTGTCCTATCACTAGTGACTTGGGAGAAAAGACCAGCTCCCATCTCTCTACAACCTCCTTTCAGTAGTTGTAGAGAGCAAGAAGGTCTCCCCTCAGCCTTCTCTTCTCCAGACTAAACAATCCCAATTCCCTCAGCTGCTCCTCATAAGACATGTTCTCCAGACCCCTCACCAGCTTTGTTGCCCTTCTCTGGACACGCTCCAGCACCTCAATGTC
>VYXH01010152.1:504806-536115 GCA_013397275.1 Burhinus bistriatus
TTAATAAATTTTCCTTTCTTTCCAAAAAATTTAAAAAAAAAAAAAAAAAAAAAGAGAGAGAGATGGCTAGAATAAAATAATACTCTTTTTTTGGAGTCACCTTAATATTTCACCCAACATCAGGGATGCAATTATAAAGGTGCTTCAGCACTGCTCGAGATAACTTTCCTAGCACTGCTTTAACACCTGTTTTCTTCCAAATGAATAAAGGAATGGATAGAGAAAGGATTATTTTTTAATTACATGAGTTTCACTGTTGCCAAATGTAGTTTTACAATAAATAATTTGGGGATAAATCCTTCCATTAACTCTGCAAGCCTGAAGAAGCCACATAAATGAGAGAAAAATTTTAAGGGGTGCAACATACTTGCAGCAATACTAATAGCAATTGCACTACGACTTTGGGATGGATGGTGAAGCCAGACCACGACCTGGCAGACAATCGCTTCCTCTCCCACAAACGATTCAGCTTTCATTTTCCCCATCATTAAAACATTAAGTGTTCTACAACCTTAAAAAGGGGGTTGTGCATTACACACACTGCAAGAGACTATAAAATATGAATAAATATTTTCCTTTATAACTTTGATAATCCTCAACGAAATATCATTTTGAAAAATAGCTGTACTCAGTAATTTTCTTAAAAGATTTTCTGAATACTTTTTCACAACACCCACATGAAACACCTGAAGATCTAAACTGTGACATTCATAGTGATTGCCCTAAAGTCTGATCCAATTATACACAGTCATGCACAGACACTGTTGTTGGAACTGTCTGGCTTCTCTTTAGCATTCTTCAGCTTTCATTAGTAGAAGAACAGAGTAATAACAATTGGTGAAGAACCACTATGGTATTGGGTCAAATCCTAAAGGTTGGTAGGTTTTGTTTTGTTTTTTAAATGTATAAACAGGGATACCAGTTAATTTAACCAGAAAGTTACTCTTCAGAAATACTCCTATCAGTAGATCTTTTCTGGATCCTAGCCTTACTAATGAACTGATTCATTAGTCAGATAAATCTAAAACTTCACATGCAATTTTTTCAAGTATTTCCTGATTTCATCTATTAAAATACGCAAAATTTGCCCACTTTTAATATTTATTTAAAGATAGCAACTATATTTAAGCACAATGTACATAATAAGATGCTGACCACATTGTGGAAAACATTTAAAAACCAATATATTTTAACATGCTGTAATGCAAGAAGCCCTGTAGACATGCATTTTTGTGTATGAAGAAGGTGTGCTAAACTAGTGGTCTCCAAAGGCAGGGGTGATCCACCACAGGGGTGCGCAAGACAATCCATTGGGGTGTGGTAAGGAAATATTTTTTTGTTCTGTTAATAAATTATATCAAAAAAATTAAAAATAGTGTTTATTTCACCTTTATCTCATCCTTTTTTTAATTTCTATTTTTGTTTAAGCTTTATAATGTACATAGTATATCAGTACAGTAGTACATGTATCTTATTTATAAATAAATATACATCTACTGGGGGTGCATGCTCAACAATTTTTTACCAATTGGGGTGCGTGATCAAAAAAGTTTGGGGACCACTGTTCTAAACTACCTAAAACCATACTGAACAAATAGAAGTACAAGGTGGAGCAAATTAACACACTTTGCATCTGGACTATCTAAAAGAAGTCTCTGTATGCTACTTAAATGTTTATGCAAAAAATAGGAGGAATGAAAACAGAACATAAACATGAACTAAAACCAAAAGAATTACATTGACTTACATCTATATTTATCTTCCAGGTGTGCTTTACAAAGGGATACAACACCAGTTTTGAAAGATAAGACACGGATCCTTCCTGTTCGACCCCTAATGAAAAAGAAACACTGGCTGATGATATGATCCATTCACATCATAATTTGTTTACTATAACAATGTTCACTGCAGTACCGTAGTCATCCTAAAGGAAGTCCCACACAGAACCATGTTGCACAGCACACATTGGCCAGTTATTAGATAAGCTAGAAATGTAATATAAAATACAGCTGTGGCTCCACAGGCATAGCTGAATTGGATCGTGCCGTTGTATCAATTCAACCAGAAAGGGTCTCATTCGGGAATAATTACCTCCTTTTTTATGACAAAAGTGAGAGTAAAGAGTCTACCCTACACTTATTTGAAAAGGCTTCTCTATGAACTGCTGCTATTTTCAGAGAAAATGAGGTCCCTGGCAGAACAAGAAACCATCCCTTTTGCCAAAGACAATTTAACTTCACTTTAATTAGAAATGCGAAAGGCTGCGTGGTCCTAGTTGCTGGGGTTAAACCACGACAGTGATGCAGCAGTCATTTTTAGAAGGTCTTTGCTTACTGTCTGTCAGCCCTGCCCTGACTTGTTTGAGAAGGAGCCAGCCATGAAAAAGCAGCCTCCACCAGCAGCGCGCAGCGACAGAGGCACTTGTAAGACCTTCAGGTGAATGAAGAAGCTTGCCTAGAAATCACAAGAAGGCAGGCAGGCTGCACAGTTGTGCCATTAACAAGACAGCGCCGTTTCCGAGCTCCGGCTCACCGCACTCAAACCTGCCCTGTGCAGTTCCGAGGGGCTGGTATACCTCCACACCAGTCCCCCTGCTGCCTTCTCTCAGCCTTCCTCTCACCCTTACTCCTGCCTTGTGACATGCCGGCGCTATTACTTTTGCTTTTTAACGTGACTGTGGTAAGAACATCCTCTTCTGCGCTGCAGGCGACGTGATGACAAACCTTCCCATCTTCTCTCAGTCATCTGGTTTAGCTCAATTTACTTTCAGTTGCTGGCTTCCCCCAAGACTTTTATTTCTGATAGCATTTCAAATATATAACATCTATTGCAAAGGAAGACGTATACAACATAGGAGGCTAATGCCCAAAAACCACATTTTTGAAGCAGAACCTTATCAATAGTTTTGAAGTGTCACCAGTAAGAACACGACTGGGAATAAGATCAATCATGTACAGGCATGTCATGGTCATGCATCAGGCTGCGCTGTTCAGCAAAGAGGCACGTTGTCTTTTTAATGCCGTGGAAGCGTTGCAGCAGCCAGCGGTGCTCGTTCACCCACGCACCTTCCTTGCAAACCCTATAAAAGGTGCAGATGGAAACTGGTGGACAAAGCCTAATTTCGAATTTGCAACCTTTTACTAGAGAATCTTGCATTTTTCATCACGAATTAGCATTTGTTGTTTACCTATGCTTTCCACACTCTACTCTTCTTACTCCTCTCCCTCAAATCTTTTCCAAATTAATTATCATCTGTGCCCTGAGAAACTCCTGCTGATGAATACCAGGCTCATGCAAATTATACAGGAGAAGAATGTAGAATGATGATTTCCCTGCAAGGCATATTAAATTGAAACTTGCACAAATCATGAGTTGTTCAGTTCACTCTCCTCTCCTCCCAAGTCAAACCAATAATTTAGCATGCTACTGCAAATGAGCATGAGTGACTGATCAATTAAACCAAATCTGAAACGTGTTGAATTTGCAGAGCTGTGCCCATAATTAGATCAGTCATTGACTGTGAATTTGATTAATATCTTTACAAATGACAGTTTTCAATTATAAGAAAAGTAAAGATTCAGTACATTTAATTAAATGTCTCCAGTACTGCTATGCACTTCAGTTGATCTCTGCCTATTAAGTTTACAATGAAAACCAAACACATGTAACCCCAAGGTCACCTCTCTTACCAACGTAATTCAAACCTGAATTTCAGCAAAATAGCTACAAGCTTTCCTCACACATAAAACACCTCCCTGTTCCATTGTGTCCTGCAATATACAGTTCTCTAGCATACCTAGGGAATTGCCTGGAGGCAGATAATTATAATTTCTAATGTTGTACTTTCAGCACAGTGCAACATAAAGAAAACTAGACTGGACACGACAAATCTAAACCGGATGGTCCAGCTTAGGAGCAGCCTGTGGAACGACCTTTATTTCCCTCTCTGCCTCTAACGTGGCTGACCTGGATTAACATCCATAGCACATCTTTTTTGTTTTTCACTAACTGGGTATCTTCGTTTATATGTTATTTATAGTTGATGATAATTCAGAAGTGGATCAGAGTTCTGTGGAAGTCAAAGCAGACTAAAGAAATAAAACCTGGCTCTTAAATTAATATAGCCCCATTCCCTACTATCGGTACACTACATAAAAATATAATGTAATCTGGGTAATCCACAGGATATTGCAGCTGCTGCAGAGGATGTCATAAGCAACTGGCTTATCAGAGGTGATCCTGCAGGAAGAGACTCTGCACAAATCTGTACTTTTTTTTGGTAGGTGATCATCAAAGCTTCAGTGCTGTGATAAAGGTTGGATGGAAGAACAATGTTACGGCAATTCACTTCAATATGGTTCAAAATGTCAATGCAAATAAAATAATTGACCCATGTCCTTCCATTTCTGTACGTAAATGTTTATTCTGCCACAGTAATGAGCGTGTCTGACTGAAGGTGGCTGATAAGAACCTTAAAAAAACAAATAGAGCCTTACACTGACATTTTTTTCCACTAAATTCACGAAATACAAAAATAATGGCTTATTCTAAAATTAGCTTACAAACATGTTGGAATTTGTCTATGGTTTATGAGCAACACCTTTAACCCACTAAATAGGAATACTCATAAATTTTCTTAAGGTAAATGTACTCTGTTGTACTTATAGGTACACTTCTTAAAATTAAATTTTAAATTAAGTATTCCTCAAATCTTCTGACCGTTAAAGGTTGTAAGCACATTAAATTAGAGATGAACCTCTTCTATCTTTGAACAAGAATTAGAGATTGAAAGTTATAGAAAACGGACAGCTCTGGAAAAGTCTGACATCTGGAAGTACAGACACATGCAAGAGTCTATATGTGATCATGTTTATACTGTTGTTTCTTAATAATTCTCTTGAATTCCTTTACCTGAATGAATTAAAAAAGCCATGCAAAGTGATGACCTACTGAGGACATGCAGTCCCAGAATTGTTCAGAACACAGGAATCTGTTAAAAAAAATTCTGTTCTCCAGCTCTCTCATTGCTTAGCTTAATAAAGCCGGGATTGTAAGCCCAACCAAGGGCTGTATTGATTCAGCTAAATGCAGCCATTAAACCATTAGGTTTATTAAACTTTCACTTCAACTACTGTTTTTTTCAGTTTCAAGCCATTAATTTTATAATGAGGCAAGCAGCTCGTTACCCCTTTCACCTTCCCCTTGTGCTGTTGGGAAAGCTCCTGAGCACCCCACATTCAGAGCACCCATACATACGTGTCGTAGACATTCAGCAGCCAGTTGAGGCACATGTCCACGCAGAGAGGAACGTTGACCAGGTTATTGTGCTCTTGTTCCAGTCGATCATAAATGGTGGTCAAGCAGTTAATGATCTGCAGAATATCCATCGGCTGGTCATTTTGTTTGAGGTTGTGCTGGTCCAAGGCATCACATGCAGCAGACAGACTCAGGAGATCCACTGTTGAAATTAAAAAAAAAAAAACAAAAAAACACCCACACACAATAAAGATTGGAGAGAAACAGTGGTTGTATTACCCATACTCAAAAAGTAAATTGAACAATTTCTTTGGCTTACATGCCTGGTCAGAAGACATTTTATGTCCTCTGAAAGTCACAGGCAAGACTGGTTTCAAGACTCCTACAGCTGCACTGTTTATTCAGCTGTGGTCTTAGAGAGCAGTGTTTATAAAAGTGAAATTTGTTTAAGTTTTAGCTGTAAAGTACCTATTATGCTATCGGATCCTATGGAAATATTACACATAAATTACTATGTAAGTAAAAATTACATATTTCGTGTTTTATGTTCCTACAGGTAGGCTACTATTTGACTACTGTATTCACCAAATGTGTTTTAAACATAGTACATGTCATCAGCTTTCCTGTGACGTGCTGTCCATTTCTTACAGAAGTCAAGCAATCTTAACCACACCAAACTCCACAAGAAATACTGAACTGGGATTAACCTCTGTTACTCTTCCTCCGGTGAGAACAGGGAAAAGAAGGTTCCAGAAATATTACATGGCCTATTTCATAGAATCATAGACTCCTTTAGGTTGGAGAAGACCATTAAGATCATCAAGTCCACCACTAAACCATGGCCCTAAATGCCGCATCTACGCAGCTTTTAAATACCTCCAGGGATGATGACTCAACCACTTCCCTAAGCAGCCTGTTCCAATACTTGACAATCTCTTCTGTGAAGACATTTTTCCTAATATTCAATCTAAACATCCCATGGTGCAACTTGACGCTGTTTCCTCTCGTCCTATCACCCGTTACTTGGGAAAAGAGACTGGCACTCACCTCGCTACAACCTCCTTTCCGGTAGTTGTAGAGAGCAAGAAGGTCTCCCCTCAGCCTCCTTTTCTCCAGCCTAAACAACCCCAGTTCCCTCAGCTGCTCCTCATAAGACTTGTGCTCTAAACCCCTCACCAGCTTTGTTGCCCTTCTCTGGACACGCTCCAGCACCTCAACGTCTTTCTTGTAGTGAGGGGCCCAAAACTGAACACAGGATTCAAGGTGGGGCCTCACCAGTGCCAAGTACAGGGGAACAATCACTTCCCTAGTCCTGCTCACCATGCTATTTCTGATACAAGCCATTGGCCTTCTTGGCCACCTGGGCACACTGCTGAGTCATATTCAGCCAGCTGTTGGAACAACATCCCCAGGTCCTTTTCCACTGGGCAGCTTTCCAGCCACTCTTCCCCAAGCCTGAAGCATTGCCTGGGGTTGTTGTGACCCAAGTGCAGACAGGACCCGGCACTTGACCTTGTTGAACCTCATACAACTGGCCTTGGCCCATCGATCTAGCCTGTTCAGATCCCTCTGTAGAGCCTTCCTACCCTCAAGCAGATCGACGCTCCTGCCCAACTTGGTGTCACCTGCAAACTTACTGAGGGTGCACTCAATCCCCTCATCCAGACCATTGATAAAGATATTAAACAGAACCGGTCCCAATACTGAGCCCTGGGGAGCACCACTTGTGACTGGCCGCCAACTGGATTTAACTCCATTCACCACCACTCTTTGGGCCTGTCCATCCAGCCAGTTTTTGACCCAGCAAAGAGTATGGCCATCCAAGCCATATGCAGCCAGCTTCTCCAGGAGAATGCCGTGGGAAACGGTGTCAAAACCACCTAAAGTCTAGGTAGATAACATCCACAGCCTTTCCCTCATCCACTAAGCAGGTCACCTTGTCACAGAAGATCAGGTTAGTCAAGCAGGACCTATCTTTCACAAACCCATGCTGACCAAGCCTGATCATTTATCCATTGAAATTTATCCGTGTTTAATTTTGCAAAGCACTTACATTTATAAATACCTCTATGACTTTACAGAGTAAGACCCATTTAACCTTGTCAGTCAACATACAACAGAGTTTTTTGTCACAGACATTTAAAAACTTGATTTTCATTGCAATTTAAGTCAGTTGCATTTTGAAATTCAGATGTCCAAGGCACAACAGAACCTCCCTTTCTCAGCTCTTAGCCTCTGCATACTAACACCAACAGCAGCATCACACTTTGTGGGACACCAAATTGGAGAGTTGTGAGATATTGGTTTACAAAATAAAACAGGAATAAGAACAAAAGAAATCAGAAAAATTAGACTATTGATGCAGATCTTCCTGCTGCCACATGAAAATCCTTTGCAATTCCTTGCATGACTTTCCAGGGCGTGAGCAATGGGGATATTAAAGCCCAGATGCTGTTAGTCCTTCTCATACCATGAGCAGTCACAAAGTACAGCACCATTCAACATGAGGGAGCAGGATCTGGCCCAAAGTGAACTACCCAAAATCATCCAGGAAATTCATCACAAAACTGGGAAATGAACTGACCCAACTGCAAGACCATTTTTTCTCTGATTGGAACAAAAATGTGTTTTATTGAGTCCTGGTAAGGACATCTCTCAGTAATGTCAAAAAAAAAAAAAAATGTACGGAGGCTAAATGCAGAATCCTGCGCAGGAATTTTTTAAGAACTTCATCCAGCTTAAGAGCACATTTGCCAAATTCACACTCGAGTACCCTATTTTATCAAGGATGAAGCTGAACCTTTGATGTCCTAGTGGAGATGAAAAACACTTTAGCTGCACATGGAGCTGCTTGATAATGCTACATGGACAGTACACTGGGATTTCATAATTGCCAAAAGAATTTCAGGAGTATAAATTTCATTGGAAATCAGTAGGGACTTCTGCTACTAAATCCCTTAAGGACTTCTGAAAATTTCATCCTGTGGACCTGATGTACCCAGTGCTACAGTGAATAAGGAAAGCTTGGAATGTTATCCCCATTATTATACCAAGAAATTTAACTTTGAATCTGTGGTTTTGTGCAGGTTTATTGGGATTTTACTTTTTTCTCATTAGCATATAGTTATTAAAAGAAAATCTTTCAGAATATTATGTTTAACCTACTAGCATATAAAATACAGCTATTCTAAGGTCAGTGTTATATCCCACAAAAGCATATTTATCAGACCCACTCCCAGGATTCTCAGAAAGACGCTTTTCTTCTAATAATTTATTAGTCAAATTGGAAATAGAGCACTGCCTTCACAACACCTTTAACTCTGAGCTTCAGGCTGAACTCTCAGTTCCTTTGAGACTATGAATCAATGGTAATTAAATGAACCCCTCAGGCATCTGAGTGGCAGCTTAATTATATATGCAGCTACTGCTAAACATGGGTCACTCCACTTTGTGAAAGCTTTTCCCACTAATAAGCAGCAACTTCTGAAAAGCCTTTCACCCCGCTCTTCATCAACCTCATGTCCTATCTTGAAGTTAATAACACACGTTCATCTTGTAACAAGCAAAAAGTGCTTGCCAGCACACCCTGCTTTAGGGAACTTCTTTTTATGGGAAGAAGAGTGGCTCTGGCCTTTGCCACGTTAAGCTCCTCCTGCATCTTTCCCACCAAGATTAAAGAAATGGGGAGAGGGGGATCCTCTCCCAGAACCAGGAATTGCATATTTCTTTCCTGAAAGACACTAAATGACAGACTTTCAAAAGACAAGTCCCAACAGTCATATATGTATTGAAGAGTTGTATATTCATAGCTATTCAGTGATTTGCAAAGCTTTAACTGAAATAAACCATACCACTTTATGCTTTGTACTTTTTGTGGGTTCTCTGCCACTCTTTTGTTCTTTTCTATTTAAAATTCCAAACTGACTCCAAAATCTGCGTGAGCAGTAGCTGCTAGCTTGTTTTGAAATCTAAGTCATATATATAAATATTTCTTTGGCTTCTAAGGCAAGGGAAAAAATGTTAGGATGTTTGTAATTAGATACTAACCTGTGGGCACATTGCAGGAAAAGTATAAAAGACGACCTGGAATAACTAACCCACTGGAGGACAGAAGTGACAATTAACAGGCAGGAGAAAGTATGCTGTGGAGGTCACATACTGAACTTGGGGAAAACTCAACGTACGGCTGGTGATAAAATGTGTAAATGGTGTTCCCAGAATGCAAGATCATCTCCTCTGTAACCTTCTGTTGTTGGTTGATACATTAAAAAAGCATATTTAATCTATCCTGTATAAAATTAAAGGAAAAAAGTACCCTAACAGAAGTTCTTGAATATTTTCTTTTGCTGGATCTCCAAGAAAAGTTTGTGAATACATCCCATTTCATTGACATCATAATGTTCAGATGTGGTTTGTCTTGAAGATCAGATCTTTTACAAGTAACAAACCAAGAAAGTCAACATGCTTTGATGTGATTATCAAAGGAAACCATACATTTAAAAAAAAGGTGCCATAGTTACGCCTGGCATGCCCGCAATAATTTCAAAGGCTGGGATGATAGAGCCACACACTAGATTCTTCCAAGGTAACACAATACACAAGAATTTATTTGTTAAGGATTACCATTTTCCATATCCTTCTTTAGGTTTAATGTCCTAGCATCTTAATGTTCATTGGGCTGATTTACAAACTGAAAAAAATAAGTCTAAGAATAGTTCATTTTTAAAAGTGTTTCTATTCTTGCCACAGAGGAATAGGCTGCACCTCCACTTCTGTGGGCCTTCTATCTTTACACACCTTTAGAGTGCTCCTCAACAGACAACATTGCTCTGCTTTTTATGAATTCTGCAGAAAATAATATATATGTATATTTAAACACATGTAATTTTAAAACCGAAATAAAAAGTAAGAGCTGAAAGCAGCACTTACTGCAGGTGGAATTTAGGGATTTTTGGCTAGGTGTAGAAGCCCTGAAATCCAGCACTGTGTTCTATTTCTACTACTGCCAAACTGCAGAAAAAGAATTTTGAAATGAGTTGGGTTTTTTTTAAAAAAAACTAATTAAACTGAGTTCACAAGCGACATTGAAATCATAGAATATACAAATACAACGACGGTGTCTCCAAGCAAAAATGTTTGTATAAAGAAAGACTGCTAACCAAATTCCTTAAATACTTCTACTTAGATACAAGTATGAAGAATGTGCTAAAGTAATCACTCTAAGTGCCACTGCATGTCTCTGAAAACGTCCATTCTCAGAAAATCTACCCAAGTGTAACCTCTAGAGATGAGCTGACTTCAGTGCATAACTACAATTCCACACTATAAAGTCCAAAATTAGTCTAGAACTATTTAGTGGTAAGAATCAGGGTAATACAGATAAAATAGGATGCAAAGTTTTGCACTTTCAGCCATAAAAGCCTGTTACAAGTTACAGTTGTGTACAGCCAGCTAGAGAAACTTGTAATTCCAAATATTTTATTTCCCCACTTCAGTGCTGCACTGATTGTGGTTACCTTTCACTGCATATCACTCCAATTTCTTTACACTACCTTTCCACAATGACTGTGGTAGGAGTGCTGTGCCATGGAAAGATGTTAGTACTTCTGATCATCAAAATTCATTGTCACTGCATTCATGTTGAAACCTTTCATTATGTTACAAGAATTTTCACTTACTGGTTGGTTTTTTTTCTTTTTCTTTTCTATTTTTTCATACATTCAGAAATTAAGTCTGCTCACTAGTGGGATTCACCCATGCTTATAAGCCTAAAAGTAAACGTGTCCAAAAATATCGAGGTTTGACACAGTTCCAGAAAGCATGTGAGCACAAATCCAAACTTGAGGTAAATCAACAGTTGAGACATTTGCAACTGTGTCAGAAATTTAACCCTGTAATTAAATGCTGAATAGTTAATGTTAAAATATTTTAATAACCTCCCAAACTGTACCACCTAATAAACTGCTTGTTTTGGCAGCTGATTGGCCTACCAAAAAAACAACGAGCAAATTATTTAGCTATCAGGTTACAGTAAGCTGGAAAGCAAGCATAACTCCAGTGACAGGTAGAATACCATACACTAGTTAAGAGAATTAAAATGTTAGAACACGCACATCACAAAGGTATGGCTGATGAGAGACTTCTGAACATAACCAAAAGCTGGGGAAAAATGAAGCTAAATGTTTACTGTGATGATCTCATTTAAAGGCAACAGCCCCACAGGGTTCAAGATTCAACTTAATAAACTATGAACAACTCCAGCTCTGGAGCGATTATTTCACCCGAACTCTCACGGTTCCCAATACACTACAATCCTGTTCCTTTGGCATTGAGATGTAAAGCTGTGGCTGACACAGGACGTGGCTCCGGTAATGAGCACAGTGAAAATACCCAGCTAAAGAGTATAAAGATAAGAAATACGTAGTGGATGTTAGTTTTGTTTCTGATCCACTGCTCTGTCTTGCAAGGGACAGATCTGCAGACCACCCAGCATTTTGGTTTTGTAAGGAACGTGCAAACTGGTGGCAGCAGAAGACCTATCAGGTGAGAGGTTTCCATGCACCAGGCAGAGCTGGGGGTATGTGTGAGCGTGTTTTTTCTGCTTCTGAAAGTTGTGAATAAACTTGCGCGTTGGTCATAAAGTCTTCCCGGCAGCAGGCAAGGCACAGGCTCATACTTACGGCAGAGAGCTTTCTGCAGCCTGCGGAGTTTCATGGCAGTCCTGTATGCTGAGAACCTGACGTTGTTCAGGTCAGCTGTAGGGGGGAAATATTAAAATATAAGATTAGCTTTAGACCTGAGAAATAACCACTCACAAAGACATTGTTAAGTTGAACTAGATTATACTTATTGGTTAAAAGAACAGAGGAAAAAAATCCAGCTACGTTAGAAACTACTTCACTGAGCAAAAGCCCTGAAACCTTGACAAGCAATCATTCAAAAGAAAATCAATATATCCTGAAGTGTTACTTCCTTTCATTCAAAGGCACTGAACTTAAGAGCACTTGAAAGGACAACATCAGTGACTGCAGTAGTGTTGTCTGAAAACACCGCAGCCTTTCACACCAAAGGCACTGTGAGAGAGGTAAGAACCTGAAACTCCTCTGTGTCTGCCCCATGCACCAGCCAGGCTGTGTGCAGGCAGCCCCGAGAGACGAGCTCTGCCCACGGAAAAGCAGGCAACTCTCAGCTACTGCTGAAAATAACTAAAAAAAAAAAAACCCACACAAACAATGAAACCTTTTGTGCTTTCCACCCAAGCAGATCCTAGCCGTGCCCTGAGATGCAGAGCCTTCCTGGTGAGAAGCCAGCTCACCCAGCCAGGTGAGTTCCAAGGTTCCCACCTCTGAAACAGCAGGGAGTTGGTGGGTTGCAGCAGTGCGGCAGGGAATGGGACCCAGCAAGGAACACACGGTGTGGCACAATTTCTGCTGGAGCCTTCTCACACAGTTAACAAAATAAGGGCATCAATACAAGTCCCCACTGAATAGTTTAACCACGGCTTGCAAAAACCTCCCAGGACACTGCAGGGACAGGGTGGGCCACACACCAAACCAGTCACACCACACCAGAACTTCTAGAAGCCTCTCAGCACTCGGGTGGCTTAGTATCGGCTACTTGAATGTTATTCTGCACCAGATTCTGATTATCTCCACAGCAAGGCACAGCAACTGGTCCACAGTCTAAGAAGTGAACACTAGACAAAACTGAAAAGAAAGGAGGGGTTGTCTTGGACCAAATCTGGCCAGGAAACGGCATTTGCATCTTTCTCTTCCATGAAACCAGGGTGGCTTTGGGAAAACCCCATTTACAACAGGAATGAAGATAAAATTCACTGAAAGTGAGGTTGAAACTACTGTGGCTGAATTCCTGCCATCAGTACCAGTACATCAGCTAACTCGTAATTTACAACTAGATTTGGCATACGAAGACTGTGGTGCAGATACACCGCCGCTTGCATTATTCAGAATCCAACTCAGGATGCAGAAGCGAGTGCGCAAATCTGGCAAAGGCCTTTTGTTTATGCGAGCAGATCAACAGATACCTAAGCTAACTGTGTGCAGCTTCAAGCTGGTACCTTCATCAAAGAGAACCCAGGCAAGCCATCAAGGTTGCCATTTTGGGGGCAAGGCGATGAAGGGATGCTGTTTCCCAAGTGGCATTGCCAGCTCCCACCAGGGATGCTACGGGGTGGCTGCACGGGGAACTGAGGAGTGGTGAGGGGCACGCTCGTGTGCCACAGTGCCGTCACCCCCACTGCCGAAAAACCAGACTGCTGCTAACACGCTCCTGGCCCTGTCACCTACCCAACTAATTCCTGGGCACAGGCACTCCTGGGCATTTGAGTGGTCTAGGGACCATTCCCAACAGATCCGTCAGCATCTGTAATTTAAGGGTTTTCTAGCACAGAAATGGACTGTTTGTGCCAGCTAGTTTCAGCACCCAGCAACACTGCTGAATGCATTTAATGTACTGACGAAACCCATGGGGCCTAAGGAGTTAACGATGGGAAAGCATTTGGAAAATGTAAACTACTACGTAAATACAAAAAGAACATTAAAAAAAATATAGTGGCTCAGAACAAGGGTCCATTTAGCCCAATAAGCTGCCTCTAAGCCTGGCAGACTCTTAGAGGAAGAATATGATGAAAAACAGGGCAAATATGCCTTACTGGCATATGCGCTGAGGTGCTATAAAGCTGTTTGCAATGGGGTAGCTCGGGTATAACTATCCCAGCACCATTTACAATGCTGTACAGGTATACAGGTAGCAGAGGGAATACAGGCTCAATTACATTACTTTTAATTAAGCTGTTCTGAATGACTAATTTGAAGTTTGATAATTCAGTAGTTTTGTATACCTTAATAAAAGCTGTGGAATGTTTCTAAAACACGTCTTACAGCAGAAGGGAAGGTTTCAGCTTTGTATATCATTTCTTCCTCTTTGCACAGTTCCATACACCTTTTTAACAGGCAGGTCTCCTGGGTATTGCTCCTGCCAGCTCCGTCTCTCACAATCATCCTGACGGGTCCAGAAGCCTTAATGGGGTGTGGAATACAGTGAGCAATTTAAATGAAGCCACTTCATTTGTTTTGAAGGGAAATTAATAAAGCAGTCTCTCGCAAACACACTGTGACTTCAGTTACATTTTGTACTCATATTGTAAATCTGCACTTTTATTCTGGAAACAAATATATACTAGATTATGGCTAGCATTTGGTAAAACGAAGCAGCCTTCCCTAAACTTCCCCTGAGTATTCTGAAAAAAGCTTCTCTACTTATTTTTTACATTTTAAGAAATATTAGTAAATATATATGCATATTTCAGGCCTTGATCAAGGCAGAAAGTATGATCCATGAAGCCACTCAATCCTGAAAGTGCTGTAGTTTACATCTATTTTCCTGTATACGTAATACACACTGAATTTGTAATCAACCTTAATGACATTGCTGCCAAGAAGTATCTGCTCTAAGTGATCAACAAGCGATATCAGGAGCTAGTTTCGGAGCCCTCACCTCAGGTTTTGGGAAAGCAGCAGCAATGTCTGCTTTTGGCTCTACGTGCTGAGAGCACATGCAGCCATCGATGCCTCTGCTCCCACCTTCGTTGCTGTTACCAGTATTAGCCCATGCCCAGTTACTGTCCCCATGTCAACTGCTCACCTCGCGTCTTTGTTACGCCACCGCTTCCATGCTCCTGATGGACGGCTCTCTTACCAGGTGGTGACAGTCATTTAAGGCTGCTGGATCTTAACGATTTAGCTTCCTCCCCTACCCCAACCTACTCCTATGAAACTGCTGGTGGTGTCTTTCCTCCCCCAGAGCTACCACTGCAGAGAATGCATTGCTCCGTGGAGCAACCAGGAGAGCCCAGGCCTCTCCTAATGGGGTTCAAAATATTTCTCTTGCTGGTATATGACCCCATTTAAATGAACTGTAGAACATAAGACTGTCAAGGAATGAGACTCCATCACTGGGCTCGGGAACGTTGGAGGTAACATCACCACAAACAGCAAGGGAAGAGACTTCAAGCGAGGCAGCATATGGCACTATCTGGCCACAAGCCAGACGTCGCTGCCGCCGGGAATGAGCGGAGGAGGGAGGAAGGAGACTCAGGCAGCAGCAACCTTCCAAGGCTCTATGGAAACACCGCTAGTTCCTCCTTCCCTGTGGTTTTGTTGGTTTTTTTCCCCGCTTCCTGGGCCCTGAGGAAAAAAAATCTGATGCTTTCTCCACTCCCAAACAGCCCACTAAAAGAGGCAGGGCCCACTAAGCCTTGACTCCAAAGCTTCTATTATCTCCGAGCAGGCTGGAGAGCTCAGTATACCACGCAAGCTTTCCTCCAGCCCCTTCTTCCCACTCCTAGAAATCATTCACCACCTCGTCATCTGAATGAAGTGGTCAGAGGGCTGAAAAGTCCTTGGAGTATATAAGACTTTTGCAGGTTGTTTAATGATACTCCCAGTCCTCATTCAGAAGGCAACTTTCAAGCTTTGATTAAAAAGTGTAAATGCTCAAGAGCATAATCTCTTTATGGTCTGAAACAACGATGTAGTGGAAGAGGTCACCTGGCCCCTGGAAAGGAACAGACTGAGGAAAAGATCACATGGGATTATTTGGTGGCACTCATAGTTACCTCCCACAGCAAAGAGAAATCATGGTTCTCCCATCACTCAGCCATGAACGACCATGCTGTTCAAGGGGATATAAATCTTTCTAGGGGAGAAGATTTAAGATGCTGTTACAGCAGACCAATAAGATGAGGCAGGTGCTTACAGCGGGTGCCTTCACAGCGATGAACAATTCCCACCAACATAGCAGTAAGATCTTGCCATGATCTTCCTAAGCTTCTCCTGCAGTTCTCCCATCATCGTGGTGAAAGGAGTTCAAAGTGCTAAAGCATCAGTTACTCTCAGAAATCAGGAAATCTCCTTTCGCTGCTTTCTTCTTTTCGTTATAGACATGACAAGACAAGCACCTCCCTTTGCTTCATGGCAACTAATGTGGTAGGAAGAAAGTTATCTAGAAACGTGATCTCCTCCACATCCATCATGTGCCTATAACATATGAATATGTTCATACTCTTAGGTTCATTCATATCAATATGAATAACGTTGAACAAGAACTAGTGCTCTTATTACACATGCAGCTTTAATGAAGAGGACCCCAGACTGCTCATAGGAAGAACTAAAATCAGAAATATTATGGAAAGACGATCAGATAATTAAATCCTAAGCTTTTCTGCATAATTCTGCATGTTGAGAGAAAATCAAAATGTAAGGGCTATGTTCTTCCTCAAAAGAGCTAAGACAGCCTCATCAACACGTTTTCCAACGTTGTATTTCTAAAGTATTGTAGAAACAGCTGTAATTACACATAGCAGATACTTTTGACAGTGGAAAATCAGATAAAAAAACCCACCTCACTTGAGAAGTGGTCAGTAACTTGTATCAAAAATTCGAACCACCTCCTGGAATGTCCCACAGACTAGTGACACAATATCAACAAATAAGATGACGTAGATTATTTTTTTTTTAATCTTCCCATGCTAAATTCCAGATTTTACATTGGGATATGAGTATTATTTTAAGAGGAACAACAGATCTTCATATTCTTGAGTCCTACTGCACGAAATAAGTTGGTAAGCAACTAAAAGCAATAAAAAAATTAAAGAACTGTTAAGTTTTTAAAAAGAACTTCTTTAACAAGAGGTATAGCATCCAGCATGGAGGGGTATTTGTTTTTATTCTTAACTAGTCACATCTATGACTCAGACAAAAGGTTTTAAGTGAGGTGTTACAACAGAACTGCTTTCCACGGTGGTTCTTAAAACAGACTAACCACTCTACAGTTGCCCCAGCTGCTAAGAGCGCTATATGACTGGGATGTTTCATCTGATAACGTACTGTCCTCTGTAACAGACTCATCTCACTGAGGGTTTAAGAGCTCTGGGATAGGCCACGCTACCTCCTGTCAAAGGTTGTTCATATAATTTGTCTCTCACACACACAACGTAACCTGAAGGCATCTCAAGAAGTCCTTTCTACCTGGAAGCCACCTTGTTTTTTACTTTAAAGAGGGTTACTTGTTCATATTATTGTGAATATTATTATAATTGCTTTGTAATTAATGAGGAGAAATCACAGCCATTTCACTTGATTTTATGGACAGTAATTTTCTCATTGGCTGGACACCATCAAATTGAAAAGAGCTACTTACGTGCTTCAGGTCATAATTATCTCAAGAGTAAAATCTGGCAAGTTAACAACTAAATTCTTTGAAAGAAATTAGATGTCATCAGGTGAAAACCTCATCTTCATTTGGTAAGATTTACAGAGTTTTGAGTTGGTGGTTTTTTGTTTGTTTTTTTTTTTTTACTCTCACTTACACTCGCACAGAAAAAAACGTGAACCTACAGTGATATACCTCAAAACCCGAGTGTCTTACTCAACCATAGCTTGTGACATGCTTATATAGCTGTTCATAAATACACTGCCTGCAGTGGATAAGCTATTTTGGGAATTACATGTCGCTGTTGTCTCTGACAATTCCTACCTAACAGAGGTTAAAAACTGTTTACTGTACAGTCCTGAATGTGCCATAATTCCACTACTAGCCACTAAGCTTTCACGTTTCATCAGACATTAGCGGCACTCCGACTTCTCAAGAAACTTCACCTCACATCGATTCAATACAGCTGCAATTCCCTGATGGGCTGATAAGAATGTGAGGTTTCTTCCTGCTGCCCAAACCCCACACATAAATCTTTTAACGATGCCCTACAGTGACATATATCGCCTCTTTAGGAATTGTAATTTTAAAATGCAAATGAGAAAAATGCACAAAGGAAAGAAATTAATCAAGTAGCACTGCTTAATATCAGTTGAGTCTCAGCTACTGACTCTTTTATTATAACAATAATTAATGCTATCATCTACATTGCTTTGAGAATAAATAACAGTAAACAGTGTTATTATACATACAGACATACAGCTTAACCACTCTCCATGAAACACTATGGCATGCTGTACCAGACCTGTCCCACTGAGTAAAAAAGCTGATAGTGTCTCTGCAAATTGGTAAGTGGGAGGTATCCAGGGCACCAAAATGCTACTGATTGCATCTAGACCAAGTGGATGAACACCACAGCATGTGCCAGCATCCCGATAACCAGACCAATTGACATGACCTTTAGGAATTTAGTTTTAGCATGTAATGGCTTGTCTTCAGCCTGCAAACCCAAAAGTGTAAGAAAGGATATGATATACACCTGGGGTATATTTCATTATGGAGTTGGGATGTGAGTAGAGTTTGCTGTTAGAAAGGTCAGAAACCCTGCATGTACGCTAGATGAGGAGGAGTCATAATGGAAAATAAATCGCTTAAAATTTTTGAAACTGGTTTTTTTTTTNAGGATATGATATACACCTGGGGTATATTTCATTATGGAGTTGGGATGTGAGTAGAGTTTGCTGTTAGAAAGGTCAGAAACCCTGCATGTACGCTAGATGAGGAGGAGTCATAATGGAAAATAAATCGCTTAAAATTTTTGAAACTGGTTTTTTTTTTTCCAAACCAAGAGTGCAATACTCTTGAGCAAAATGTTCCCATACTGGTTACCTATTCCATAACGGAACATTACTTTGCTCTCTCCACAATACCCTCCTTCACCGCCAATACGCCTATGGTTTCATTTTCAAGGGATGCAAGGTTAACTTCGACCACCTAACTTCTACTTCTCTGCCATAGTTATGATTATTGTGTTAGGTGTATGCCTACACAGGATGGAATCACACACTGTTAAAAAGATGACATACTCTAGGTCTGACTACCATACAAGGTTGACAGAACCCAACCAACCCTATTTTCTGAAATGAGAAGTTTTATTATTCAGATTGTAGTTAGCTTAAAAAGGACATCAGTGAATAAGCAGTCTTTAAAGAAAGACCATAGGCATTGTTGTGTGCAACAGGCACATGTCTTACTAGTACAAACATGGAAAACACTTAGTTGAAAATGAATAAAACCTCACAATAAACACATGGTTTAGCAGTTTGTAATACATACTATTATGGCAGAGAGGGGCAGTTTAGCCTCTTCAGGCAGCATTTCAGAAGGACACATCAAAATACACAAACAAAAAAGGATAAAGTTTATCCATCTTGGTCATTCGGAATTGAAAGCCCACATTTCTGCGCAAGAGCAGCAAGCCGCGAGATCAACACGACAGCTGCTGCTGAAAGCCCAGTGGAAGCTGAGAGGTACCTTCCAGCATTCTCCCACCTTGCGTTAAGCAACTCTGACATTTCTTCCATGTACTCCAGAGAACTGCCCCTCCATTCCTCCAAATTAAATGGAAAGCTGTCACCAGTGCACTGCAGTCTGCAAGGGTGAGGGTGTTTTTCACCCACTTGTCTTGCCTTGTTGAATTAGGAGAGATAAGCAGATGCACATGGCAACATTTCTGACTGCATCCTGTTACTGCAATTACTGTTCACAGTGACACTAACGCACCCTGAGGAGACTCGTACTGACATTACATGGAAAGGCTGGAAGAGGGGGACACTAACAGCATGGCACAGCAGACCAAGTTCTCCTGGGCCATCACTGCAAAGGTCAGATTCATTTTCACCTTAAAGGCAAAATACTATCATGTTGAGCTAAGCTGCCTGCAATTAAAAGTTCACTCTCAGAAGATAATCTGAAAAAAATTAAGCAATTTTAGACTACTTTGATTCCTGCTTCTCCCATCTCTCCCCTCATCCAAAGGTCCTTGAACTCCTCAGGACAATGCAATAACACAGAGTCTCATCTCAGTGATGCCCTGGAGCCACCACAAAGGATGAGAAAATTGTAAGAGGGCTGTAAAAGAACAGCGTAAAAAAGCAAATCTGCTGCAGGGGAACTGCTTTTGGAAAGAAAAGCAGCTGGAGCGGTTCTTGGTACTTTGAAGACTTTCAGAGGGAAGTTAGAAGAAAATGGGAGTGGTTCATAACGGTGTAAATACAACCCAGGCGATGTCTGTCAGCCTCTGAACCTTTGAGATTCACATATCATTGATTTTTACTACCTTTCCTATTCCAGCATTTTTTTTTTCCTCTGTGTTCTTAATTTACATAATTTCTTCTTAATTAATCCATACCAGCCTCTACTAAATACATTAAATGATACAGCTGAGGTCATTGTTGCAACTACCTGTTGCCATTCTGACGTGACAATTAAACAACAATTAAGTCATTTAATATTGATGGCTTATTATGCAACTTTAAGTAGCTGTAACTTTAAATGAAGAGTGAAAATTGCCCAACTTGAGTTGGGAGTAGATGCTTCATTAAAACTGATAAAATGCTATATTGTTTAAATAATAAAGAAGACCAGTCAAGAACAAGCATTTTAGTATCTTAAAAGGAAAAGCTTCTGTTAAAAGAACTGCCAGTTAGAAATTTTTCATACGCATATTAAATTTCAAATCAAGTATTTTACAGTTATTATAGTATCTTTATAAACAGACATGTTTCAGCAAATGCGCTCAAAGAGAATTTGAGAATCCTTCCTTCATGGGCAGGTTATTTTATAATTTCTTCCTATAGGCTCTTTCTGCTTTCTCTGATGCAGGCCCTATTGAAGACAGGATAGAGAATTTCCCAGACCAACAAGCTGATCAGGTACAAAAGTGTATGCAGCATGTTCCTACCTTCTTTTATTAGTACCAAATAATGTTCCCAAATAATTTAGCTTCATTTTTATACATACCCATACCTCTAAAGAAAGAAAGCTGAGCTATTATGTTTGAAACTTGGAATTCATATATTTTAGCAAAATGTAATGCAGCAATTTGTAGGTGTATGAATTGGATATGAGACGAATAAAACTAATATTATTCCTTTTTCTTACTGAAGCATCTCTTGTGTCTCAAAGACATAGAGCCAGGAAGGTGCCAGGTGCACCTTCTGCATTCACTTAAAAAAATTAAGCTTTCAGTAATCTGTAAGAATTTAAATTAGACATAAGGATCCCCTAGCAAATTATGATATACTGGCACGTACAGAGAGCTACATCACATAGCACAATTATTCCCTACAGGCCAAGTGTAGGGAGTTGGAAAATGGAAATGAAAACTCTGGACAGCATTGATGTGCTTGGTCTCACTTTTCTACATTTACCTGGATTGCAGAATTCATATGTTCTACTAGACTTTTAAAATGCATACATAATAAGCTCTTTACTAGCTTCTTCATACGAATGAGCAGCAAAATTTGGATCCTAATGTGGGCTAAAATAATAGGATCTAATGAGTATGCAATAAAAAAAAATCAACTTTAATAATATCTTCTCAGATAAAATATTACTGAACAGTCTGAAAAGACTTCAAACATCCCATTATTACCGTTTTGACCTGAGGCAAAGCAAAGCACTGAAAATACATCAAGGGTTCTGTTCAAGACTAAACGGGTTATGCTTGTATTATGCAATTTGTATGAGAGTTAAGCAATGACAAAAACACACAGTTCAAAAATGAAATATAAAAATTTGGTAGGTTATTCAGTAGCACTTTTATAAAATCATAGAACCATAGAATGGTTTAGGCTGGAAGGGACATTAAAGATCATCTAGTTCCAACCCCCTTGCCATGGGCAGGGACACCTCCCACTAGACCTGGTTGCTCAAAGCCCCATCCAAACTGGCCTTGAACACTTCCAGGGATGGGGCCTCCACAGCTTCCCTGGGCAACCTGTTCCAGTGCCTCACCACCCTCACAGCAAAGAATTTCTTCCAAATACCTAATCTAAATCTACCCTCTTCCAGTTTGAAGCCATTACCCCTCGTCGTATCACTACATGCCCTTGTAAAAAGTCCCTCTCCAGATTTCTTATAGGCTCCTTTAAGTACTGGAAGGTCACTCTAAGGTCTCCCCGGAGCCTTCTCTTCTGCAGGCTGAACAACCCCAACTCTGTCAGCCTGTCCTCATAGCAGAGGTGCTCTAACCCTCTGATCATCTTCATGGCCCTCCTCTGGACCTGCTCCAACAGGTCTATGTCCTTCTTATGTTGGGGGCTCCAGAGCTGGACACAGTTTTCCAGGTGGGGTCTACCAGAATGGAGTAGAGGGGCAGAATCACCTCCCTCGACCTGCTGATAACACTTCTTTTGATGCAGCCCAGGATGCGGATGGCCTTCTGGGCTGCGAGTGCACATTGCCGGCTCATGTTGAGCTTCTCATCCACCAACACCCCCAAGTCCCTCTCCTCAGGGCTGCTCTCAATCCACTCTCCGCCCAGCCTGCATTTGTGCATGGAACTGCCTCAACCCACATCAAAGCTTCACCCCATGTGGCAGTGCACAAAGAATCATGTTGTCTAATCTGTTTTGTACACATATATGAGCAACTAAGTTTACTAATAAAAATACACATTATGCATCATCTGCTAAAATCAGCATCGCTTCCATATTAATAAGCATTGGGTCTCAACCCTAAAAGAAATAAAACTAGCCAGAAAGAGGACTGCCCTTTTGGACATTCCTTGCTCCCGAAAACAGCAGGATTTTATAAGAAAAAGAAAAAAATCTGCCTAAATATGTTCCTTCTTTATGCTGTAAGAAATATGGGTATCTTAAACTCTTGACATTTGGGTGATACTCACAGTGATAAAACTCCATTAAACTGACTTCAGCAGTCACACATCTTTTGAACCGTTGACCTGAACCCATCAGGACACTTTTCTCCCTTATATATAGTTACCCTTTCACTTCTTGATATTCAAGACTACTCTAGCTGAAACAGAGAAATACCAGAAGCAAAGCAGTTGCAACAGGAGGACTTCAGGTCTGACCAACAACAGTATCAGAAATATGCAATCTCCAGATCAGACAAGGCTGTGGAGTCAGAGCGCCGTTCAATTAACAGGCAACTGTTTGAAGATCTACCTGTATTAAAGGGATGTCTGCATGTGCAATTACTATTTGTCCTGAATCTTTTAAACCACTCACTCGAAAAGTAGAGATATGAAGGAGACAACAGGGCAATATGTTATAATTAAATGGCAAGTCAATACTTGTCTGCTTTTGCATTTGGTTAGCCCAAACTTAGACATCTTATATCCCTTTTTGACATACAGAGCCATATTCTGGTTGATTTTTCAACAAATTGCTGCCACAGTGCTAATCCGATAAGGAAAAAAAAAAATCTTCACACTGTCTCATTCCATTTTATCATATCACTTTTCTAAAATATTTTTGGTATGCCTTTAACTGCAGAGCACCATAAAGATACCTGAGTTAGCTTGAAATAGATTATGCTGGCATAATTAGACTGTTTTCAGCAGCTAAACTAGAGTTTAGCAGGAGGTAATTCAAGCTATTTTTCACCATGGTAAATAAGCCTGCACTGAATGTTAGATTTGACTGCCCTAGTGCTCAAGCTGGCTCGTTTAAAACTGGTTTATGTACGTGTGCTGTACAGATATAACCTCCTTCATGAATGCAGCATATTCACTGATATTTCTTTTAGAGAAATAGCTTAATTTTTATTATACCCTCTATTATTTATTAACAGAACCGTTAAAAGCAAAGAGTTAGCTATTAAGTGGTCTGCCAAGCAGCCTATAGTAGAGCATGGATTAACCTACTTTATCTTATAGATGTGCTTCTGTTAATAAAATCCAAAGCTGCTAAAAAATAATAAAAAAAACCCCTCTACCAGAGAGGCACATCTGAAGTCACAATAAGCATGCAATCTGGGTATTCAAAATGACATCATGACAGCTGCCATGCCTTCCAAGTATTGAAAGTGCTGTAAAAATAAAGCAGTGGTAACGCAGTTTGGCAAATTGCTTCAATTGGCTTCCTACCATTGAAAAGTCAACATTAACAGCAGCTTGGTTTGATTTTTCATCTGCCTTTTGTAAAGTAGATTAGACAGTGAAAAGATTCAGGATTTTTTCTTTTTTATAATTTCTGTTCCAGTCTTTCAGTAAGAGTTTGTAACAATACACCCAAATTACTTTGTAAACCCAGTGCACATTCCAAACGTGCTAACCGAAATATTATTTCTTCCACTGCATGTTTGAAATGTGTTATTTTGCCTTGCATATTTCCCTTGCAGAAAATTTTAACCTGGATAAGAGCACTGCCTCTCTCGCTTTCACTTAATTTTGTTTTTTACTACTTCTGGAAATCCTTGCCTTAAAGATTCATTTGATTGGGAAAAAAAAAAAACAACAAACAAACAACCGGTAGATGTGTCTTACCTAAAGACTGGTAAAGCTCAGTCATCTTGGGATGATCCCAGCAGGTCGTTTGCGTCTCATGGCTACAATACAAAACATGAAAGTTAGTAAAGTAAAACCGCTCTCCCCATCGCACAGCAAGTGATCCAGGTTGCACACCAGAGCACAGTGCCAGACCACCGCTCGCAGCCTGAGCTGCCCTGGCAGGGGGTCTCAGCAGCGGCAGGCATGTCTTCTTTCAACATGAGATGTTAACTCGGAGCGCTTCATTTAGGCATGGGCTCAAGAAACAAAATAAAAAGTAGTGCTAATACTAAAAAGACAGCAAGTATTCAGATATGCCATAATGTTTTGGGGAATTTGTAAGCACACTGGCCGATTCTTAAAAACTTGTTGCTTTGTACAGATCACTCTCCAGTTCCTCCAAACTGGAGGACAGATGTTTAAAAGGGCTTAGTTCTTAAAGCTTTGTGGAAATTCTAACCAGATACTGAGGCCTGTGGTATTTGTGACCTGCTCTCCCCTGCATGCTCTTTCCGCTCTTTCCCATGTGGTAGGTAGGAGCTACCCAATGCCACGGCTGCAATCCTTCCTTTCGGTCCAAACATCTGGACTAAAATCCCCATGCAACATCCCACTGACCCACCACCAGCTCACTCCGCTTTTCAGCCCAACGCGTTGCACTTTGCTGGTCTCTTTTAGCAAAGGCTATTGTGGGTCCTCTTGTTCCCCGGGATTCCCAGGCCCTTTCCCTTGCCCTGGAGGTCCCTGTGCAGTGTCAGGCGACAGAGCTGTTCGGAAGCCAGGGAAAAGCTAAAGCGGGGTTATGAAACGCTGCAGTATGACTAGAATGTAAATTGGAGAGTCTCTGCATTGAGGCTAGCAGTCTTCAGCTTCGCAACACAACATGTTGCCAAAAAACACGCAGTGTGAGAAAGCCAACAAAATAAAGTGTTAGCGGGCGTAGTAGCAACTCATGTCTCCTAAGGTTACACATTTTATGATATTTTTTTTTTTAAATGACAGCATGATCAGCTAACGTGATCATATTTCCATTAACGTAGAAAACTTGAAAGAAAATTCTCCTTATCTATCCTGTAGCCAATAAAGTCCTGTTCATGCAGAATTCAGCTACATTAAAAGAGGACAAGAGTATTCATTAAAAAAAAAATAAAAAATCTGGAAAGCATATGTAGCACAGTTCCTAGCAATCACATTTGCAATTTCTGTACTTAAAGAGCAGACATCCTGATTCCAGCACACACACATCATCAGGAGAAAACATTCAGGAGGGCAGGACCTGATCCACAAAGCTGTGGAGCTCCTGGAGCACACATCTTCCAACTCCAAGAGACTACACCACAACCCAGCCAGCGGGTTGAACACACCTGTACACCCAACTGCGCGCTGGAAGACTGATATAGTGAAGTTGTTTTAGAGAACTAAAGGACTGTTTGTTCTCTTTTTGAGGCAGCGATGCTCCCAAGTACACCTTTACCCTTTATAGGCTAAGAAGGGGTAAAATTTTCAATGAATCACTCCAACACCATCCCTACTCAAGTAAAAAAGAAAATTGTGACATGCTTTCTTAGTATGATTTAATTTTGCTCTTAAAAGCCAGGCTATTTATTTGATCCACGTGAATACTTGACTGGCCCAGTAACCTCTATATATTCAGTAGCTTACTATATATAATATCTCCAGATTTCGCTCTGTAACTGCAAGAAAGAATGAAAGACATCACAAGCACTAAGCATAAGGAAAAAATGCTGCCATAGCGCTGCCCTAGTTGAGCACAGGCTTTTAAACAAGCCCTGTATCATCAACCTCGGCATCCCCTCCCCTTCCTAATTCCTGTGGTGGCTGAAGGCAGTGAAAGAGGGAGGAGGACACTAGAAGAGCTAAAGCAGTCTTGTTCTTTGCTCTGGTTAAAAACAAGTTGTGCAAAGGGAGGTGGTTGCAATCACATTCAGAAATCTGAGCCTGGTCTGGTTTTTGAAATGCAGAAATTTGGTAGCTTCAAGTGAAAATCTACGGATCCGAACCACCTGCACCCGAGCTCCTGAATTTCCTACCATGCTTGGTATGGGCAGGTTCTGCAGACAGAATGTAGCACCAGCAGCTTTTACCACAGCCAGGTGTAAAGTGCATTTTTGAAGAAAACCAGAAATGGTTTCATTTACGCATTCAGTCCCTAAAAACTTGGCTACCAAAAGCCTCTGCTTATTACAACGGCAGCCCAAAGGAAAAGAGGAAGGGAGTGTATTCATCACACAACAACCCTATAGCCAGAGATGTCACGATTTAGGTGAACGGACTGCAGACCCAAATAAACATTCAAACCCACAGACCTGCGACCACAGTTTGTTCGCACCCAATGTAAGTCCCAGATCAATAGTTCCCAGGCACGAGCCTGGCCGCCCCCTGGCTTGCTTCCCCATGGGTAGGTAGCCCCAGAAGTGGGGATATTCGAATAGCAACTGTACCATGATTTGTATGCCAAATGGTGTAGTAAAAATGAGAAAAAAACCTTATGCGCACAGTTACAAGAAATGTCTGAAAATAATCTGACTTAATTTTCCCCTCTGAAATTAGTTTGGCAGCCCCAGGTTGTTCTATGGATAAACCAGACCACTTCAGACTCCATGCCGTTAACCTGGTAGCCTTCAAAGGCACTGATTCCCCATTAAAATACTTAAAAGCCGTAAGATATCTGGCGAACATGTATCTATATAGGATTGTGGAATCCCATACCTGTGTTGGCTAGAATAACAAAAGGATCATCTTAGATGTGGAAAACTATTATGGTTGATCACTGATCAGCATTACATGGATGAGTAATTCAAGGATTTTTTTACGGTAAGGCCCAACCATGTATCAGTGAATTTAGCTTGTATGGTTTAAGCTTATGGCACTTACTAATCTTCCTGAAAATACATAACTGATTTTCCTAAGTTCTTGTAAATAAAATTTCTATTGCCAAAGAAAAATTGGACTCCAACTGTTTTCAGACATTTTTAATACCAGTAACCCCAAAGCACTACTCGGTGTGCTTTTCTTTCATGGTATAAGATTAATTCCCTTGGAGATGTACACTTTGTAAGGAATGCTTTTATTCGCTTCATCTGCGAGTGACTAAGACTGAATGCTCAGGGCAGGTACATTTCCCCCTCTATCATCCTCCTTCACTTTATTTATAAACTTAGTTGCAACTTAGAGGAAATACCCCTTCCTTTAGGCTACAAAAGTCAAGCTGGTAGAGACCCTAACTCTTGCCCCTGCCGTCTTCCCAGCAGTGACTAGCCGTGGGGCAGAGTGGTCCGCAGCCAGCTGGTGTGGCCACCCTTGGCAATTCAGCAGAGCTCACGCAACCTCGCACCCTGTACCAGACCCAGCGTCCGCCGGTACACCTCTGCGCTCTTGCAAGAAAAAATAAGGGGTTTAAAGGGAGTTGAATCCTGGTCGCTGTGATTTCTAGAGAGGTTGAGTACCCGTACCGAGCCAGGGCAGATTTTGCTGGTACTTGGCATGCAGAACACAAGAAGGCTGCAGCTATTTTGCTCCAGCTAAAAGGCGTTTGCCTCTCAACTGAATGTTTTCAGCTCGGAAAGTTATCAATGATTCTGCACACAAGGGCAGCTCCAGGAAAGGTTAGATTCCATTGAGGCTATTCTTCATAAGCCTCTTTGCCATTTTCAAAGGCCATTTAATTGTGAGCTTTGGGGTTGGACCGGTGGGGGAGGATTTGTGTGTATGCCCTTATTGTGAACACCGTCTGAAGTGAAATGCCAGCTCAGCAGTTTCAGGCAGCCTCAACCACACTTGGGAATGCTGTAGCATCCTTAATAGATCTGCAGCAAAGCGTTTGCCAGAGTTTCAAACTCGGGTGAACAAGGCGCTTTACAGCTTGCAAGTCAGGAGGACATCAGAAGTGTAGTGCAAGTCCTCTTGACTAGCAGCAGCTAAAGCACGGTGAGAATATGTGCAGAACTAAGCACTCAAGATGCTTTTCCAATGAACCACCAACATAAAAAGGCATCAATGCAAGCAGCCAGTAATTTTGCAATATTGCACATGCTCCAAGGATACATTTTTCAAGTTGGTTCTACATTTAGGTCAACTAAATTGATCACTAGCTTTTAAATCATGGACATTTTGCAACAAATAAAAATAAAAGTGGGCTCAAGTGGCGTATTTTTCTCTTCCTCACCTGACTTCAGCTGCAAAGGTGGAAAGGAAATTAAAACCAGGCCTGAAAAGGAGAACAGCAGCAATGGATAATGGTGACACCTAGGTGCTGGTGTGACTGGCACGCTAAATACACTGATAATTCAGTGGGATGAAAGCATAGTCTTCACTTAATACATCCTTTGGGAACCACAGGACCACTTCATTAAAGGATGATTATATTATATTAGCAAGGATAATTTTTATGTGGGGAATTCTGTCACACTACGCCTGTGTGAACTCCTCTGTTCCTGCCAACAGCAGAGATTTGTCTCTCATCGCTGTCAGCAGAGCCAATAACACCCAGAATTGAAAACCTGAAATCAAGAGATGATGTCCTAACTGACACACTAGCTGAATTACAGTTCCCTTGTTATAACTTGACCAGTTTGGACAAAATACAGTTATTTTATCTTCCTTTCATATTATCTTCTGAGCAACACCAGCAGCGGGAGGAGTGGAGAGCGATGCTCCCCCTCACCCAAATTCCTGCAAAAATTCCCGCCACCCCCCCCAAACATTCCTGCATAAGCCACACTGAAACACTCGCAAACCTTTTAACTGTTTTTGATTGCACTCCTTCTCCTTTTTTTTTTTTTTCTCCTTTCTTTTTTTCCCCCCCTTCCCTTCCCCAAGATATATCTCTAGCATTCAGTCTCCTGTGTATTCACTGCTCGGCTCCAGAGTCTAGAATTTTATGTTGCAACTGCAGAGTCCTTTTTAAACTCTCAGATCCCTCTTCATTGGTGATACCAGTGCCAGTTCTGCTGCTTTTCTCCCCTCACCCTCCATTAGAAAATGCGACATGTACTAAATGTGCATCGAATAAGAAATTCTATCAGATAGCAATAAATAAATAATTACATACACTTACAAAAAAGCCGAAATGAAAGTAGTGTTTTACAAAGCACTGAACTGATCCATTTTCAAACACAATTTACAATACCTCTCACCTTTTGGCTTTAAGATGAATAAAAGGTTATTCAAATCACCTTATGACTGTTGTAAAAAAGCCAAAATAAACATGATGGAGTTGTTTGGATTTTACTAAACTAACCTAAATGCAATTGAAATTGCTTGTATGAATACACACTACTGCTCATTTAAAAGAAAAATGTTTTCAACAGTAGAGGACGGTGATTGCAAGGAAGACTTAACAGTTGTCTTTTTACAGTGCTTCATTAATTCCTTAGATAAAACAAGTTACTGCTACGAAACGTATCAGCCATGTAAAAAGGTGGCACTCCTTTGTGCTTTACAAAGGACTACTGTTTCCATCTGTAAATCCAGAGACTACTGATCTGTGCAGAGATTATTTCTGTTTAAGCCAAGGATCAGTGTCTTTTCTGCAGGAATTTGACTTTAGCATGTTTTATTGGCTTTTGCGAGATTTATCAAGACTGCTGAAGGCAGGCACAGATACATATTAAAGTTTCTTGCCGATACTGGAAGTGAATAGTAGGAGAAGGGCAAATATCAACTGCCAAGTACTGAATAGTAACTCTTTTTTCTCCCCCTTGATGTTAAACATTTATTTTGTGTGCTCTGTCACGGGCAAAGATTCCCGCTCAGTGGCTACGGCTTGCTGAGCCTGCCCCCCCCCAGCTGCTACTCTCCGCTGGTCGGTTTGCTTTTCAAAGTCCACCCTCTCCCCTTCTGCCAAAGCAATTTCACTGCAGGGTCTTGTCAAATCCAGCCTCAAACAGCGATGGCCGCAAACAATTCCTCAGTGCTAAAAGGTCAAAGATCCTACACAGAACCACGTTTCTCGTTTCCTCAGCTCCGCAGTGGGCATACGCCTGCAAAAACCACTTCTCAGCCCAACTTCAGCTTAAGACGAGGACTGGGGACACTGCTGGTGTCCCAGGCTGCGAGATGTTTTACAATAGCTATTAAAAGACAATATAACGTAGCCCGTAACAACAAGAAATACAGCACTTGCAATGCGGTAGCCCAGAGGGAATCCCCTCCCAGCTTCTTCTGCCTATTAACTTGAAAGATTATTTCTAAGCGTGAAATGACTGGGAAAAGTAATACACCTCCAAGCACGTTTCTTTTGAGGAATTCCATGAAAGTTCACGCCTGAACCAAGCTATAATACATGCTACGTGCTATGTCGGTAACGTTTCACAGCACCGCACTACCCCTTAAGACCCGAGGAAGAGGGAAAAGAGCCAATTCCCACCCTTTCGGCACCTCCCGGGCGCACCCCGCATCTCCGGCGCATCCACGCTTTCCCGGTCCTCCTTCAGGCTTTCGCCCTGCCAGCCCACGCCTGCACAGGTACACCCCACGCGTGTCTGTGACCTCACACCGCCATCTCCTACGTGTTCCAACGAGACACATCCAGCGCCAAACTACGGCCTCGTGAGAGGGGAAAGGCGCGGACTCAAACGCCGTTCCAAGTTCCCAGAAGAAACCGGGCAGCGAGCGGACCTTTTTGGCGCAATAAACGAAAGGCACGGCCGCTTCCTCCCCCCCCGCGGTCCCTAAGACGAGGGTTAGCCACGCTGCTCCCCCACCTTGATCATCCCCCACCATGATCACGGCCATCCCGCTGACACATCGGGGAGCCCCCGCCTCCCCCAACCCGACCCCATC
>VYXH01010152.1:536172-587446 GCA_013397275.1 Burhinus bistriatus
GGAGACGGGCGCGCTCAGAGGCTGGCAAAGCGGTTCGCTTTCAACGGGCTTGGGGAAGAAAACTTAATTAAAATATGCAGCGAAGCCGGGATGGATTTGAAATGGGCATGAAACACGGGGTTTCGCTTCACAGCTGTTAATTTCGGCCCTTAAAATGCCAAGTGGTTTATTTGTGAGTGAAATCGGGTAATTTCATTTCTAAGGGCTTGGCCTTGGCCCCACTGGGAAGGACGAGCTTCTCCCTCGGAATTTTCGGAGCAGAAGAAATAGTTCTGCTCATGCTGAGGAACTGTCGCAAGGTTTCTTTGTATCAATTCCTACTTAATATTCGGTACACAAGTAAAAGCTAACAATCTCCTTTTAGTGTCACAGGCATTTCAAATCAGTGTGGCCAGTCTGCTCTCATGCAAGTTTTACATCGACGTCCTTTATTCATTAAAATACTGCTGCGTAGAGAACCGAGTCCTTCACGCCACTCGGTAGTTTTTCAAGCCTTACGGACTGTGCTTTCTTGGCAAAGCCACCCAAAAGGGTGTCTTTCAAATGTACAATAGAAGTCCCTATTCTTACACGGGGAAGATGCAGGCCTAGAAGCACGGAAAATTCCTCTCACCCCCTAGTTTCCATACCACAGGTATATCCCATAGACTCCTCTCCTATTCCACAGGTGTTGGTAAGCACTGAACTCCGTGGTTTTTATCCTAACTACTAGGATCCCTTAAGGCTCCAGGTAGCTAGCTTACCTGATTTTAGGAAAAGCTCAACAAGCAGCTCGAGGAAAGCTCTCGTGTTTTTTTCTAGAACCATTAAAAGTGTAAGATGCTCAAGGTTCAACCCCTTAGGCCCCCAGATACAAATATAAAACCTAACGGAATTAAATGTTAAATTCTCATAGTTTCTAAACAATTTAATTTGTTTTAAAAGGTCTAATTCATAGTTTTCAGTTACCTATGACCTGCAACACCACCCCAACGTGCAAAGAAAAGAGGATTCATTTTTGTGTAAACATAAATCACTACATTAAAGCTTATCAGACTCTGTGAGAATTTTCCATTTACTTCAGTGGACCTGGTATTAGACCAATTGCTGTATCAGATAGCTTGGCTTTGAGGTGATTGAACTGGCTGAAGGCTGTCAATTGTGTTCCATCAAAAACCTCATCTTTTCCCATCTTTAGCTAAGTTTTAAGAAGTGAGACATCTCTCTTTAAGTCTTTAAAATAGGATGTTTAGCATATTACTTGGGAAGGAACCTCACGGTCCATTACAAGGAGAGAGCAGCTGCCCATGGCATACAAGGGGACTCGGTGTAGCCAGAAGCTTGCCGTTTCACACTAAAAATGGATTGTTTTCCTTCAAGAAGTATCTAGTACTGATAGCCCTGATACACATTCCTTCAATTTTTAGTTTCTGGAGTTTCCTGGTCTGCCTTAACAGAAGCTTGATGCTGCTATTATCACATTGGTCTTCTTTCCCATACAATAGTGCCAAGTAATAAGAATTTTAAAACCAGTCTGAATTTCTCATACTTTGCATAATCTTCTTTCTCCTTGAGTTACAAATAAAGCATTGTATTCAATTAGACTCACAGCAGGTGAAAACCCCAATTAGTGAATCCATTTTCTTGGCTTTTTTTCCCCTACCTTACACCCACACACCACTTTTTTTTTTTTTTTTTTAACAATAAAGGGGAACTCTGAGTCATTTCTCAATTGAAAAGCAAATTAACCCTTTGATCTCCCAAATCAAACTATTACCCACTCAAGAACATCCAGGGGAAAACAGGAATGTTGAAGGATTAAGGGATTAAGGCCTATTGACTTTATAATTTGATTTTATATAAAAAACAATTCTATTTAATGTAGTTCTGATTGTTGTCTCCAAATTCATGAAAGCTTTTAGCTGTTTTGACTGACCTCAAAATTATACTTTTGCTGTATAATGTACACAAGTAATACCACGCTCATTCCAAATTATTTTTAAACTACCCATAATTTATTACAAAAATATATTTTGTTTGCAGGGTAAGTGGTTACTGTCTTTGGCATTTGTAACTGAAGCCAATCTTTATGCCATACTTAATTTTAAGCCGTTTATTTGATAAAAGACAGTCTTCTTCCTGTAGAAATTAAAACAGGGTTACAAAGTAAGCAGAATTTTAATTCCCTGTGGTGCTTTTCTTATCCAAGGGCTATTCAGTCCATTTGTGCACCTACACAGAGACCTTAATCAGAAGGAGAACAGTGTTTATTTCTTTTATACTGTAGGTTTGTCCTGGACTGTATCTAATCAAGCTATCTGTCTCTTCCACCTTTAGTAACACCAGGTTCTTAAGGGGAAATCACAGCCCCCTAATAAATGAGGGATACTAATTACAGCCTGACTTACTACCCCCAAAACTCTTTCAGAAAAAAAAAAAAATAAAAAGATGAAGTGGATTTTCAGGTAGTCTGACTGCATTGCTTGCTGTCCAAATGGTTACTGGTATCTGTGCATTTGAGAAACCCGATTTTTCAATTTTAAGATGTTCTTCTCAGAATTTTGTCCCTTTTCTGTGGAGAAAGAGCCACAGACACACACACACATTAAAAACAATACTATGAAAATAAAATAACTGATTCTTAAATAATGTTGTTTGAGCATAAATCTTCAGCGGTTTTGTGAAGGAGATCAGCATCACTACTCCACGTTACAGGCAGATAGGAAACCCAAATGCAGAAATGGGCACGACCTTCCCTAAAACCACTTAGTAGGCCAGATGTTAAGTTTTTTGCTTGCAAATTTAGCACTTTCTCAGTTAGAAAACTAAAAAGACATTTCTTTAGTTTTACTGTCATTGAAAGTGAAGACACAATATTTTCCTACTAACTTAGTCTTGCCTCCATAGTTCTGTGAAGCGTGTAGTCCTCCTTGTAAGCGTGGCTTTACTATTTCTCAGTCATCTGGGTAGTGGATTAGCAATGCTTGCCTTGCATATAAGAAGGTGTTGTGGTGCCCTGTGTCAGGCTGGCTAATCCGTTATGCTGTTTGAATCTATTTTCTTTTTCTTGGTATAAATTAATACTAAGAATCACTTGGGATGGCACGATGACACTTTCCTGGATCATCTGTCTTAAATATGCTCCAAGGGCTGACACTTCCAGGATTTTTTTCATTATTTGTTGGTAGCTCTCTCAGAAGAGCCAAGAAATCAATACTGGTTTGGCTGCTACTGGTTTGGGCTTCTTTGGGGCTGTTTGCACGTTACCACTGGAAGTACATTAAAATACTGTAAAGAGAATAGTTTTGAAATTCTGCATTCATTTTCCCCAACATTGCACTGTAAATTAAAGACCTACTAAAACATTCATTGCTCTGTATACTTACAATCAGTTATTTACACCATGAGAGAGCTGGGGAAGGAGCATACCACTTTCCATCCAGAGGCAAACCCAATCTGTGTCCTGTATGAAGGGAGATTAGCTGGTGCTGCTTCTTACACAGGGCTCATTCTCCAAACTGTAAGGCAGCCGTGTAACTGGCAAGTGGAGCTCACAAGAATTTACCTGACATATTTCACTGAGATGCTCTTGGAATAGACAGAGTAGCAAGAGGAATCCTTATTATTTTCTTTCATTTTTTGTTTTGCCTTTTTTTTTTTTTTCTAAATACAACTAATTCTGCAGTAAATATTACAGAGCTTGCAGCAACTTAATGCACAGCATGGAAAGTATTGGTACACAGCACGCGTGTCATGAGTAGGTCTGTTCCTGCCAAATGCACAATAGCACAACCTCTGCGCTCCTTCGGGCTGTGTCTGCTTTTACTATTAGTAAAGTCACCTGATTAAAACTGAAATCTTAGTCACCCTACAAGATGAGTATCATGGAGCCTCAGGAGCAGTCTCTGTGTGCCTTATGTCACACCGCATTGCATGCTGTTGATAAAAGATGAATGAGAGGGTGCCTGTCATTTTGGATCTATTAGCTATATGTGTGCATTTCATCCTGTTGAAATTTTGGAAAGGCTGATTTGGAGAGGCTACATTTATTTTTTAAGCTGACAGTGCCAATTTAGACACCCTGCAGTAGCAGAGTGTGTGTTCAGTCTACTGCCAGGTGTATGACCCTGAAAAGAGCAGCAGAGTGAGACTGAGATTAGGTAAGACTACATGCACTGCTGGATGCGGTGGATAGCATATCCAGGTTCTACCAGGGTTATGAGCAATTCAGGTAAGTACCTGTAAATACCAAAGGCTCTTTTATCCCTTCCATACCAATCCGCAAGAAATAAGGAAAATTAGGAAAGGAACAACCCCTACTCTTCCAGGATGGAGATGAACTGGAGTGTGAATAGTCCCAAGAATGGGAAGATCAAGAAGCAAAATGCTGCCAAAATGCTAGATAACCAGAAATATTAAAAAAATGCTCTGAAGTAAGACTTCTGGAAAGCTAACAAAAAAATCCCTATAAAAAAAGACTTAAAATCTACCAGCAGAAAACTTATGCCAAGCAAAACTGCTTGCTGATCTTTACAATATACAAATAAGACTTGAAAAATAATAATTATACTATAGTACATTCTTGGTTTGAGGAATCTGTATTGGCAAAATGAATGGTTATCATTTCAGGGAGTAAGGTTGAGAAAAAATACGGACTAATAAGGATAAATTAATCAAAACAATGAAGGCAAACTCCATTTCTTTTCTTAAAATAAGCAGGATTTCATAAACCCTGGAAGTGTTCAAGGCCAGGTTGGATGGGTCTTTGAGCAACCTGGTCTAATGGAAGGTCTCCCTGCCCATGGCAGGGGGGTTGGCACTAGATGATCTCTAAGGTCCCTTCCAACCCAAACCATTCTGTGATAACTCTCTTGCTCACCGACTCTATTTTCACCTTAAAATCTTTCTTTCCATGTATAAAATTATGTTTTGCAAACACAAAAGCTGGCTTCCCAAGTCATTAACTTCTCTACTGTTTCCTATCAACATATAGATCTCAGTAGCAAGAAACCCTGCCGCTTGCAGTCCTACTCAGGGCCCAGAAAGTCTGATGCTAGCTACTGGTCACCATGCATTCCTGGTCCCCAACAAGCAGCCCTCTCTTCAAAAGTCTTCCACAGATGGTAAAGGAGAAGTATGCCTGCCTTTTTTACTAATTTACTTTTTGGTTGCATTTTATAAAATAAGCATTTTTGACACTATCAAATCTTTTTTTATGACTAATATCATAAAAAACAGAAAAGTTTTTCTTTCATTGAGGACATTTTTTCCCAATGTCCCTATGCAAATATTATCTAGAAGAGAAAATATTAATTTGGGGAAAAAAAGCCACTTAGATCATGCTTAGAGATTACATCCCGGGATGTTGCAATGCTAAGGCTGCACTTAGGTAGCAAAAGACAGGGACAATGAAATCTGTTGCATTTTATGACACCTATACGCAGGCAAGTTCCCAGTCAGACCACCAGGTAAGCAAACTTTGCACCTTTGAATTAACGCGCTCATTTTTTTGGTGTCTGTATTTTAGCAATGGATGCCTTGCTGGGTTCTCATAGAATTTGTACGTTTTGTTGCTTTAAAATATACTTTGAACCTGTCATAACTGCCATATTGTTTCTTCAACGATTATAACATACTATACATAACATTACAATACATAATTTTAACAACAAGAGGCCCTGTCTATTTCTATGTGCACACTAGGCTTTTCCATCATCTTCCCAAACATGTTGAGGTTGTTGACCTTAACAAATACGGTAAGTTTGAGGTCTGCTCCTAATCTTTTCCCTAGACTGGGCCACGCAGAGCCCCAATGTAAGAAAGGGATGTTTCTCCCTCTCTGGTAAATCAAACTTGCACTGATTTAGTTTCAAAACTGGAGAGTCTTTAGCTTCTCCCAATACCCTGATGTAACATGAGCAAAGCTTAGTCTTCCTGCTATATAGCATGATTGCTTTGCTCTCACTTCCTAAATGTCTTATGTGGGGATCCAGAAATCAGAGGGAAGTGCAGCACTGCACTTGGGAAAGGAACCAGACTAGAGAAGTTAATGGGAAGAGGGAGCAGCTACACCTAACTAGCCTCACCAGTAATTCCATCCAGGCTGACTCCTTCATCTGATTCACGTAACATTTCTCATGGTTTATTTGCATAGAAATGCAGCTTCAGGTTTAGGGTTGTGCAACTATTCCCAAACTGAGGTCAGACTTAGTAACAGCAAGAAAAAAATTCTGGAAAGGAAAAATTTCAGATCTGACATTTCTGAAATCAAAACTTTTTCTTTCATTTCAAAGAATGAAAAGATGTGAAAAAATGTAAAAAATGAAAAAATGTACTTTAACTTGACTATGGAATGAGGCAATTTTTCATACAGCTCTGGCAGTGCCGTTTAATAGCAAGTGGCAATAGTCTCATCTTGTCCATGCCAAAGAGTGAAAATTAGTGTTTATATATACAGTCATTTAAAACAAATATAGACATACAGATACCTACATTAACTAGTGCTCCCACAGACAGATGGATCAGTATCAGCTACCATGGTGCCATGTCCTAGGGCGTGCATATTATTTTATCCTAACTGAATCTAAATGTATGTTAGCACTTAAATACTTCAGTAAAGAGGGATACAAAGGAATTTTGAGGTAAGCCAAAAATTATTTCTTAGCTAAGCGTAAGAAAAGGATTTCATTCAAGTCTCCTGTGGCAAGTTCAAGCATTTACGCTTTGGCCCACGCTTCACGTAATTCCAGACAGCTTCCGCTCTTTCCATTTACTTAACTATAATATGGGTCTTCGTAACAAAGTTGTCCTCCCAGCTTTTGCACTTAGGTATCTTTGTGTAGCTCTTTCTGTCTCTGGCACAGGAGCTGGCAGTTAATTCAGGAAAGAATCCTGTGGATGCTAGCTGATAGAAAAAAAAGTGTTGCTAAACTATATTGCACAGTTTAAACTTTACGTTTAACTAAGTCTAATAATGGGAATGCATGTAATACAACTCAATGTCTAGATATACTTTCAGTATTTCATATGTTTGAATTGAGCCAAACCTCTCATGGTACATCTCAACAAGGCTTCAAAAAGCTTGCAATTCTATCGGCATACCTTCATTCAGTTCTCTGATCTTGGTTATTAAACAGAAAATGGAATCTCTTACTGAAAAAATAAACCTGCAAAATGAAGATTCCCTTTGTGGCAACATAGACAAATTTGCTATGAAAAAATTGCTGTGAAAATCAGAGATGCCTTGTCTACACAAGTCAAAGAGCCTTAACATTCATGGCCAAAGGTACACAGATGACTTTTAGGACCTACCATAGTCCATTATTAAAACAAGGACAACGGTGATTGTGTGGAGCTCAAAATCAGCCAAAATAATATTTTTCTTTCTCTACTGAGCATTTTTCTGCATTGAACTAATCAAACAATTTCCACATTTGTATTTGGAACTATTTTCTTCATCTTTAAGAAATTGCTTTCAAAAATGCAATCTAAGTCCTGAACAATCCACACAGCCCTGAAATATTAAGGATTTAAACCTTGGTTATGGTCCATATAAATGTTCTTAGACCCTTGCTCCTACATCTACTCCTTTGAACACATTATGAGAAATGTTAACCTACATTTCTACCATATCAACATCTACAAGTTTTCTAAAATAGTCCAGACTTACTAGAGGAAATTCATATTGTTAGGACTAAGCGGAGTTACCCACCTTTACCATCTCCCTCACCACATGACACAGAATGCCAGATTATTTTAGAAGTTCAAAATATCTAATTCCATATTATCAGTCATAAGAAACATCACACAGTTTTTGTCACCTTTCTCTCAAGGAAAAAAAAAAAGTATTAGGTTCAACTGAGATTTCTCTATACCTACATACTACACTACAAATGCAGAGCATGCACAAGATCCATTTGTTTATTTAATAGTTGGAATTTCCTCCTGTCATAAATTTAATAGACATAGATAATATATTATCTACTGTGTAGAAGGTGATTTTCTGAGTGTCTTTAAAGTTAGAAAGAAGCATCATCTAAACTCACACCTCCCGGCTTAGAAAACATTACAACTGTTTGAGCATTCATCCTTGATCCCAAAATAACAAAATCAGTCTGTCACATTAAGAAAATATGGTGTTGTTTTAAATTATCATTCTTCTCTTGAGGTAAATAATTTTCCTTCAATACTATCAACAGCTCTGGCTCGTGGGTGCCAGCTTTAGAATCAAACGCCATTTTGCAAACAATTAGCACCGCTTCAGTTAATGTCTTTACAATAATACACAGCAGCTAAGAGAAAATAAAAAAAGGACCTTCAACCTCACTTTTTAAATAAAAACTGGTTAAGATATGTGGTGTCTAAATACTTTTGTACTTTAGTAATGAAACTTATTTTTGCTTATGGACCTTATACTTTTTATCAGTATTTGGAAATTAATCTCTTGTTACTTTTCCATAGTTTTGTTGCTGTAGTTGCTCTTATTTCTCATTCTTAAAAATCCACAGTCATTACTTCTCAAATTATTATTCTTTCACCCATGTCCCTCAATTTGTTCTGTTTTTAGGGTAACTAATAGGGCAAATAATATATTAAGGATAAAAATAATTTTGCAAATATTTGCAGAAGCTGACAGACTAAGAATTTTGCCAAATAGAGCCTAAGTAGGGAGTGAAGGATTAGACCCTATCTAATCCACTGTTTTATCAAATCAGTGTATTTAATACTGAACTAAAACCTTCAGAGAGTTTTATTTTTAGCAGCTTGGCATATTAAGTATTCATTTGCCTTTATTCTAAGAATTACAATTTAGGAATCAGAGAGAAGAAACTTATTTCCTGTTTGTGAGTAAGGTATCATCATTAAAAGTCTTCAATTTGCCCCCAATTTTTTTTTTTTTTACTTTATGCCATATTTTTATTATTTTTCTGATAATTTTCATAGTAAACATTACACTTCACTGAAGCTAGCATTTATTTTAAGATTTTAAAAGGGATTATATGCAATGAAAATGACCATTTGGTGATGAGAGTGCACTCTGTTGGATCAGAGATGAAGTGACTGTTTTTGATAGTTATTTCCATGTCAACATTGTAACTGAAACTTGCTAGTAATTTGGAGAAGTAAGACCAGTGGGACTATGTCTGTGCTGCCATTTAATCAAATTATTTAGTCTATGGAATAGCCAAGAGAGATCAGTTCTCCAAATGTGACAATATTTTGGTTAATTGGACTTTCTAGTGGCACATTATCTTATATCTACACTGCTATGTGTGTCTGCTCTGAGAATAATAGTCATCTCTTGGGCGAAATTTCACACAGTGACTCTTGTTCATCCTGCTGAGAGCTGGAACGCTCTAAAGCAGACTGGCCATGGTACTCCACTTCCCACTTAGTGCTCCTGTGGACCTAAGGCATGATTTTATTTACATATACGTATATATGTAATTTAAAAAAATATATATTTTTTTTTTTTCTTTTCAACTTGCCTGACCTAATGTGGGAGTTGTTGCAGTCCAACTACTGCAACAACTGCAGTATCTTTTTGAAATTAGTTGGGCCTGTCCCTGCGGAATAAATCCATCATGTCAAATGGCGAAACCTGGGTTCCCCTACACTGGGGGAACTAGAAGAGTTCTAGATCAGCTCAAACCCCTGTGATTTAAATGCCATGCAGTAGAATATAGTCACAAGTGCTTTGCTGTGCTAGATCCTCTAGCTTTCTTGATGAGCTTTCCAAAGAAATCAGCTGGTAATCAAAGTAATTATTTTTAAGGAGTGGATTTTCTATGCAGAAAGCAACTCATTTGACAAAACCAAGTCACTTCCGACGAAGACCAGCCATATCATAATTTCTTTTAAAGTGCGCCGAATGCTTTATATGCAATTTCCAAAGTTTGCAGCAGTCAAATTTTCTAAGGAGAAACAACTATTATTTCCATTCAAAAACTTTGTAAGCTGGCACAATTTTTCAGAGTTAACTAATTGAGGAAACACATACCAGCAGAGCAGCTGGCGTCTCCTGGCATTTCTTTCTTAAAGTTTCATTACCTACAAAGCAATGGTTTAGGTAGCAATTTCTATAAGAAACTGATAAAAGGTAGGACTTTGAAGAATACTGATCTGCTCTCTTGGACTGTTCTGTATTCACATAGACTACAGCATCTTGCCAAGTTTGTAAACGGCAAAAACATGGTGTGCAATGACAGCGCTCTAACCCTTTCAGTGCATCACATACTACATACTGAGCTGAGTTTTACTTCCAAACAACATTTTGGCAGCATTTCTTAGTGAGTACAGGTTGTTCTCACATTGGCAGATTATCCCATTCTCTCACTTGAAACAATTTGATGGATTTTTAATTTCATGGGTTTGCTTGTTCCTAGATGGGCACAGTTTATATAAATCAGTTCCAGCCGCTAACTCCAACACTGAAAAAGGCAGTTCTTATTTTCTTAATTTAGGTCGTTATGTTGAAATTATATTTTTCTCTACTTTGTCTTTTTGTGTAACTTGCAATTAAGAGGATAATTTAAAATACCCTTTACAGAACAATTTAAGTGTCTGTTCTATAGTTTTCCTCTTTCTAACTCAACATTTACAAAGTGTTAAGTTTGACATTACATAATTTGGTGACAAATTTAGCACTAGATTTCAGTGCATACAAGATAAAGCATGTTGTCTGAAAAAAATACCTATTCATAAGCAATGCGGCACTATTCTATGCTATTATTCTTATATATCATGTTAATATTATTAGTTTCAATAATGCCTTTTTTATAGATAGGGTTTGGTCTGATCCTCCCTGTCTTGAAACAATCAGACTGACCACAAGTAAGTACAGGGAATTTGAATAGTAATATGAGTACTAAATTACTAAAAACACTACAGCACCAACCTTAGGTGGTTGTATATATGTAAGAGCAGAATTGAGACTGCTGTTTCTAAGGAACTCTTCCAGTTTATTTCATTGGTAAAATAAATTTTTGTCTTTACTGGCGCATGAAGGTATAGTGCAGCTTTGGAATGAGGAGTACGTGTAGAAACAAGGGGAACTTTAAGCCTAACTGCATTTTCCATCAGCCAATATCTGAACCTAAAATGATCATCTGGTCAGTCATGTACACTTTACATAGTGTAAAGTAAAAAAGAAATTAAGAACAGCTACATCTTTTCAAGGCATAGGAATAGGACAAAGGTGGATAGGGAGTGGTGGGTATGCAGTATAAAAACTTCCAGCTGGTGTATCATCTGTCTACTGGTAGGTATGTTGAAATAAATAAATGATCAAAAATAATCTAATTTAAAAAAAAAAAAAAAGATCAACAAAGTCAGGATGAGTTTTTGGAAATAAAATAAGACTTTGCAACACAAGTGATGTGAAAGCAGCAAGACAATTAAAATGCAGAATCTTATTTATTATACATTAGGTAGATCAAAGCTTCTTGGTGATAACAAGACACTGACTGGGGGTTGCCACCTGTTTGGTCTCACTTGCAATGGGAATCTGTTAGGTGAAGCTGTGTTAAAGGTTGCCAGTACATATTACATTTATGAACAGCTTACATTAAAAAAAAAAAAAAAAAATTCTTATTTTGCTGAAGAGACTTACTCATTATTCACCAGCACATATGTTACTTTCTTAGTAAATACAAAAAGGAAATTCTGTATTATTCAGGAAGGTTTCTGAAACAAACCCAAAAATGTGCAGGTAATCGCTCTTACTTGAGGCACATCACATACTTCTTTGAGATAGTGGCAAAAAGACCTGAAGAGTATAAAATTAGAATATATTTGAGCTGTGTTTTTGGAGAGTGCTGAGCCTTGCAGCAGGCTGAGCTGAGAGAAGAAAGAATGTTGCAAGCAAAACACCCAAGAAAATTGAAAACCTGGAGAACAGGGCAGGAGGCAGTTTTCTAGTTTTTTTGTTGTTGTTGTTTGTCTCTTTTGTCTAACTTCTCCACAAAGAAGAGGAAAGCTGAGACTTACAGAGAGTCTGTGGGTGTAAATGTCTAGCAATTATTGGGAGGCTCTAATAAAGAGAGAATTGAGGAAAGCTGAAAATCTGCAAGATGCAACAAGACAAGACAAGGCAAGGCAGTGACAATGTTTGTCGGTGTCCTCGGAACTTGCTGCAGGACTGGCAAAACAGAGGAGCAGAACTTCAGTCCACAGTTGCCAGAGCAGCATCAGGCTCTCAGGACTTTAAATGAATATTTGTAGGAGATAAACTTGTGCATAACAAAAAGAAAAAGGAAGAGTGAGTAAGAGTCAGAAAGATCTGTTTAAAGTCAGCGGAAATTTAATTTGGATTTATAAAACGAGGGGAAAAAGTGGATAAGTATTTTAAAAACCATGTGTATTGAAGAGGAATTATTTGGGAGGTCTCTGGGTGCTATAAATAGATGCCATTGACCAAAACCAACGAAGGGACTGACACAGGACAAAGGAGTCCCATTGGCTGACTTGATCCAAACTGAAGAGGACTATTGCGAGACCACACGATGTTGGCATACCCACATAGGCAAGTTTGATAAAGGATTCACACTGACAGAGTCTTTTCCATTCCTTATTTCTAGAATAGTGAACAAATGCCCCAGAGCAAAGCAGCGCTGAGGGTTTTGCGCTCAGTTTTCTCAAGAGAAAACACTACAGATACAGATTCGCATTTTGCCAGCAGCAAATGTTTATTCCACAATACTTTGGGCACTGATGTGAAAAAACATGATACATGAGAGGAAATGCAGAGAGCCAGATTCTGGTCCCTTTTACACTGTTAAAAAATAAGAAGTAACTTTGCTGAAATCAATGAGCATCTCTCTCAATCCATGCAAGCTGCTTTCAGCACAGAACTAAAATTTGATTTCCAAACTTCTGACAGTAAGTCTGATGGGAGCCTAAACTGCCCCCATCGTAACTTGGAGTCCTCTGTAGGTTCTTCTGCTCATTTCAAGATTGTTAGAGAGCAAATAAATATTTATTCCTCCCTCAAACTGGAAAGAGGAGAAGAAATAAAAGCATATGAAAGCAAGTACTGACATGTAAGGACCACATTAGTAAGGTTTTCATTGCTTTTGTGCCATAGGACAATTAAAATAGTGGAAAAGCAGATGAATGAGGAATGTGCAGGAGAAAACACGGGTCAAATATGAAGATATAGAACATGACCTGCAATTGAACAGTCTGCTAAGTGTTTTAAATTGTTTGGTAATGTCACAGCAGTACTAAAAGAATAAGCACTTCCATTAACAGGCAGTAATTAAAAGAACAAATAAGGTGACTGCACCTATGGCCAGAAAGATAATCTCTTGGTGGTTTTTGTTTATGCTTTTGGTGATGATTTATGTCAAAATAGCTCAGTTCAGAAGTCCAAAGTTCAAACCAGTATTTGGAAACGGTGGTGAGCTCAACAGTAAGAGGCTTTTGGGAATCAGTTTTTTAACCTCTAATTTTCAGGTGATACTTAAAGTAAACTGCAGTACAGAGATAAAATATGCTTTTCAACAACTGGGTCCTAGTGGCTAAAATGCTCTCACTGGCAGAAATCTGGAAGAAATTTCCTTCTACACACTGAAGTAAAATTTCAAGATGCCTCTATTCCAAATTACTTGCACTAAAAGTTTATAGATGGAGAAATAAAAATGTGGTTTACGTTTAGTAGTTCTAACTTTTTTCTTTATTTTTTATTCCTGTAATCATTGACATTCCCAGCTACAAAATACATAGTCTGTAACACTCAGGAAAACAGCTGCAAACCACTTATTTCCACTCTCCAGGGTTTCTATAGGTTGAAGCTGGGTATGATTTTGAAGAAGATTAAGATACAAAACAAAATGCTGAGGATATTGCTTACTTCTGCTTCCAGAGTTCACTCTTTAGACAGGAAATCTGCAACTAGTATAGCATATCTGAAATCCATACTCACAGGCATGCATCTCCTTCCGTATTTCTAGACCAAATGCAGAAACATCTTTAACGAAGAACAGCTTCAGTAGATTTTTCAAGGACGTGCAGAAGTAGAAAGTACACATACATATATTTTGGGAAACACAGCGTTTACCCATTTTGGATAAATAAGAAACTGGCAGTTTCCTCTCATTTGCCACAACACTGCTCAAGGGTCTGTCCCTGAATGAATGGAGTCTGGAATGGAAAATAATAATCTGTCACTGACCCTTCCCAGAAATGACCTCTCTGCCTGTCATTATTACAATAAACAAGGCTATAACCCCCTTGCAATTTAGGTAAATCTTTCTAATGATGTTATAGTTCAATGCTCATAATGAGCTAATAATCTAAAAAGATCTCCAAAGCTGATCTTAAAAAATGTAGGTTCCTTGATGATTGTAAGATTCAGCATTGCAAGAAACTAGTATTGAACTTACTCAGTTACAAAGCAGCTTGCTTAGACAGAATGCTAGGATTGAAACCTTTCAGTTAAATGAAGACAGAATTCTGGATTCAGTGAAAATTATTCCATTTTTAAGATGCTCCACTTCACCACTCAATTTATCTAAGAAGATCAAATGGCAAAATTCTGCAAAATATTACAGTTCAGTAAGTAAGTATCTTCACTGCAGTAGGGGATGGAAGTCTAAAAGAGAGAAAATGAACTGCTTTAGCATGCTGAATCTCCCAGAAAGCATCTGACAAGCAGCAAAAAAGAAAAAAAGTAGAATGAATCAGCACAGGGGAAAAATTAATGTGACCTAGCAAAAAGGTGCTTCTTTAAAAGAAAGAAAGAAAGTGGTTGAACGAATGAACATATATGTAGATGTTTCAAAACCTCAGAGTTACAGCAGTCACCTTCTGTGTTAAAGCCCTCCAAGTGCCAAGCACCAAATATCATCGGTCAATCCACCATGGATAGTTTTTAGTTAACCTGAGAGTGATTTTCCTCAGGTATATATGTATTTACCATTTTTAAAGGTTTTCCAAATCTGCAGATCTTACTGGCTGAAAATTAATCAGTGATACACGGGCAGGTACTAGCAAGGCAATCACTGTTTGAAAATGTGCCCCATTTATTAAAATACAGGAATATCTTTCATGGAAGGATTATACCCCAGCTTTTGCAAGAGACTAAAGTGTGTTTACTCATTAAAGACTCTTCTCTGCGAAAGTCTGCAAAATGAAGTATTTTAAGAAGATGAAGAGGAAAGAAGGAGCCTTCCTGTGCCAAATTAAAACCCAGAGACATAATGCTAGAGAACATTTAGTTACTTCTGAGCTGGGCTCATTACTGACAAGCCTGGATACATCAAATTAAAACAGTAGTCCTTCTACTGACCTCACTCCACTCATCATCTACTTTCCTTAACGTCTTTCCCCTTGCTTTTCTTTTCTTAACCCCTCTCTGTCTGCACAAAAACTATTTGTTTCTAGAGAACAACTATTGCTTCTCCTGTATGGTTTGCATGGTTTTGCTTGAACAAGACATGTGCAAACAGGATGCCTCAGGGTGCATTTAGGAGATGTGGCACTAAACTGTTTCTTGAACTGCAAAGTATTGCTGCAACATGCTCCCAGACAATTGTATCCTCTTTAAACTTTCAGAAAAAAAAGTAGCCAGCATCACCTTTTCAAATAAAGGACATTGGAGTACACTCATAATCTACCTTGGTTTTCCTTAGGGGGAGCACTCTTTTCTCCTCTCCCCAGCTCTAAACTGTGCAAGACAAGATGATACTTGAATATTGTTTCACCAGAGGTGATGTATGCACTTACATTTCAATCCCTGAGAGGTGAAAAAAAAGAAGAATATAAAAATAGCATCATTTAAACACCAAAACCAGCATTGAACAGATGCACACTCCACTTAATGGGGGACTGACCATGTTTCACTGTGCATGCATCTTTTACAGATTCTCAGCAGAATTCGTTACTTCGTACAGATTCTTGAGTAGAAGTGACAGACTTCATATAAAACTGTACTGTTGAGCAGTAGGCTGGCAATGAATAAATGTTGCTCAGAAGGTTAGACATACACAGCTGTAGAGATTGTGAAATTCAGCTTCTGTCCTGAAAAATAAATACCTCAAAAAACTGGGAAATTCTAGAACAGTGACATCCAAATGAATAGAATAATTTTACCTGAAACATATGGGTTTGAGCCCTTTCTATTTATGAATGACAAGTAAAGAAAAATCTTTTTTTGGAAACAAAAGCACAACAAAACATTTGCTGTTGCCCTGAATACTAATGATGGAAGACTGTTGCTATGGTGATGCTAATTTTAACGCTTTTGCCTGTGGACTTCATATGAACTGCCCGTTTTAACTTTTGCAAATGTCATTTACAAAATGAAAACCCATTAATGACTGGCGAGGGCACAATGTTCCACTTTAATTAGAATAATAAGGAATGCTGATGCACAAAGTACAGGTTTGTGAATTGCTACAAAGCCCACACTGTCAAAATTAATTACCACTGATGAGGATTTTGTTCTAATTTTTTTTTTTTTTTTTCCAAAGGAAGCCTTAGAATAATACAACCACAGCTTGATTTGGAGGTGAAAGGAGGCACTCCTTTAAATACCAAGGTAGAATAAAGAAGCTTCCAAGGCTGACAGTACAGGAAAAGGTACAGCAGAGCTTAGAACTGTGATTGAGCCATGCTAAGTGAGCCCCGATTCCAGTAACGGGGAAGGGCAAGTGCCAATGCTGCCGAGAAAAATAAAATATTTTTCAGAGAAATACCTGCTTAGAAAACCAGTTAGGATTTGGAAAACAGAGTTTGTGTTTTTGAAGAATTTCAAAATACAAGTTGAGGACAAGAAATTGAGTGGGTGCTAGGATATGATTCCAGTTTGGGTTGGTGGGGTACTGCTGTGACTTGCTAATTGCCAAGTTCTGGGCCAAGTAGATGACGTTTAGAAAAAAAAGCATAGATAGCAGTGGTAATCTCTTTTGTAATAAATCAGGCCCTGGCAAATCATGAGCATACATTTCTCACGAGAAGGGGAAAAAGTTGCAACTACCATTTCTAATTTTGGGGAAATGTCTGAGCATATAAAGTAGGTGCTATGTTGCTAAAGGCATTTCAGTAGTACTGACTGCAATGAGGAAAGCATACTGCAATGAAAAGCATCGCAGGCAGCTGCTGAGAGTACATTATTCAAACTAATTGTCATTATTAAATATCTCCATTGTAGTACCGCTTAGAGAACCTAATTTGGAGTTGAGATCCATTGTATTGCATGCTGTACTAACAGAAAGCAAACTTGCCTTCTCTTGTGAATAGCTGAGCTGGTGAAGAACTTGATTTGTCTTCACGCTATGTCACTATTTCAGTGCAAGATCGCTGGAAATGCAACTGGTGTGAAGAGGAATAGCTGCTAAAACATTTTTCTAAATTCTCATTCATGATAGACTATGGTTTAATGAGCAGTCAAACTTTCTTCCAGCAGCATTAGTATGAAACCCACTCTCCACCTATCGGTATGCTTTAGCGCTGGTATAAAAGGGCCTGGCCAATTTTGCCCTTGACTTGTTGGCTATTGTGCCAGCTACTGCACTTGCATACAGCTCTGCGCTCAAGATGGCTGGAATTTCATTGTATTGTACAAAAGAGAAATACAGCAAAAAATATAGATTTGACTGAGAATGGTTGTGTCTATCAACTCTGATTTTAAGTGTAAGTTCATTAGTGATGCATTTACTCAGGACTTGTTTCCCTCTTGCTGCTTGGTATATGCAGGAGTCACTGGATGACCACGGAATAGAGTTCTCATCAAAGACCTTCTTCCGTGAGCACCCACTACTCATATCACAGGGGTGTTCAGAGCAGGGCTTTATGTTGAAAATGCAAATGTCAACAACGGATTATAATTTTTGCAGAGAATACTAGTATGTTTATGTACTACCGCTGAATGCAGCTGTACCTAGTGTGATGGACAGCCATGAGGCAGCCTGTTACTCTTGAGAGTCAACGGGCTCAGGACCAAGTCATATTTCTGCAGTACCTCGCCCAACGGTATATTATCTCAGAACAAGAGGCAGAGAGACCCTCTTCCACTCAGGAGGAAAAACGTTAGCAACTAGTTGGAATTCTAAGAGAGCCAGAAGCAAATGGTATTTAACAAATATGGAGCTCGTGTGTTAACAAACTGACACCGTAAACTAAGTTAGGTAACTTCCCAATATTGTGAAGCTACACAGGTTTAGAATTTATGGAACTAATGGAATTTATCTGAAATAGAGAATTTGAGATAACCACCTCCCAGAAAATTGCTACTAAACCTCATTAATTAATTAGCTTCTTATGGTTCAATCTCCAGGCTCCCCATACAAGAAAGTGGTATTTCTGGCAATGTTAGCCCCTGACAGCACTGACGGACAAAGAATTCAAGGGAGCCTAAGTTAATGGAGCCTGCTGGGATGGGGACTTCTGCAGGATCTAGATCACCTCAGTCTTCTTCAAGACAGGTCAGACACCTGGACAAGAAAGGAGTATTTTTGTTGTTCTTTAAAATTCTCTGTTAATCCACATGAACAGGTAGAATGTGAAAAGTATCTGCCTTTTGTGCAGAGGTGCAGTAAAAGTGAAACAGTGGTGCATAACCAAGCAAAAAAGATGCTCCAAAATGTACTCTGAAGTTAGCTGATGGAGAGAGCAACAGTGACACAAATAATTTCTAAGTTCTTCTCATATATTTCGTCATTCATGCAACAAAGTACTCTGGGCTATTATAATTCATTTTATGAGTACTGGTAATACAGTGAACACAGCATCTTTTAATGAGCAAGTAGTGGCTGAGGCTGAATTAGATTACTGCTAATCAGAGTGACTGAGTATCAAGTAAAAATCTCACAGAAGATTATGACAATTTTAAGCAGGAATCAGAAAGAAAAAATATACTTGTTCGGTGCAGGAAAAGGAGATAAAATATTTTAAGGATAAGCAACACTAAATGTGTAAGTAGGCGTAGAGTGCATGTAGGAGACTGAAAGGATAGCTAACAGAGGCAGCAAAACAGTGTGTATAATAGTCGAAATGTCAACAAAGAAACACTAAGGTTTGAAAGAAAACATATATTTTTGTCTTTTTGAGCTTGGGACTTAAAAACCATCTAATGGGGAGTGCTATAAAGAAAACAGGAAAGAAATCTGTAATCAACAAGTTGCCTTTAGAAGTCACCAGCACAACTGAATGAAATGAAAACTCTGAAAGGAGAGGTGCTGGGGTTGCTATTAGGATATGCCCAGGGACTGAAGACTAAAAGCAGTGCTAAGAGAAAGTAGGGTAAAGAGGGTGATGGGCTGGAGGCAGAGTGTTGCCAGTGGGAGGACTGGCTCTGCAAAGGGAGCATTAGAAAGCGCGGGGAAGATACAGAAAAAGCAAATGGTAAATTATTACAAGGCAAAGCCTGACAACAAGCCAAGAGAAGACAAGAAAGGACAGCGGGAAGATGGTTTGTTGAAAATGGTGGAATGACCTAGAAGAACGTGAACACTGAAAAGATTCATGGAGTTGGACGACAGGAAATTGTTAGTGACCTTATTAAGAGCTGTTTTAGTGAGAAAAGGGTACAGCAGCTAGAAAAGACAGGGCAGGAAGAAAACACGGACTGGAAACAGACACGAATTCCAGGAAAAAGGAGGGCAATGTTCTGGATCTTGAACAGTGTCAGTGCAGAGATTTGTTTTGTTTTGTCAAGGACAGTCCTGAAGAAAAAGACTCCCATGTAAGGAAAGAAGTAGCAGATAAGCTTCAAAGTCAAGCCTTAAACAAGTCATTTTGATATGCTCCTCATGTCTAAGGGACTGAAGAAGTTAAGCAAACAGACTTGCTCCCTAAAATCCAGCTATTTGATGTTCTAAGTGTCATTCTTCCAATTTCTTGTTTTGAAATAGATATCTGTAACTGATCAAGAAGCTTGCTATGACCTCAAAGGAAACTTGTTTCAAACAAGAATTTTCTCCTTCAAACAAAAAATGCCTTTAAATTCCATTTCCCTCACTGTGACAAGCCCTTTGCTTTGAGTTGTTACCGCTGCACATGAGTACAGCACCAGCTTGATGAATATGCATACCTTTGTCATGGACAGACCACATGGTCTGTCATTGCTTGAATATTGCTTCTCTTTTTTTTCACTAATTTCTAAATAGTGTTCACAAAAAGAAACCACAAAAGACATTGTAATTGGAGGTCATTCAGGTGGGCAGTTGGTATAAGTTCAGTTTAGGAATACTTGAAGATATCATCTAGAAACAACAAAATTCAGAGCTGTCTAATGTGCTTTTCAGTTATCTCTGAAAGTATGGAATGTGGCTGTCACTTAGAGCCAGCCTTTCCTTTGTGCTTCACACATCAAAGGCAATTATGAAAATCATGGGGTTTCTTCTCACAAAATATACAGTAATTTTTAATTTATAAATGCAAGCTCTCTATACCTACTGAAACTATCATTGTAAGGTTTAGATTTTAAAAAAATATCCAAAACCCTATAGGTTTGGGTTGGTGAATATCTCTGAATGATAATTCAGCTGCAAAGTTTAGTTTTATGTTTTAAACAGCTTAATTTCAGAATACTTTTTAAAATGAACTTGAACTAGCATTGTCTTACAAAAGCATTGAATATTAACATTGTGTCATGAAAACAAACTTTTAATATTCAATGAGTATGTTTTTATAGTCAAGATTCAGCAAAACACAGCAGTAAAAATAATTGAACATCACTGCAATAGCTAAAAGCTGATAAATACACAGAAAAATATTTCACATTAGAACTTCTATATACTAATGAAATTTGCTCAGTAAAACTGGCAACTGCAGTATGACTGGAGCTGGTGATAAAATGGAAACAGGATGTTTCTAAACACAAAACTAAATGAAATGCAAATTAATGACATAGAAAACTGTAATCAAGATGTAAGAAAACCTATCATAAATGTAGGCTTGTTTACTTCAGAACTTCTCTAAGTTTAGCTGTTTAATCACATTTATCAAAGTCAGTACATGATTTATAGATTCCAGGGATTCTCAGCAAACATGGTTAAAAACCCCTCACTGATAGGAATTTTGCTTTAAACACTTTTCAAATCGTTACTTAACTGTTTGGGCAGAGGTAGTCCCAAGAGTAATAGAATGCATATATGTGCATATAATATATTATTTTAACCTTAAGATTCCTATCAAATTTGCATTTTTAAACCTTCAAGGGAAGTTTTAGTTAAGGGAAGATTCACTTATGAGTTTACTTCATATTGCTATTATCTCTATGGTTATAGCTGAAACTAAATTATACACAGATTTCCTTAGGGACATTTACAGTCTTCTCTATGGCCGTAATCTGTTTACTACTGCTGCTGCTGTTGTTGCTAGTATCCAGTAGTAGTTGCAATTCCCTTAACTTTTTCTATGTTTTCTAAAAGACGTGTAGGTGAGGTCAGCCAACAATATTGCCATTGATGAAGTCCTAAAGCTAAACACAATTAATCAGAGTTATATTGAAGATGAAATAGTAGGTAAAAATCACTGATCTGGGAGGACATGTGCAGCTCCTGATTTCCTAATGAAGGTGCAGCTTTTCTGTGTTTCAGTATGCAGTAGAATCCGTTAGCTTTTTCTCACATTCTTTACAATGTTAAAACGTATATCTGCTTGCTTATAGAACCTCCAGGATGGCAGATGGTGGACTGGAAAATACCGCTTGAAAACAAAACTTATTTTAGTATTTCAGTATTTTTATTCAATTGAAATTGAGTACCAAACTTTTTATTTGTCTTCCTCATATTTGTTTATTCCACATTTTCCAGTCGCAACAGCTAAAATACCGGAACAAAACCAATGCATTTGTATAACCATATACTCTTTAACTCCCGTCTCCTTCAGATGTTTATGGGATATTTCCTGCTGCAAAGGCGTCTCCTAATTATGAACAAAGTATTACACCCATGTCTCAACTAGAAATGCTTTGGGCTGTGATTAAAATCTTAACACGGTATTTCACGTTGATATAGTTGAGATGCTTGTATGAAGTCATCAGTTCCCAAGTCAACACAGTAGTTTTGTAGCTAGCCCTTTAAATTTTAATTCCATGCCTGTAACCTCTCTCTCTAGAAATTTTTCTTAGTATGCTTCACCCAGGGTTCCACAACCGTCAAGCATTAACTTTCACAACATTTTCTCCAATAATACAGCTTTTAAGTGAAAAAATTGGGTTAACTTTCTTAAAAATGAAGCACAGAAAAATGTATCTTTGCCCCTCTACTCCTATAGTAGTGAACAGAAAAAAACATCTTGAAAAGGAAAAACAGGAGATCGGTACATACTGCAATTCAAAAGGCGATCTGGGCTGTCTACTAGCTAGACATCTAAAGCCCTTTTTTCTACTTAAATGTTAAAATAATAGAATGTTTTCTAGCAGCTGTCTAGATAAATACAAAATACCTGAATGAGACTAAATTATCATAGTTTTAGATACTTAGATTTTTTTTTTGTTTTACAACCTTTATCTATTGCATGAAAATTCAAATGTGAATGTTAATCCCCCCACATTAATTTACGAAACAATTTCATTAACATAATAGTGTGTAAATTCACATCATAAAGCGTGAAGTATAGAAGTGAAGAATAAAACTCACACCAACAACTTCACACATATTTACAGCAACCTGCATTCTTAGTAATTTATGGTTGTATTAAGGGAGTTTGTTCACCCCTCAAACCCCCAGCCTAACACTTACATACAGCATTTACTCAAAAAAATTTTGGCCCTGCTGGAAAAGAGGAGGGAGGACCTAGACACACAGAGTGAGCAGGTGCTAGGTAGCGAAGTTTGACCTCTACTCACTACTCTACGACAGTAGGCTGTAGACACCATTTGGTGTCTGGGCTAGGCTGGTTATATAAAGAGTGCTACTTGATAATGACTCTGCTGTGTTTTGCCATAAACTCATTTTCTGAGCTCAATTGCCATGGAAAAAACATGAATGCTTGTCAAAACTATGTGTAAGAAAAACAATTAATTCAGAGATGTTGTGATGGATTTTTTTTAATGGTTTGTTTTTCTTAAATTATCTAGCCATAGACTTCCTAACATAAAAATTTATCTGACAAATACTTGAAATTCAAAGCAAATATGTAGCACGGAAGACACTGTCAAGCCTATACATCATATTTGAAATTGTAATTTATCTCATAAAGTTCAACTTTTAAATCAGAAAATGAGAAGTAAGCAAAATGAATATAGATGATCTGATCATCCCTAACCTATTGGTTAGAATTTTTACTTAAGTCTAAATGCAATCTTACTGACATTTATACAGTTCTCAGTTAATTCATATTATGTTTCCCTTAGAATCTGTGACCCCTAAGCATAATACATACACAAATTAGTTCTCAGGATTGAAGGTCTAAAGATAAGGACTCCACAGAACTGACAGGCAACACAAAACTGATTGCAGCTGTTATCAGATAAGGGGGGGAAAAAAAAAAAAAGAAAAAAAAAAAAAGAAAACATTGAAAGGGATTCAATAAGGAGAAAAATGGGTCAAATAATCCATAGTCATGATTCACTGAGTAAAGACTAAACAAGTCACTCAGGACAAGAAATGTGCCAAGACAGGTAGAGCATATTCTGAAAAATAGGAACTTATTGCAGTCTGTAGCAGAACTGGCATCTTAGAAGGTCAGAGAAAGAACAAATGCAAGAGAGATTCAGCAGCATCTGTGAGTTCATTTTGGAAAAAACGTCAATCGGGAGAAAATCTGACCTTGCCCTGACAGAGAGGCCGCTTAGAGAAACAGAAGCAGCCCAGCTGATACGTCTGATTATCGCATTCTCAGTCTTCTCTTGATTGTTGCATTGCCCTGGATGCCAATACTAGAGCTGCCAAGGTCTGTGCACCCATAGCACATACAGCTGGTGGTGTTAATCGTAGGGGTCCTTATCCACTACTTTTTTCATTGGTATTGAAATAGATCTTAAAATGCATAGATGTTAATTATAGTCCTGCCTTATATTAGACTGATAAGATCATGAAGAAGACAAAAAAGGCACAGCAGGTGAAGAGGGAGCAATTTAATGCTGACTCCCTTCTTATAGGGATGAAACTTTTCCCACGCGGAATGGGGAAATAGTTGGTCTGCTTATTTGTGGAGCTAGCTGCATCAAAAAGACACTGAACCAAGGGCAATGCGGACAATGGATGTGGCAAGCACTGTTTTGGAGGAGCTGTCAGTCTTTGGAGGAAACAAAGGAATTATGAGACTTCTTGGTATAATAAGAATATGTAAAAAATCTGAGATATTGTTCCCCATTTCCTTGAAGATTTCATTGGACACTTGTCAGAAGCTGTCTTCTCTTTGTCATCTAAATTAAGTATGTAATTGATCTTTAAAAAAAGAAAACTCTGACAGGCAAATCTTTCTATTTTTTTCCCTTAATATGTCTAATCTTTTCAAGTTCAAAGCATTCCAGTGGAAATCAAACATAATTCCTATTTTTGAATCCTACTCATTAAGCACACAATGTTTAAAACATGGGCCTGAAGTATATGGCAATAAATTCTAGCTATCACAAGCAGCTGTAAAATCTACTTTTTTATGGAAGATCTGGCATATACTCTATAAAATAGGACCATATTGTATGTATGTCATTCAACTTCGTAAAAATTATATTGGTTATGTTAATTTTTTATTCTTGATGATGGGTAACACAGTCAAGCTACATTTAGCAACTGAAGTGAAATAGAGTGAATAGAAATGAAATAAAAAGTAAAATTCAAGCAAAAATCACATTCAGCTTACAATAAATATAACAATTTCAGCTACAATAAAAGTAAACTATTTAAGGTTATGTAATTATATTCTATTACTCTATAAAGAAATGAACTCCTTGTACAGTATCAAAAGTTTACTTTTCACATTACTGCCTATAAAAATAGTTCATTTATTACCCTCCTAGCCCCAGAGCTGGAAAACAATGAGTAGCTGGATTTAATGGATTTAAAATGTTGATGCATTCCTTTTAATCAGGAAAACAGGAAAGCTAGATTCCATCTAAACTTCTTTTGCCCAGCTCATTACTAAACTGAGCAAACAACATTACCTGCATAACACATTTTAAGATTTAACCTGCGTGAATATTACCTGTGTGCTATTTAACCTCTCTGTAATACTTAACATGATTCGCTCTTTGTGAAAATTTATACTGAATGAGTTTGACGACAAAGCTTAAGAAATTTACTACCCACTTAAACATGAGCACTGTCGTATCAAAAGGACCAAGTTCTGTAAGTGTTGTGCAAGTGCCCAAGGAACCTGCTGTCTGCCCTCCACACAGGTGCTGCAGTACCCGCTGTTACGGTGGGAAAGCACATGGTTTCCATCAGTTACTGCCCCTAACGGGAGGCTACAGCCCTGCCCCCAGTCTCTGCACCAGCTAGGATATGATAAAATTGCTGCGGAGTACTAACAATTCATTTCAAAACAAATTAAATCCCCTTCAGTTGCTTTGCAGGCGAGGGCAGTAACTCCCTGCTGACAGATGGTAACGAAGAGCAGACCCACGGTATCTTCCCGGAGTGCTCCTGCTCAGTCAGCGGGAACACATCTGTTTATAACCTCCGCTTTCATTTTAAAGGTGGTTAAAGGCTCAAGATTTCTCATTTATTTACACTCCAAGTTTAAATTTTTGTGACAAGTTTTAGAAGCAAGGCTTCACAGCCCTACAAATGATAAAGAAAAACTCTGCACTTGGACAAACCTCTAAGAAATATCAGATATTTAATTTAGGTTTTTATGCTAGACAGCATGATAATTTACATCACATAAAGGCAGACTGAAAAGTAGTATAGTTTTTCTTTCCTTCACAATAGTTTCAATTTTAGTATGGAGAGTTCAGAACTGAAAGACAGGAAAAGATCATAATAGCTATGCTTTTAAGAAGCCAGGATAATACCCTCTCGGTACTTGGTAGATAGTTAACTGTCAGTCATACACATGGCTTTCATAGCTTGCTCACAGCATCACTCACTACATATACATAATCATACATTATTTATTTATGGTTCTCCATGTCTCTCTCTCTCTCTTCCATCTGACAGATAATTTCTACTTGCTTTTGCATCTCGTACTTGTCTACATTCTGCAGAAGAAACAATTAACCCAAGTGATTTTACCAGAACAGCAAGTCTTTGCTTTATTTTATCTTTGTAGAATTTAATTCAGATAGATTCATTTATCCTGTCTCTAAGTTGAACAAAAGTAAAAGAATCATGACTTTAATCTGTTTGCTTTTACAATGAAAACTTGGGGCTCTTAGCTGTTCTCTGTGTTGAAATTCTGCATGGCTAAACAACAATTAAAAGGGAGATTAAAAATTAAGACAACAAAGAAGTATGTTTATAGAAACTGGCCCGCTAGATCTCCACTGTGAAGTACAGAACGATTGCAGAATCTAAAACTAACAAAAATGTATCGCACAATGCAGGTCAGATACTCTCACATGAAACTACAATGTGGAAGAGAGTAAGAAAGTGGAGATGCGTAGTCCTTGGAGTTGGCTCACCCCATAGCTAATTTATATGGCTAGGCTCATATGGATCTTCTCAAGGAGTCAACTCTATGCTCCTGAGAATCCAGCTTTGTCCTCAGCAGGACAAAGTTCAGTGAACTGCTATAATCTGTATAAGAAAATAAGCTTGGCTGGGAAATAACTTGGAAAGCTTCCTTTGTGGGAAGTACTGAGATGAAAGACTACTGTATTTTTGCAGAAGCATTTTAAATCCTTCAAAAGAATGGGCACAGCAAGAGAGTAAGAAGACAGACACTATTAACTGGCAAGTCATTTATATAGAGGAAGAATAACGTCAAAGATTAGTACAAATATAGAAGTCACAACTACTAAATTTCAACACCTCATGATGGCAGGACTACCGAATTTTTTTTTTAGAGAGAAAGTGTGTCGCAGGCTTCAATCCAACACCTCTTCCTTTCTCCAGGCAACAGAGATCTCCTAGCACTGTGTGCTGGACATGTTTGCTGAGCACAGGATAAGCCATACACAAGAGAGATGCAAACACGATTCAGAGTACAGCTGCATAACGTGCCCCAGGAGGATGGACACTGACGAGGAATTGGGTTGTGCAGCATAACCGAATGCTTCTTCTGGTGTTGCAAAATCCAAAGTAGACATTTGAGTTTGCTATCTATCACTGCTTTGGACCTGCTCCTCTGTCTGTTTGACTGCAATATAAGAATGTGCGTGTATATGCATGCACACGTGCGATCCCTTTCATCACAGGGCGAGCTCTGCTAAGATGTGATCTAACCTGAATTACGATGTTAAAATCTGCAGCCTCCCTACCTTCATTATCTGTCTTTTTTAGAATTTGAGACTTTTTTTATCTTTTGATACATATTCAGTAGTCTTTGTGCTGTGCATTTTTTCCATTTGCTTTTCAGATTTCTGACGTACAGTAATTGCCTGTTTTGTCTCCTAAAAACTTAAATTTAGAAATTTTAATGAATAGCTAAAACATTATTAAAGAGTACAGACATGCCTGTGCCTGTTTGTGCCTTCCCATTTTCTGAGTTGCACTCCAGTAAGAGTAGGATCAAGGCCTTCAAAGAACAGGACTGATTAAACTGAAAACTTTTTTTTTTTTTTTATTCCCCTCCTTTTTTAATCTAATAAAAACTTTAAATCCTGTACTAGACACAAGGAATATATCAAGGGAGAAAAAAGATCAAAAAGAAAAAGGTCAGACAAAATGTGTTTTTGAGCAATTTTACATGTTTTAATTCAGAGGCAAAAGGGAGAGGTTTTTTCCTCAGTAGCACCTTGTGCGCTAGGCAAGTGCTCAGTAGCCAGGCAGCAACATCCACTTGCTGCTTGGGAAGCCAAGATAATTCTGCTGTCCCGGAACACAAAAACTTGATTTCTCAGTTCGCTGGGGAAAAGAGAGGTGAGGCTGGACCATTGGCCCAGCTTGTCATCTCCATAAGGAGGGAAGCAAATAAAAAAGTAGAAGGAAATCCACCAGAATGCAGCAGCTGGCACAAGGCCGTTAGACCGCAATTTTCATGAGGTTGACAGTAGGCAAAAACTCAACAAAATGGTAGAGCCTGGGAATAGCTGAAACACGTTGTACATTGTTGATAATTATATTTTCCATGCAATGATGCCTACACCAATACAATTTAAGAAAAAAATACTGGTGTGAATAATCTCAAAAAGAAATGAATGAAGTGATAGCTTTAGAGGCAACTAGTTGCTGCAGATCAATCAACTCTATAAAAATGAATTTTTAACCAGGAAAATCACAAGGCTTGAAGATACCTAGCAGTAAGTAAACATCGTTGCTGAAGATTTAGCACTAAGTACCACCTGATTTATGGATTTATCAAATGCTGTGTCATTGCAAATGTGAAAATGATGAGATAAAACAGTTAAGCATCAAGGGAAAACCAGATAGAGTGAAAACCAATAAAACGTGTAGCAAATCTGGTTAACAAAGGAGGCTAGCACCAATATTCTACATTGATGACAGAGAGAAAATTATATAAACATGAAAAGAACACTATCTATAGCTGCTCAGTCTTCATGGAAGCTCTTCTAGATAATTAACAGTTGATAGGAAAGTAATAGTTCAAAGAATAAAGACAGAATATTCTGAGTTTAAAAGTCAAAATAGTACAGAAAAAGGCAATTTAATTGTGTGTAAATATGAAATATGAGTGATGAGAATGAATGAAAAGAAACAACTGAGGACAGCTGGAGAAGGGAATAGATAAAACAGCTCACTAAGACTCATTAAAAATTGGCCAGTTTGTTTTATATCTCAAGGACAGCAAATTTTTCTATAAAATATGTGCCTGAATTTAAACTTTAATTAAACTAGTACCGCTACAGCTCTTTATGGCTATTAAGCTATTTTCTAAAGTGAACAAAATAAAACAAATGTATTCCTTTGAATTTGTAAATGGCCTAGAACAGAAGCGGAAATGGAAAGTTGACACCAGAAACTAGCAATTGACCATTGCAGTACAAAGAGTCAACAGTTACCCGTGGCTGCTGGATGCGAGTAGCGCACACAGAGGAGGGAGGTACATCCTGAAATGCATCTCGCGCCTACATTAAGAATTGCCAAGGCATCTCTCCCCATAAAGGCAAGTCATACCACGGAAGAGAGAAAAGGGGGATCTTTTCCTTCATAGCAGTGCCATAAACTGGCTCTGAAGTGCCAGAGCCTCAACTTGCTTTCCAGCATTTGTTCCCCATGGGTTTCCTTCTCCCCTCCTCCTTGATAGAGATTTCCAGCTTCCTTGTGACTGTTTCATTATTCAGAGCTCAATACCAAGATCAGAAAAATTACAAATTTCATGCAACAGTAAACAAACTTAAACCAGGTGTAACTGTCCCACTGTATTGCACTACAGACTTCGTTTTCTTCACGTGTAACTCAAATGCTTGTTCTGAAGCTGCTGTAGCAGTCCATATTGTTGTGAAAGTGGCAAGTGATGTGCCACTGCAAGTGCCGTTGGGAGCCAGATGGCTTCAGTGGCACTAGTTGAGTTTCCAAAATTTACTGGGAGTACAAGGAGGAAGCATGTAAATATGCCTATTAAACGACACCCATATTTCAGTTACTTGCGCTACAGTCTTTATCATAGGCATTGCATCACCTGTTTCCCCCAGAAGTTATGTATAAATAATTCAAGGCACATATTGCAGGCAATAAAGAGAGAAGGAAAAATGTATTAAAACTTCTTTCTTATTTGCTGTGTAGTTTCCAGATTGTGGAGTTTCCTCTCACTTGTTATGCGTACATGTCTCCTAAAGAAAACTAGTTTAATTTGGGAAATAAACTCTAAAGGAATAGTCCATAGGGACTAATTTGTTCCTTGTCATTCCTCAGCAACAAACTTTACGAAGTGCTCTCCCTAAAGGACTTTGCCGTATAAAGTTTGTGCATTGCTAGGTTAAAAAACCAGTATATCACATTCACAACTGCAATTCAGAATGTTTTTTGGTTTTTCAAAACCTGCCATACATAATCTGCAGTGGGCAATGGCACAAATTCAAATATCCAGATACCCCAAAGCTTTACTTAGTTTGCTGGTGATTTACAGTAGCATAAACCCAAACAACTTACAGATCAGTGTATCCTGCTGTGTTTTTAAATAACTAGCATACTTCTGTGAAATTTATTGCACGCTTCGCTCCTTTTTGTTCTTCCCATTTAGACACCATAGGAGCAGTTCACCATAATCTACGGAAATTACCAATTATGCTTGTAAATGACAAATGTAAATCGCTAGAATGAATTACTGTTTATACTCACTTGATATAATACGGCACTTTGTTTGGTGAGATTGCCCTCTCCCAGGGGCCTTGGACAGAAGCTGTTAACAACAAACAAACAAACAAGTAAGTAACTGCACACGTACATTTATACATACAAACTTACCTAGAAGAGAAACATGGAGGTGAAGTTCAAAGCAAACAGGAAGGACAACGTTAATCTCTAGAATTACAATTTTACACTCGGCCACACTGACACAGGTCTGCTTGCTCAGTTGCCCGTGAAGACAGGAAGGATTAACCTGCTGTTCTGAAATTTCTGTCCTAATCTGAGAGAAACTGAACTCATTCAGCTGCAAAGATAAATACAAAAAACCCCCTTCTTGACTCCTAAGCTTACAGAACAGATATGAAGCAGAGCAAGCAACCTATCTTTCTGCTGTGTTCTTTTATAGGGTTCCGCCTGCTAATGTGTTTGACTGGCTTTTCTTCAATTTCTTTCCTTGTGTGATCAGCACCTTCCATCCTTCCAGGAACAGAATTACGCGCTTGTTGACATTTTATGTTGAGTGAAGTTACACTGAGATACCATCTGAATATTTTGTTTATTCTCTTGTGGATTTGTTCTAAATGGAGAACAATTTTATGTTTATTTCTCCACATTACTAATTGTGTATTATTGACTTCCAATAACAGCAAATAATAGAGAAAATGACAGTGTGTTCATGAGAAATAGAGAGGAAATTACATTACTCACTCTTGGCTATCACAGTGTTAAATGTCAACATCAATTTACAATTGAATTAAAATGTTTTGGAAGAAAGTATTATATAAAACTGGTTGTAGGCAAAACAATTGTAAATATTTTTTATTAGAGGCAGAGATATCTTACAGTCTAGGCCATAATCAGAAAGATTTTCTTTTTATTAAGAGTTTGTTATCTGTCAAAAACAGTAAGACCAAGAATTTTCATTTTTAAATATACTGATATTTTTTTTTAATATGCAAAGTGATCTAGTTGGAAAAAAAAAGCACCTGTTGGCCAATGTAACCCTTCTTTTTAGTGACCCCTGCTGTTCACAAAGGAAAATAATTGCTACTGAGACTCAGCTAGTAATTAGCTGCTTGATCATTTGGCTCAGAGTATTTTCTTTCCCTCTCTCATTCAAAATAGATACGTTAAAAACACCACTGCCAAGCTGCAGGTATTTCAATAAAGTCAACAAATCACAATCTATACAAAGAAAACTGACCAATATATGTATTTCATATAATTTGTACCAGAATTGTTAACTAGATTCACAGAAGTCAGTCTGCAGCAGGAAATATGCTGCCCCTCTCTCACCTCCATACTGGAGCGCAGACAACAAGAGTTGGAGGAAAGAGATGAAACGTGCTTATAAAAATGGCTGTACGGGGAAGTCTTGCTATTTTGGTAGAGTCACATACACGTGAATTATAAAGAAGGGCTGGAAGGATGCTAAGGACCCCACAGAGGGGACATAAATCAGCAGCAGTGGAGGAAGCTGGAACCATTCTAGATGGTCTGAAAAGGAGAAGGAAAAGCAACCAGGAACAGGGTATAGGCTGGGGAGTGGGGTAATGGGTTTCATACACATTTCTGACAATGCTGAGAAGCTAGGGAAAGGAAGGAATATGTTTGGAAGAAATATGAAGGTGATAATCCTGTTTGAGATTGCTGGTGGCCAAGGAGTTATGAAAAGCCTACCACAGCATCTCTGTAGGTCCTGCTGTTGTCTTCAACCCCCAACCAACCATCTGTAGCTAAGCTGAGTGTACCGCTTTCCTATTACTTACACTTACACAGTTTTGCATTCTGTAAAAAAGAATGGTGAAATTAAATTTTGAAGGTATGAACCGTGAAAACAGGTAACTCAAAGTGTGTAAGAAACACAAAATTTGAATTAGCTCTCATGGGAAAATAGCACGTTGCACTGCCATTGAAGTCTGTATCATGATCCACACATACAAGAGCACAGAACTGTGTGCATTTTCAAATACAAATACTCAATTAGACACGTAATTTATATATGATCAAATACTGCTTCTTGGGACAGAGCCTGCTGTTTTGTTCAATGTTTGTAGACCGCGTAGCTGAAGAGCTGTGAAGGCTAAGGCTGCCCTTCATTAAGCTGCTCTTTTCGATAGCACGAGCTGCAGCTGTAGGATGCATACAGCTTCTCAGTTTCTGTCTACTGCTATAGCCTCAAATGATGTAAAGATACAATCTGCTACATAATTTACAGGGATGCAAAAAGTATCAAAAATAGAATATCGTTTAATGTTTCGATGTTAGTTACATTAAAATAATGGAACACGTCCTACTTTTAACCCTATTTTTAGGTTCATACAAAACTCAACCATGATGCTTAATTATTTTTTCTACTGGTGAGAACATAAACTGCTGTAAATGTAATTTTGGTGACTGATCCAATATTCTCCATCATCTAGAAGGCAGTAGGAAACCAAAGCCAAAGAGTTAGACGTAGATTACAATTTCATTTCACACTATCAATTACTTTGTGGTTTCTTCGTATGTTTTTATTCAGTAATACTAACCTGTGTGTTAATATGTGGTCCATCAAATAGTTTTAAAATTCCTACTCAGTGACAATGATAAGGTTTATTAGCCATGGGAATTGGTATTATCTAAGGACTAATTTGAATAGGATTACACTGAGTTACAATTTTTGAAAATAAAATACCCTTCAGTATTAACTAAAAATTGACCTTCTTACATATTTCTCTCTCAAACAATCATTAATATTCCCAATGGGAATACCGCCAAGCTACAGTCCTTCCACTTTAAGATTTGTTTTTAATTCCATGCCTGAAGAACAGAATAGATTGCTGTGTATTTTTTGGAAGGTGTATTTCTTCTGTTGCTTCTGAATTAATCTGGGTAAGAGCTTTGCAGTCATAACCTATTATCACAGAATCTTACATACCATAGTGTTCTTGATGCATTAGAAGAGGAACAAATACTTTGCTTTCATGAACACTAAGCGCTTTAGCAATAACAAACAATTCTGTGATGTTCTGCATAATTGGATTTAGTGTTCCTTCAAGAGATTGCTGTGAAGCTGTCTATAATACACTTTTGGTTTCCTGGATGATTCTAGCCTTGCATAAATTTGACTTGACAAAATACGTGGTACTTTTTACAGCTATGCTAAGAGAATAATAATTTCATTTTTGGCAGAAGCCTCAAAGCTGAGAACAGCTGTTTCTTATCTCTGGTCACCAGTACAGGTTTACTATCCATTACAAAGCTAGTGCAGGTAATAGAGATATATATTTAATTCCTGGTTAAGACGCTTGTGGTAGTTCATCCAAAACTCTTGCTGGCAAAGACTTTTTTATATGACCCTCTAGCATCCCTGTGTGCTACAGCATTCAAGAAGCAGACATTCTCCTGTTCGCTAAGTGTAATTCAAAAGTATTTTATTGTTCTAGCTTGTACAGTGTAAGAACCAATTACCATACACCCAGCTACTTGCAATGATGTTGACTGAAATTAAATACTGCAACAAAATATGGGGCATTTTAAGAGTGAATTTAAATTTCCCTATACTTTATTTGCATTGATATACATTTTAATGGCTACCTAATTTGGGAGTGTTCTTTCTTTCTTTTGGTGTGCTAGTATCTGAGACTTGCTTTGCCTCTTCAACTTGAGTGAACATAGTTCTTGATGGTAAGCCTACATCCTTATTTGTTTGCAAAATGTATAATGAAACGGCAACATGCTGGCGCTCTGAATTTCAGCACTGTTTTAATCCATGCAGGTATCGGAATTAAATATTAAATAGGATGATAGTATAAATTTATCTGTGTTGCGTATTACAAAAAATAGTCTGATAAATATTTCACTTTAGCACTACAAACATAATAAAAAATATACATATGTTTACTAACTGTAAACTATTTCTCCTCCAGCTATTCAAAGAGTAAATTTAGTATGTCCACATTTAAAAGTTACTTTCAGTGGTCCTTATTTACATAGCTAGCACATACTTCTAGTCACTATATAATGGCACAAGTATACATTTTCAGTTCTAAATACAAAGAAAATCTTTTGACTTTTATTTGTCACTAGGGGTTGAAGTATTGGGAAACAGTTTTGTGACAGAAACCATAAAGTAGCACCGCCTAGTACCCATACACCATACACTTCTACATATATCTTCTCAATTATTTTTTCCTTAGAAATTCTTTGTATTTATTACGTATGCATAATAAAACCAGCATCATGATAGTTAAAGTTGAGCTCATTTTTATGTTCACAATCAAGACCCGCACTACCTGCTTGGTGGCCATAGTAGCTGTAACTCAGCAAGGTGCTTAATTATGTTCACATTTTAATAATGCTAATAATTCACTGATTCAGCCTAGGAACTCTACCTGCATGACTTACGTTGTCCTACCTAGCATTATCATCATTAGTATCTTTATGCAAACATAGAGCTAGGAATTTGTTTATTTATTCACATAAAGTTTGTTTTCATACCAATTATTTTTACTGCAGCAAGGTATGGAGTTGGTGACTTCAGATAAAGGCAGGCAAGGAGGATGAACTGAGACAATCTTTGCATCTGGACATCTGGAAAGACTCCGATTCCCCAAGAATCAGAAGTTCACATCTGTGTAAGGCACTTTAACCTTTTAAAGACGATGCATTGAGTAGTATTCCAACTATTTTCAAATGAGACCATTATAAATGAGAAGCTATTGCTTTCCACAGACTATAAAGAGTTTATGCTTCTCCTGAAAGAATATGCTAAAGCAATGTTTCCCCTCCATAATCGATTCATGATTGACACTGGCAGGATGCCATCTCCAATACATACACCTGTGTGACAGTGGCACATTAGAAGTGTTTGCATAATCTACGAGTTCTTTGAGATCCTTTGCAACAAATGTCAGTATACATCTGTAAAAAATTATTTCTGCCCCCCCCCAATTTATAGAGAATTGATTTCTAAATTATGTGCATTTATTATTGTACTAGGTGAGACCAAAGAACAATCAGATTGCATTGTGTAGCACTGGGGTCTAATGTTGCACCATGTAGCTGAGAAACTGATGTCAGAATACATCGACGACACAATTTAGAAGTTACAAGGCAGAAACATCAATCAAAACCTGTCTTTCATAAGGACTACACAGCATGGTGTCTATTCCGCTCCAAGCCCTAGCTCTTGGTGCTGCACATGTGGATGGATTCCTGGGCATTTCAGAGATAGAGAACTCCTCCTCAGCTGGGATTCTGCTGTTCTTCAACCCAAGCAAGCACTCACTCCTTCCCTGCAATGCCAGGAGTACTGTCTGTTGCTGTAGCACACATGCAGACATGTACTGAAAATACCATTTTCAGAACAGTTCTAAAGAGTTTGAAGAGGGGATCATTAGTCATGAAAAAGTGCAGCACGTGATCAGGGCCAACTACAACGATGGTCATTTTACAAGAGTTATAAAAGAGGCCTTTCCATCGTGCATTTCCTGCTGGAATCTTTATGACCAACTTAAGATTTCTCATCTACAGCCTCGGGTCAACATAATATGATATGCCCTAAATAATGCACACCTTTAATCATGAACAGTGTTTCCAGAAGTTTCCAAATGCCACTTGTAACGCCAAATATAAAATCCATCTAATGCTCATTTTCTTAAATGTCACACTACTGTAAAATGGCAAAAATACAAGCATCTACTTGTTTAATAAAGAAATAGTGTATGAAACACAGCAAAGTGATATAGTCTGTATGGATCCACATATCCCAAGTAACAGGTACTTCATATTGCTAACTTCTGTTGCACTCTTATGCTCTTAAAAATAAAATCTCTAAAACCGGCTCATCAAATGAGATCATAAAGTGACCTAATCAAATTGGTGGTGGTTTTTATGCAAATGGAATTAGATAAATAGGAAAATAAATATTTGGTAAATATTCTATGTCTCACATAGCAAAACATAATAGAAAAATTCTAATACATGTACATAGAATATCCCTATTGCACAACAGTCCTGGAGTTCGAGGACAAAGTAATGTCCTAAACTGAACACAATGTACATCTCATGACAACATGGGCACATGGTTAAATGCATCAGAGTTAAACTTGGCAGTGTAACAAATGAAGTAGTTTTCATTTAGGCTTCACAGATCCAATGCTACTTCAAAAAGATTTTAAAAATTGGAGGGGGAAGGTTCTGTCTTAGTAACATAGACATTCATAGTAAACATAATAGTAGTGGACAAACGTATAATAGGCAATAAACCATCTTTTGAGTCTTATACTCGTTAAGAGTAAAAAATATAATTTGATTACTTGCAAATTATTTAGCATTGCAGAATATAGGATTGTCTACCAACGAAGGATAAAATATAGAAATTAATTAGGCTGCTATAAAAAAAAAAAGACAGTAATTTTCCTGACCACTCACCCCTAAAAACCTGTGCTTTAAAATAAATACTATACAGTATTTTCAAATTGATGACAATGATGAAAACCAACAAAACAAGAGATACAGAATCAATTATTTTTAAATACAGTTCTAAGGTGGGGTTTTTTTTAAGACTTTTTTCACAAACTCGAGATGTTAATTACAAGGAAAAATTGCTTGCTTCCAGATGAAGCGAGGAGGAGAACATCATGATTTGCAAACTGACTTTATTATTTTTTTCAGAAATTTATATTCCAATGTATTGTAGTGGAAAGAGTCACTTTAGGAAAACATACGTATAAAGCTGGAATTCCATAAATTCCATTTAATTGTGACTCAAATATACTATTAAATTTTATGGAGAGATTCTCCATGGTTTTCCTGAGAAGAAAATAAAATGGAAACATTGAAGCCCACAACAGAAGGACTGGCGATTATATGACCTGATGACGTACTTTCACTGTAAAATTAATTCTACTAATTTTATTCCAAAAGTAAGAATAAAGAGATTCTCTCAAAATATGCCAATGATATATTTGTCTTAAAAACCTTTAGCAGTCAGGCAAAGGCTAGCACTATCAAAAGTTGTAGCTATGGTCACAATATTCTAAACAAGGAAGCAATGGGCTTTTTTCCTAAACTTTAAGCCCGATTTACCCATCACACAAGTCTTGAGGTTGAATTGGTGCCCAGTGCTGCTACAAAATCATCATGCTAATAATAATGGCAAGACCTATGAAGTGGACTGTTTTTGTTGGTACTTTAATAGTTTTCTTTTTACCTTCTTCAGAAGTACCTGCAGTCATTTTGCATTTATAAAACAGTAGGAAAAAAGTTTTCTAGCAATCAGGCTCCTCTGGCTAACATGACCATATTTCAATGCAATAATAAAATCCCTTTGCTTCCAGAGAGTTCTCAGAGTTAGGCTGATTCTTTTGTGACCATTTACCCTCTATCTTTATATTACTCCCCGTAATATTTTCTATTCAAAGCATTCAATGTGATATCTAAAAATATGAAATCGTGTATCCAAAAGACATGGATGAATGGACATGTGCTTTGATTGTGCATGTCAAAAGTGGTATCTGGAAGACTATAATATAATGTATACAGTGAGAAATAAGAGAGAAAGATATAGTTGTTAGCACTGGAAAATAATCTATCAGGTGGATGGGTAAAGTGTCTTAAGAGTCCTAGAGTCCTGTCTTTTTTAGAGTCAGATGTCTTAATTAGCAGGACTTGTCCTTTTAAAGAGCGAGCTTCACTAATCTTTGCTTTGCATAATAATCTAAGCACTCACACTGAATGTGGGAAACATAAGTACTTGACTTCTTATCCAGCCTGAAGGAATCCAGACCCACATCTCCAATTTCTTGGGAGAATGGCCTAAATAACCGAAGGAAAATACAAAGGGCCAGAAACAAACCACAAGCGAACCCTAAAGCTCTACGGTTATCCAGAGGAGGAGAGGCCTAGGTTACATAGCCCACTCCTGTGATCCTATTTTTTATTTTTAAGCAACAATCATCTGACACGAAATGCAGCAGACGCACTCTGATCACCAGCTCGCAAAACAAACTGTTGACTCCAACATTTGCAACTTTTCTGTTTCTGAATGAAAGCTGCTATGGCTGCCTCATTTCATGTTGAAGTCAGTGCTGTTCCTGCTTGGAATCCTAAAACTCAAAGGCATAGTTAGATATTTCCAGTTAAAATATAGTTCCTAGCACATATTTAGGTATGCAGATTTAAAAGTCTGGTATTGATGTACCCAGGTAGCAGAAGCTTGTAGCCTGGGCACAAAATGTCAGCTAGATGTAAATCAGCCTTTTAGACTTGCCAACCTAAATGTTCTTTCTGTTCCTCCTATTTCCAGGGTTTTTTTACCTTGATTTCTGAGCTTGGAAATCATAAGCAGTGCCTGGGATCTCCCAGTCGCACTTGTAAGTAATTGCCAGTTATATCTGACCATTACTTCATGCAGCCGCTTCAATGACGTGCTATACATACTAACAGATGACTCATACTGGAGCTGGACAGTAAATTACAAGGTTTGCTTATGCATTTAAAAGATGTAATACCTTCTATTTTTCAGCGATCAGAAGTAATGCAAGTGAATGAGCTATCACATTAAAAATAGGATTGATGGGAGGTTGGCTAGCACAGCAAATGATATTAAAAACAATCTCACATCAATCCTACCTCTCATTTATTTCATCTCAAAAAAAAAAAAGCAGTAACTGTTGTGACAAATACAGGTGAGTCCTCCAACAAGAGATGATGGATCTGATTCTTTGTAAGAGGCAGCATCACAGATGAAAATGAAGGAGAAGTCAAAAATGTAAAATTATTCCAGAGGAGTCACTGAAAACTCTGGAGCTGGCATTATGTTTGAAATTTGCAGGTATTCCTTTTGACACTTCAGTTACTGCATATAGTTTCCAAATTAAGCACCATCATCCATGAAAGGATCACAGATATTTTAAATTACTTTGCTAAATATTTACTAGTTTCTCTTTAACAGAAAGGAGATTTTTTTTTTTTGCTATTTTTTTCACACCCTGATTTAGATCATTCTAATTAAACAGCAAAAACTTTCAAACCCAACAAACGCACTCTGTGGACTCACGATACAATGTCTTGCACACGTAATACATTTATCAGCTGTATCTTAACAACTCTTGCTGTGATTGCTGGGAGTGTCTGTCTTTGGCAAGGAATAAACTGAGGAGGAGCTGAGACTCTGTGGAGACTGGCAGAGTGAAACGAGCTTGGAGAAGCACGAAGGACTGATCAGAAGATCAAGGGCTGAGGTGAGAGATCAAGGGCTGAGGTGAGAGAGCCCAGCAAAAAAATGTAGGAGGCCTGTAGAGAGGCAAGTTCATGTGCTAGCAGAAAGGTAAGGGCCAGTCCTTTGTACTTGAGGGCAGCCCAAAGCCTTGGTATAGAGACACAAGTGTCTTAGCTCCTTTGCCATTACTCTTTTAACTCACAGCCGGGAGACATCTGAATTATCCTGTGCCACAGTACAGATAAACACTGTCACCTGGTCATTTAGAAGAAGAAAGAGTGGAAAGAGAAGGTCAAACTGCATGAAAGGACAATGGAGAAAAAATGTCCCTAAATTAAAAATGCTACAAGGGATAAGACTTTTTTCCTTTCCTTTTTCACTCCTTATCTCCCTAGCTCACACCTTCCTTCCCACCTCTCTCAGAAATAGCTATAACAATAGCTCTTAGAACAGGCTGCAAGCGCTTAGAAACAGGGACTACCACTTGATTCCTCGCCTGCACAGGGCATGACAAATACAAGGTCCCTGCATCACTCCCCCGTTATTTTTGTGCTAGGTTGTCAACAGCCCTATGCAGCTTCAGTTCCAACCAAGCAGAAACAGACAGATGACGTGGGTAATTTTCATATATAAAATAATAACAAACACATGAAAACATTACCATAGATTAGAAGCTCATATTTATTTCTCCCAGATAGGAAGGAAATGTAATTCAGACAGTGATTTAATGTGAAATTGACTACAGAACCACTTAAAGATAGATCAACGCTAAAAGGACAGTTTTTCATATAAGTATGTAAACACAGTTGGGAGCTGAAGATCATCACTTGCACCTTAAGGCTAGCAAGCATGTATAGTAGAGGGAAAGTTGATGCTGAGTTTGAGAGGATGAACTGATTATTACTGGCATATAAATTAGGTATGAAATAGCCCATAAATTGCTCATTTTCCTTACTTATTACAGTTTCTATTGATCTTATGTGTATCTCAGCTCCTTAAATAACAATGCTCTATGAGTGGAGCTTATAAAATAAAACCAGAGAGCAGAATTACCATGATTCATCTTTTCACTGTTGTTGCCACAGCTAGACTGATCCAACTTGGACTCTGTTTGCCATGCACTGAAAGATCATTTACAAGCCATTAAATTCACCTGCATTTGACCTGCCCAGTTCTGTCTGGCAACCCTCATGTTTGACTTGTTCATCCCCAAAAGTATGGATACAGAAAGAAGCCTAGTGCTAGATGGCAAAGATTCTGGCACTCTCTCCTGCAGCGCTACCCCTCCAACAGATGTGCTTCCGTCAGTGTAGGGATGCGGCAGAGGTAGTACATGAAAAGTATATAAAAGCATGATATTTTCCTCAGGTGTAGTAATAGTACATGATATTGAGGAACTTGATGCTTATGAAAGAAAGGACTGATAGATGCACTGGCAGTTTTCAGTGACTGAACACTTATACCGGGGAAGGATTCTGTAGAAATTTTCAGAGCTTCAAATACCTATGTTTTGGATGCACATGTAAGAATATGTATTTGCACATGTATTTGCACACACATCTATGAAAGAGAGACAGAACAAACAAATTCACATGTCCATTTTTTCTCAGTGATTTGACTGTTTCCAAAGTCAACACGTTTTCACCTGTCTCCTTTTCCTGAAGCAATCCTCAAGTGGTGAGAATTGTCCAGAATGATTTCCACTCTTTGCTGGCTCTATACACAGAAGAATAATATATTGTCTCAGTGTCTCACTAATGGTGGGTAGACTAAAAGAGGTGACTGCCATAACACTGAGCAAATTTTAGGTCGATCTAGTTTATCAGTACTAAGGTAGAATGGGTCTAGACATAACTTACACAAGTTGCCTGACTGCACTCAGCACTGGCACAGAACAGCGATGTCCTGTTCAGTGTGATAACGTAGTTCAGGTCACTCTAGTCTCTTCCAGACTGCAATATAGGCTTGCTTAATTAACCCTTAAAATTTATTCTTTCCTCAGGAATACACTATGTGTCATAAGAAAAACGGGCATCTGCTTACATACTGCATTCGTGTCATATACCCGTAACTCTCACATGTTCAATCTTGACAAGTCTGATTTGCAGTTATATATATTGAGCTGACAAATTATTCCCAGTGATTAAGAGTTAATGAAAAGAGATTTTGAAAAAGTAGTAGAAATTACAAAATAGGGCTTATTTCTTCACAGGATTATAATTTGATAAAATAAGAAGCAGAGCTGAATCATTGTGAGCCTGCATTGTGCTTATATGGCACAACATCAACTCTGGTTTTGAATCTGCAGTTCACCCCACTGAGAATTTTCAGTTTTCCATTGGGATTTTCAGTGGAAAAATGGTTAACCTATTAAAATTACAATGCAGTATCATCTGAAGAAAAATTTGTCCTCTAGCCCACTGTGAACGTAGCTGTGCGATAATAGTAAGATCTATTTCTGATGTCTAGATAGCTTGTCCTTCGCATGTAGGAGACTATTATCCTGTGACTGTGTTCCGTTCTGCTGATATAATCTCTTAAATAAAGTTTTACTGTTTACTTTCCTTAATTGAAGTACAATAGAAAAGACATGGCCTTTAAGAAGCTTCACTTTAGTCACTGCCTCAGAGCTTTGAAGGTGTTTCAAGTTGTCTTTCAGTGTACTTCAAAACATCCTTGATAAAAGAGTGTGTGTGGAGGTGGAGTGGGAATATTACTGGCAATTATATTTTATGCAGAGTTGTAAAAAGTTTACTTAACTGCCATCCTTCTGCCAATTTTCCCACTATGGTTTTGATCCTCTCAATGCTCTGCTAAGTGATCAGATCCTGCAAAATATTTTTCTTGCAGGTCTTATTTTGCCCCTTTTTAGAGCTGAATATTTCTTTGAACAGATAAACCATATTAATTTTTTTTTTAAATCCTTTCTGGTTTACAATCATCAGAAACTCTTACAATTTTTAATATAATTTTAATTTGCTAGTCCTAAAAGGGAACCTTCAAACAATGAAGACCAGTCTTGCATTGACAGATGGATGAACAAACAGACTGGATACTGGCAGATATTTTCCTTTTACCCTGGACTATATGAACTTATTTAACAGCCTTCTGCTCCCAGTAATGAAAAAAATGAAAACCATTATAATACCGTCTAAAATAGAAACTTACAGCAACAATAACCGGCACACGGCTACAGAAATATCAATTAACTGTGTGTGCAGCCGAGCAAGAAAAATGGGAAATTACTTACTGGTAAGAAAATGCTGGGAAGTGGGGCCAAAATCCCTGTGAGCTTCATGCAGTTGCCTAATGCGTTCCTCGATGGCCACCTGTTAAGAGACGAGAAAAAAAAAATTACTCTCTTCTAAACAAGTGGCAATTATAGTCAGATACTTTTTTCATTAAAGAACATTCTGTTTAAAATTAAGCAGTCTCCTGCAACAATGGTTAACCCTCAGGGCTTAACTGAGATTTAATGTGTCTTATCCAAAACAAAGGAGGTCAAAAAAGGTTTGGGTTTGGGTTTTGGTGGGGTTTTTTTCCACCAACTTTAACCAATGCTACAAGTTGAAAATGGAAAGGCTGAAAAATAAAGGTATAGTAAATTTGCCTGACTTTGTGTACCTGAAGAGAATATGACTCTTGCTTGCCAATATTGAAGTCAGAAACCTTCCTCTACGTTAATACTTTTACAGAACTACCTCAAAAGTACTTTTTGAGAATGTACTATTATGAATCAGCATGTGTAAAGCAATCTCTTTTAATGCGGACATGATCACCATATTTCAGCGGAGCGTTGAAATAAGGGTAACCGAAGCACATCTGGTACAAACATTTCTCTTTTCCTTTAATCGGTTAAATCCTACCCCTCGACCCTTTCCTTGGAAGAGTCCTTTGAAGAACATGTTGTCCTTAGTGTTTTGTTGAGTTGGTGTACTGCATGAAAACACAGATGCTAGTTGTAAGATTGGTTTTATCATTACCCTTGAAAATCCCAGTAAAGTATCAAGCAAAAAGCCAGGAGGGCGTGGTTGCTATAAGATTCCATAGTGTATGAATGACATCTACCAACAGCTTTATAGCCAATGTGCTAAAAGGATACCACCATTAACTTAGGCCTAAGAATAGGATTAGGTAAAGCAAGGAAGAATGTTTGAAAATGACAGAATATTTTAGAAACGTATCAAGTAAAATAAGTGATAGGAAGCAGATTCACGTAACTTAAATATTGCCTGTAAGAAAAAGTGTTGTATCAACACTGGCAAAGCAGAAGGCAAAAGTGATTCCTCCGCTTTTATTGTCCTAATTGTGAGATACATAACAAGGAAACAAATAGACTGCATGCGTAAAAAGCAATCCACATTTTAAAACTTTCAGGGATTTTTTTGGTTGGTGGCAGGAAGGAGCAATTGTGTAATAATTTGGCATGAATCAGTCAGCAGGGAAAAATAATGATAGAATTGACTAGCTCTGTGATATGGCTGTGTTTGTTTGCCAAATAACCCCTAGCCCTCAAAATCTTGTTTCACTAAACACAATAGAAATTTAACAACAGGACGTGATTTCTCTGCTTACAGTTTCAAAACTGACACTATGACCAAAAAGCCCCCCTTCCTTTCTTTCCTCTGGCCATTTTTCAGATGCTTTTCCTGCAGCTTCCTCCATTTCTATGCCTTCTTTGCTCCTCTGCCTTCCTATACACAGACACAATCAATGTGGTTTTTTGTTAGTCCTCATTCACCAGCACCTCCCCACATAGCTCAGCTACTAGCATATTACCATGTAGCCTCTGTTCTTATTTCTACTATTTTCTTGAATCCAGAATTGGTCACAGAGCAACATTTATATTGGTAGGTTTAAGGCAGGCACATGCTGGCTCAGTCCTACGACTGGTGTTTATCTTGCCGATTGCTTAGCTAGACAAAACTAAGCCTAGGAAGAGGCTGAGCTTTGGATAACTTTTGAAACTGTGAGCAGAAGGTGGATGGGTAAAGGACAATTTAAGCCTAGAGTGAATTGCATGGACAGATGTTCTGTTAAGCAATGCTTCATACTAGGGATTGGCTTTCGGCTTGAGTTCACACCTAATTCACAGCATGGATACAAGCTAGAGAAGTCTGTAAGCGCATAGAAAACAATGATAGGGCTGCTCCTGGTCATCAATATCGTTAGCTTAAGTACAGAAACATAAACTAATGTGATATTATTTTTAATGGCCTTTCAATGAAAACTCGGAAGATAATCTTAAACATGCAGAAAACAAACACATGCAAATGAAAAAACCTGGAAAAATGTTAATGGAATTATATCTACTTTTTGGAATCCTCTTAAAATCAACCTCATAACATGCCTATTTGTCATTAAGACATTATTGGTTAGTAAAGAACCATAAGACTCCTCCTTTATATTAGTACTTACTTTTCAATAAGTCAATTAGAATGGAAAAAGTGCTTTCTGGTATGCAGAATGTCTAAAGAGAATGAGAGATCTACAAATACGCAGCCGGGAGCAGTGTTTCAGATAGCAGAATGACAACAGCCAGCTTGTGGTCAGAATAGAGTATGGGAACCCTTTGGTATGTGTGACCACTGCCAGCTCACAGACCATACAACTTCTTTAAGTGTGTTAAAACTGAGAATTTCAATCACTTCAAAATATCCAGGTGAGCTTTGAGCTGCACAAAATTGTTAAACTGAGATTTTTAGCCTTATATGCCCATCCAGCAAAATAAAATACCATACACACTTCAGAGTAAACTTTCAAACTGAACAGCCTTGGATGTGAGCCAGGAAATACCTCTGATCTAGAGGTAGACTTTGTCAATACAGAGATGAATAAAACATTGGGAAATCTTGAGTACTCTCCAGGAAGTAACACCTGAGAACACAAGAAGTTATTCTATTTGGCTGCCAGAAAATTCTACTTATTGATGTCCCAGCATACTACCTTTTAGGTGCCAAAAGAAGTCACTGTCTATGATAGAGCAAGGAAGATTATTGCAGTCAGTCTCTATGAATTTTTCCAAGACTAAGATGTAAATGATAAAGTAACAGAACTTGACCCCTCAATAACTGGGGTTATTTTGACTAATAAAAAAAAAAACAAAAACAAACACCTGAACAAACAATGATTACTTAAAGTTACAGCAGAATGTGTCTCTGATGCAATAAAATCTGTGTTGGATTTGGCTTTGTAGCTTATACCCTGGCAAAGGAGAATCATATACACCTAAGACTGCATAGCTGATTTGTGATTCTTGGAAAAAAATTCTCACTGGCATGTAATGTTTTTTAAATTCATTTTCAAAATCAAGCCATAGGTAATTCCCAAATTTTAAATTTTGTCTTGTTTTCTTCTAAGTCAAGTGAAAAACATTCCTCTTATATAAGCACAAACAGTATCCTATGTATTTTTGCATGCTATACTCTGAACCAAGTGCAGTTTTCCTTAGAACAAAATGATATTATGAAAGGCTGGAGCTCTGTGTGAAGAAAACAGCAAAATTTTCAACATGATTCAAGCATTAATTTTCCTTGTTTTAAATGGAAGAAAACATATATACTGTTAATGAAGTTTTGCAAATACCACCCCCCTACACCATGTCTCTAATAGCCAAAGGAAAAATTATGTCTTCTGACTTCAGTAGCCTCTTCCTACTAGTATCAGCTTAGCCAGACTAATATGCAAAAAGTAATCATTTTAAAGGCACTGTTACCAGTACATAACATGCAATATGGGACTATGGATTGGGTTTGGGTATCTTTTAGGTGAAACTCCCTACAGTACTTCTCCATAAGTAATGTTACTAAAAAATCAATAGGTGGTTTTCTAAAAAGTCAGCTATTACTTTATCTGGATCAAGATACGAGATGTTTTTAACTGACCAAAATCTTTTTATATCTGATTTTGACTTTAAAAAAAAAAATACTTAGGATTTTCTGTAATTGGGATACTTCAACTGTTGCTTTTCTTCACTGAGGGTGCATGCTTGAAGAGACATGCATTTCCATTGTTTATTTAATCCACTGTTTTACATAAGATTTATCTTCTTTCAATCATAACAAATGAAAGAGCCACAGTAGTGCAGTAAACATTATACTTGAAGCTGAAGATGGTAATATTAAAAATCCTATACTGATTTTAAGTGATATTGACATGGAACATAAACAGCTCCTGCTAAACAAATGAGTGAATTAAAAAAAAAAAAAAATTAAAGCTCCTTCCCTTTACAGACTTCAAAAACATTTGATGAAACAAGTTCTGTTTCCCACCATTTGAATGCAGCCCTGTGAACTGAATATATAATCAGGTTCAGATAAACAAATTACGACAATAACAAATGCAAAGCTATGTCATGTAGTTGTTAGGAATAGTTTGTACGTACTTTATCTAATGTCAGGGGTCAACATTGAAAAAACTTGTTATAACAGCTCCACTGAAATCAGAATAAGGATTTGATTGATTTGACTTGGGTCTACCACTAAATCCTCTCTTTTTATTTTTTTTTAAATTTTGCTCAGTTTTAACTGAGACCATTTTTATTATATCTAAAGCATTTTTTTGTGTTTATGTCCACACTGTAAAACAGGCTTAGATCAAGAAGGAAAATTAAATTGTTGACTCTCAGTATTTTCCATGTTCTTAAAAAGTACCTAATGCCAACTATTAAGGTGTGCTGGAGTCACTGAGCTCTTCAGAAAGTTGTGATGGAAGAAGGAGGCACACCTCAACACGTTGTTAAAGTTGTGCCTGCAAATAATGAGTGGCCTCAGCAAATAGCTATAAAAATGTATAAATTCCATACTGGGACAACATAATACCCGGCCTAGGTTTAGCACTGTGTCTTGATCCTGCTCCAGTCTTCCCCATAGCTTTGATGTTCAACTAAACAAGTTCAGTAGAGGAAACTACCTCTGGTGTGCTTCCCTCCTGGACAGACGATCTCTGATCACTAGGTTAAAATGTGCTCTGCACACTTAGAGAATTCACATTCAACAAACTTTGCAAGGAACTTAACCAAAAAGTCTTATTTGTGAATCTTAAATTGTCACAGACAAATGGCCAATGAAGCTCGTGATCGCGTGTAGTGAGAAAAAAATCAGGCAAACAGGGAATGTTACAGGTGAATATGTGAATGCCTCCACCCTTGTTAGCATTGAGGCAATTTAGAAAGAGAATTCTGTGGGTTCCAAACTCTAACCTAAGAATCACACCTAAATTATAAGTCAATTCGCTTCTCTATCACAGTCCTCTGTTTAGACACAGCCTTTTATAAAGATGAGGAATAAAGCATACAAAAATACTAAAATGTTAGGTATCTATCTCCCTTCTTGATATAGTCAAATAATGTCTCTTGCAGTGCTTCTTAAAGAGATCTAACATGCAGCTGTGTTTGGCTTTCCCAGCCAATGTGAAAGGTAAATGTGCAAACGCACACTCGAGCAAAAAAGCACAAACACTTACAGTTCTTCCTAAATGACACCATAACAAAAACACCTTTGCTGTACTATAGCACAGTTTAGTTCAACTGCTGCCATGCTAGTGAACAGCTAAAAAGATGCATTATACACTCATCTCTCCGCTTTAAAACATTACTGTCTTGCAAAGACTATTTCCTGTAAAAAGATTTAATAGTTTTCTTCTTGTTCTGATTTTTAAACTGCAATCACATATGGTTGTAATAGTTACATTATTCTCAGAAGAGAAACCTGGTCTAGTGGGAGGTGTCCCTGCCCGTGGTGGGGGAGTTGGAACTAGATGATCTTGAAGGTCCCTTCCAACCTAAACCATTCTATGAATACTTGATAAGCAAGGAAATAAAGAAGCTTACTACAGAAAAAGAGGTTAAATTAGCATCTCTTAACCTCCTGTAGGGTGATCAAGTTGCCATAACTGAAAATAATTGTCGATTTTCTCCTAAATGGCTAGGAAGATATGTAAATACTTCAGAAGAAATAATGTGCAGAACAATGAATCAAAATCCATTTTGTTGATGGAGTGGTTATTTGTTTGCATTCACTTAAAAAATCCAACCAAACAAAAAACCCCACCCCAAAAAACAAAGCAAGTCTACATAACACCAGTGACAACATTATCTGAAAAGTCAATGTAGTTGAAAACATGAAACTAGCAAATGAGAAGTTTATGCAATTGTATATTACATATCCTTGTATATCTCTTGGGGCTCACCCTGGTTTATTTCTAGGTGCATCTCTTTAGAAACAACTTAATTTGCCAAGAAAGCAAGTCAATAAGTGGCTTTTTTTTTCCCCCTGTATATGTTTGCTCTGCACACTATGTTACATGTCTGCAATTTCTAAGTCAACTTTTATTCTTTCTAGGAAAAAAGATCTTTTTGTCCTTGATGCCCATGGAAGCAAACAGCAACTTCTACTCCCTCCATTTCTAAGCCAAACCATGTTGTCATTGAAAGGACTTAATAGTGTCATGCTATTTTGATAGGGGATTATTAATACTATAACGGAAAAAAATATTTTCAGTTCTCCCTCTTCCTGATTCACCATTCCTAGGTCTACTGACATGCTAGCTAAGTGCTAGAATCCCAAAATAAATTGTAAAGAAAAATGTTTTGGGTTAGGTTTTTGGGTTTTTTTTTCCCCTTAAAAGAAAATGAAACTTTTCCTCACCAGATTACTCTGAATGTTCTCACTTCTGAATAAAATATACCAAATACAGGCAAATATTAGAACATCTTTCAATCCACCAAGAACACAACTTCAAATAGGGGAGGTGGAATGGGTTTCATTAAGTTCTATTTTGTCAAATTACCTCACTTTCTATTTTAAGATCATCGATAGAAGAGTGGGGAGGTCAATTGGGTATCATCTATCCCACTCAGTGCAGTTACACATTTACATTTGAGCTCAAATTCTTTTAATTATTATTCATTTGAAACACAGCAACAGCATAAACTCTTCTGACATCAGAAAAAAATCCTTTTTGTAAGGGCATCTAAGGGCACATGCAGCATAATATACAGACACTAATTACATAATTATGCTGCCCCAAATGCAGGCAAATTATATGAAGGTGTGTGAGTAGCAATTTTTACTACTTATTAACATAAGACAGTGGAAATGCAATCACTAGTTTAAAAAAATGTAAAATCTAAAGAGTTAAGACAATTGTTGAATGGCTGAACGTGACTGGGATTCTGAGGAAAAATAGAAAGAAAGGAAGGAAAAGTATAAAAGATTCTCATCCGAACAGCTATATTTAGTGCAGCAGCAAAATGATACACAATCTCCTTTTTCAAAATTTGCTTGACCAAAGGCTGTTGTCATGAAAAGAGAAGGGCAATTTTCTGTATTAATAAGCATGCATACATACAATACTTATTAAAATAACACTCCTTTAATTCCCCCACCATATTCATAGCATTTCCACAGCCTCCTGACCCTGACTCCAATCACATCTAATTTGACTGCATATCAAAGGAAACTAGCTTCTACAAGACCCTCTTTAATGTTAGCCAGCAATGCTCCTCCCAAGAGCTGAAAAGGTTCTTTCTTTTCTCTCACTGACTCAGAGCTGCCAAAGCAGTATAAGGCTGCTCTTTACAAATCAATAAACAGGAAGATCTGATCTACTGTACTTCCAATAGCTACCAAATTCAGCCACTCACTATTCCTTGTGTATTAAGAGATAAGGATGGATTTAAATAAGCAGACTTTGTGCTGTTAATGAGGAACAGCTGGGGAAAAGGCAATTGATACGTATTGTTCTCAGCTGCTGAACTTCAGGTGTAAGTCTTGATATTTACTGAGTTGAAAGCACAGGAAAAGACAATTAGTTTCCTAGTGAAAAGTAACTATAATCTGAAATCTTTTTAGAGTGTAAAAATTAACATGATGTGTGCTTATTTTCCATGTGAAAGAAAAAAACAGATAAGCGTAGCGTTACTCGCAGGCATTTACAGCCATTACAAAGACTAAATTAAAATTCCAAGACTTCTGGGTCATAGTAGGACTGTATACTTCAGCATATGGAAATCTGAGTAACTTCATGCAATTCTCCTTTCCATGAAAAAAGAAGAAATCCTAAAATCTAGGAGGATACATGTATTGTATCTTGACTGTTTTTTTAAATCTTCAGATGAAACAAGAGCGTAAAATGTAATAAAAATTCAGGAAACATCTCAAAGCCCTGGGCATAGAGTCTTAGAAAACAGTAAATAAAAGAACAATCTCCTTGACTTAATATGTCTACTGCGAATAACCAGCCATTGCTTCTTAGGCTGTTGTTTTATAATCCTAAATCAGTGAACTTCAGGCTTTGTGTATCTCTATGCCTAAGGAAAGAAAGTTAGGTCTTATGGTTTAAATAACAAAACCATTCAAATTTAGAGGGAATAAAACACTTGTAAGCCCTGTGAAATGTTAAGAACAAACATCTTTAGGAAATCCTTCTCTTAGAAAACATTACTTATTTTGTTCTGTTGGAGAGGCCTAGCATTTGACATCCTCATTGCTGCTGTAAAAGCCATCACACATGCTTGTGGGGGTTCTGCAAAGGAATTGGCTTTCACGTCACTGTACGTTCCGTGTTTCTATTCATGCATTTTTGTTAGGTATAAAATATTTTATGAAACTGATGTGATGGACTCGCCTTTTAAAAGTAAAAGAAACTGCTGTGCAGTCCTCCATTCCTGAGCATTTTATTAACAAAGTTTTCAAATTCTTGACGTTCCAGCCACATTAATTCTCTTTTAATATTGCTTTTTATATGTAATTTAATCAATCAGTCCCCCTGTACTCGGCACTGG
>VYXH01010156.1:0-105566 GCA_013397275.1 Burhinus bistriatus
TGAAAAGTCATGACAGTCAGGTGCAGTCCCCAATGACTGGAAAAAATGAAAAATTGCACCCATTTTTAAAAAGGGTAGAAAGGAGGACCCTGGGAAATACCGACCTGGCAGCCTCACCTCTGTTCCTGCAAAGATCATAGAACAGATCCTCCTAGAAGCTATGCTAAGGCACATAGAGGACAGGGAAGTGATTNGTTTGCTTGCAGCCCAGAAGGCCAACCATATCCTTGGCTGTATCAAAAGAAATGCGGCCAGCAGGTTAAGTAGAGGTGCCCCTCTACTCTGCTCTGGTGAGACCCCACCTGGAGTCCTGCATCCAGCTCTGGAACCCTCAGCACAGGAAAGACATGGACCTCTTGGAGCCACTCCAGAGGAGGGCCACAAAAATGATCAGAAGGATGGAACACCTCTCCTATGAGGACAGAGATTTGGGGTTGTTCAGCCTGGAGAAGAGAAGGCTCCAGGGAGACCTTATTGTGTCCTTTCAGTAGTTAAAGGGGGCTTATAAGAAAGATTAGGACAAACTTTTTAGCAGAGACTGTTACAATAGGACAAGGGGTAATGGTTTTAAACTAAAAGAGGGTAGATTCAGACTAGGTATAAGGAAGATATTTTTTATGCTGAGGGTGGTGAAACAGTGGAACTGTTTTCCCAAAGAGGTGGTCAATGTCCCATCCCAGGAAACATTCAAGGTCAGGTTGGACTGGGCTCTGAGCAACCTGCTCTAGTTGAAGATGTCCCTGCTCATTGCAGGGGTCTTGGACTACATGACCTTGAAAGGTCCCTTCCAACCCAAACTATTCTAAGATTCTATGATCCTATGATAACAGGTGACATATATATTGAACAACATAGATTCAGATAAGTATCTCTACTGAAGTCCACGGAAGTGTTTTTGGCTGAGGAGGTGGGAGTTGACAAAAATGAGGTCATCGAGAACAGCAAAGTTAACCTTAAATGTTTGTAAAAGCCAAATGCAAAACTTCCTTGGTGACTCCTAGACATGAACAGTTGCATTTGTATACATATACATATACATATACATATACATATACATATACATATACATACGTACCCCCTCATGTATGTACATATATATTTACATTCATATCTGTATAAAAGTCTGTGTTAGCTTTTATATGCAGTAATAGTCACTAATGCTGAAACCAGTGTTTATCCTGAAGTCCAGCTCTCTGAATTGTTTTCTGCTGTTTATATTGTGTGCCTAGAAACAAACTGCTTCCAAATATATATCACAGAATGGTTGAGGCACCTATGAAGGTCATCTGGTCCAACTTCCCTGCTCAAGCAGGGCCACCTAGAGCCAGTTGCCAGGACCATGTTGAGATGGCTTTTAAATACCTCCAAGGACGGAGACTCCACAATATATGCATAAAGATATAGCAACAGATCTAACACAGCACTAGGGACTTGACTTCTGTGCATGTCTTAGAAGCCAACTAAGAAAGACATATACACAAGACCCATTGAAAAGCATAGATACATTTAGTTTTCCCTTAGTTTTCCTTTTTCATGTTTTTCTGGAGCATCCTTTCTTTGCACCTAGTTTAGTTGTACAGTCATTTCTATCAATTCCTGTTTCAGTTATATATGCTATATACATTATTTTCTTCCCTCATGATTTTCAGCTGAAAAACCCTAGACAATTTGGCTTCTTCTGGAAAGTCATTGCCTTTCACGCACTCATGAGGAACAGAGAATATACTTAACTAAGACCAATATTTATTTTTGTATTCAGCTTTCCAGCTCTCCATTGACTTAACTGGCACCCTGGCTGTTATAGTAGATCAGCTAACTTAAGTAGTGTTCACTTTACTAGATCTTCAAAGCTTAGTACATTAACAGATCTTCTATTATAAAAATATGATTTCTCTTCCTGGATGGGTATCTAGAAGGAAGGCAGGGAGGAAAGCAGGAGGGAGAAATGGAGGGAAAAAAGGAAGGTAGGAAGGGTTCAAGCTGTTTCATTGTGAAGCTTCACCTCTACAGCTTCTGATTTCTCTTCTGAGCAGCAGCAAGAGAATGACAAATGGAGGAAAATAAAAGGTGATAATATAGACAACTGTCATGTTATGTTATTGCATTCCAGAAATGCTCAGAGGCAAATAGGAAATGGGTTACACCCAGATCAAATATAAGTGTATGAGACAGGGAATGTTTCCAGAAGGAAACACTGGCTTGTGAGGCTAATGGAAGTGAAGTATTTTTGAACCTCGTGCACTGAGGTAAACTAGCATAGCTCAGCTGAAGTTGGTGAGGATTTGGCCTACATTCCCTATTATTCTTTAGGATTTATAGTACACGCTAATAAAATAAATGATCTGTTATAGCACATCCATAGGCATGTCATGCATTGAGCATGTGTGACAGAAAAAAGTAGTTGTTTCATTCTTGCATTTGTATCTGAGATCAATGTTGAACAATTACTCATTCTCAAAAATGTCATTTATGTCTCATAAAGATCTAGATATGTATTTTACTTGCATTTTTGTGGCTAATATGATAAATATAATAGCCTGAATAATTGGCCTTTATTTATGTATTTGGATTTAAATACAGAAACGCTATATGCCCATGATATGAAGAAAATAAGTATTTCTGTGAGCAGAGAACCAAGACAACCTGGTTTCCTATAGTTTTATGTCAGAGAGACAGCAGCTATCCTACTGGATGTGCAAAGGGTGTTGTGTTTCTGGGCTGAGCTGCACAGTGTGGTGGCACTCTGACTCACACGTTCTGGTGACATGAAGCATGGACTAGCCAGTTTTTCCACAGCTTTCCCCAGTAAGGGAGGCAGAATGTGAGGGTTGGATGAGGGGTTCACTCCAGCAAGTCCTACCACTGGACGGGCAAGCAGAAGGACCCCAGCTTACACCAGTGTGGTCCAGCATGAGGGTTTGGGTGTATATGTAGCTACTTGACTAAAGACCTTTTTAATAAGGCATGTGTTTTTACTATTGCCTTTCCTCCTGTAAAGGCAATAAGAAGGTCTCTCTTTTCTACCTGGAACCTCTATTTGTGTGGAGTGTGTAAGGATTTAATAGTTATGAATTATCGCTGAAATTTGACTGAAACTGGCCACCTGTGTAAAATTGCTTTAGGCATCTATGTCAGAGGGACAGAAAAACAAGTTTGCCAGATAGGGCCTGCATTTGGAGACTTCTGGTCAAAGCCGAGATCTTAAATTTCACTGAACTGAATATGTAGCTGATCCACTTACCTATGGTAATATGCTTAAAATACAAATGCAAGGAAAAAAAAATCTTTTGTTCCAGTCTCCAAGCTTTGCATTTCATGAATGTCAGTACTGCATTAGAAAGATGGAGAATTAATAGCAAACTTACTGTAGTCCTGAGTGTGTCTGCATCTTCCACAGAAGCAAGTGGGGAGAAACCAAGAATTAGTCTGTATTTGTTAAGATTAGATCTAAAAGTGCATTTTAGCCATAAAGTGACGGCTCTTCTCACATAACTTCAAGTGTGTAAAAGATAATTGTCTACCCTGAAGTAATTGTCTACACAAACTCTGCACTTCAGAGAGGTCACTGGAGATGGGAACCTTCAAAGCACCATTTTTCCTGTCTCCATTATACGCTTATTTCAGCTTTGCAGGAATCACCTGCTCGAGGTGCTGATTTCTGTATAATCACAGAATCACAGAATCACAGGGGTTGGAAGGGACCTCTGGAGATCATCTAGTCCAACCCCCCTGCCAGAGCAGCTTCACCTAGAGCAGGTTGCACGGGATGGCATCCAGGTGGGTTTGGAATGTCTCCAGAGTCGGAGACTCCACCACCTCTCTGGGCAGCATGTTCCAGTGCTCTGCCACCCTCAAAGGAAGGAAGTTCCTCCTCATGTTCAGATGGAACTTCCCATGGTCAAGTTTGTGCCCATTACCTCTTCTCCTGTCACTGGGCACCACTGAAAAAAGACTGTTGCCATCCTCCTGGCACCCTCCCTTTAAGTATTTGTAAGCATTGATGAGACCCCCTCTGAGTCTTCTCTTCTCCAGACCAAAAAGACCCAAGTCCCTCAGCTTTTTCAGGTAATTGCTGAAAACCTTGAAGATGGGTTTTAGGTGCATTTGAAGAAAGGCTGTCACTGACTACATTTAGTCAGCTAAAGATGTATACAGGAATTTACAGTACGAATAGGTGATGAAAAACATGAGTATTTCTTTGGATAATCCTTCAGATAACACCAGGAACTCAGAAGAAGAGGAACATCATGTTCTAGGCACAGTCTAGGCTACAGAACCTTCTCTGTAGAAGTGCAGAGACAGCTTCAGAAAGGCCAGTGTGCCATGCACCGCCTTAAAGAAAACTGTGCTTGAGAAGAAGTGTCTTGAATGTGGCAAACTATCTGAAGTGGACCACTGAACCAGCCATCTAACAAGATGGAGTTCTGGATCTGTTGGTCAGACACTGGTGGAGACGGTTATCTAGCCCACGTCCCATGAACAGGGGTTGTGTATTATAGTGGGATGATGTTTAAAGTGCAAAGCAACTCAACACCCAGGTGTTGTGGATTTGCCAGAGTTTATTATCCACATTCCATTAAATGACATCTGTGAAGTAACATAGTGCCTGGCATTTGGAGTTTAAGTGAACATACAGATGCATTAACCTCTTTAAAAAGAAATTAATAATAATGATATTCTGTCCTGACAGTTTACTGCTAGGTTGCAGGCAAAGGTGCAACAAGAATTGTTTCACAAAAAACTGATTATATTTTATAACTGAAGTGGAAATTGCAATACAAACTGTACAAAAAAAATGTGCAGAAAAATAATGGGAAGCAAAAGTGAAGATGATAGAAGATACATCCGTGAAACAGAATGAGACGTCTGAGGACAGGAATAGGAATAAAATGGAAATTAACATCCTGGGAAAAAACCAAGTTGCCCTACTTTTGGTAAAGGAATTCCTGTCATCCCAGGATATAAAAAACATGGCTTAAGAGGGTTCCTCTGATAGTCTCCACACAAGAACTATTTTCATTGGGAAACTTCTTTTTGGCAACAGCAGTCCCCTTGAAAGTAGAAGGATTTGCCTTCGGAGTCCACAGGCTCCTCCGCCTGACAGATTGACAGCTCCAAAGAGGAGAGTGGGATAGTGTTTATAATGGGACATAGTGGAATGCAGCTCTATCCAAAAATGCTATGGATTTACATACATTTAATATCCACATTCCATTAAGTGACATCTAAAACCCAGGGAGACACTTTACTTAAAAAGAAAAGAGACACCGGATGATTCAGAGGCTTAGTAATGGAATACAGAGCCATTCACCTCTAGGTCAACCGTCTGAGTTCAGCTCGAGTTATTATTGACCAAACATTTATACTAACTGCAGGCTGTGTGGAATATCAATGGCTTTATGGCTCTGCTAGATATATTATTTGTCCATGTCTGAGGTGTCCATATGGCAAAAATCACCTCAGACTCCCTTTATAGTCAGGGAAAAACAGGTACTTCTAAGGCATAAATCATCCGGAAGATGTCTTCTTTAGGATGAGATTAATTGCACCCTAGGAGTATCTATTTCTCTCTGTTGACTACAAAGGGAGCACAGGGTGACTTGCTCCTATGTAGATGTTTATACTGCAGGAGTCTAAATTTGGATAAGATGAATACCATACTAAGTGATTTCTCTACAGTCACCCAGAGGGCTGCGGTAGGTCGGCAACTGAGCATGGGTATTGTGGATTCACCCACAGAGAAATGTTAGCTCATATCTGCCTTTGGCCACCTGAATCTCACCCTTACTGTGTCTCAGTGTCCTCTGGGAAATAATCAGCAACCTTGCTTCCTCCTTATGGGAGAGATCAACCAATCTAGGGGGAGGCACACCTTGCTACTAACAATGCCCTTTTTCTTCATACCTGTCAGCAAAATTTGTTAGTGATAGTGTGTGTGGTCTCCAGAAAGGCTGTGGGCTGGGACATGTGTCCCTGAATTTCCATTGTGTCTTTTCTTTTGCTTAAGAACCTGTGTTCAGTTGGGGGCTCTTTGCTGCTCTACTGGAATTTCTGCCTGGAATATGTCAAAATACATTAAGTTGGCACTTCCAGTTTTAGTCTGTGAATGGGTAAATTACTTCCTCTTGCAGCTTTTTTACAAGCCTTTGCTGAGTGACTAAAATGAGAGCAGATTGTGTAAGCCTCTGCCAAGACATTTAATGATATTAGTACTAAATAATAACGATAGCATCGTTCTCAAGGAAGTGCATGAAGTGGCAGGTTAAGACAGTATGCAGAACATGACATGCGTGAATTAGCCAACCTTCTCTGCTCTAGAAACCTTGGCTCCGTGCAAGTGACAATAAAACCAGAGGAAAGTCTTCTGCAGTTAAGCTGTACGTTTGTTTGTTTCAGAATCTTTGATAGTATATAGGCTGCTATGCAGTCCTTTTTAGGTCGTGAGATGTTAAATACAGCCTGTTTCTGAAAGTCCTGGTTAATGTTTGGCAGATGCTTTTTTCAGTAATACCAGTGATGTCTTGTCTCTTACATAGTGAAGTGTTTGTCCAGTTGTCTTTGCATCAGCTGGTACGTGCAGATGACTGGACAAACTCTGCTTTTGGCATGTGCTCTATCATAAAGCATCTTTTATTAAGATGGCTACGAAACGCTGCCCAGATGTGTCTAGATGCTGGATGGAGAATAACTTCTAGGTGTAAACTAAGACACTCCTCCAGTCTTGAGCTATTTTGGCCCTCCTATGAATCATTTAAGCTGTTTGTTGTGCATCGGAGCATATGCAGCTTCTCAAGTAATCTTGACAATTATGATAGATTTTTGTATTCCAAAATGGAGCTTGCATTTATGTTAACAGCATTGCTTGCTTGCTATAAGATCTTTCTATTCTATCACATCCATCTTTCATCTCTGCCTTAAAGCCTAGAAGAATGAGTTGAAATGATGGAAGCAAGCACCCCTTCAAATAGTTAAATTGAAATTATTTACTAATTTACAGATATGTGTCTCTTCCTGTGTCCCAGGACAATCAAATAGTGCTTTTAGCCTTACACTTAGCCAGGACAACGTGGTTAGACCTATAGAGACAGTACATCACAGTTTTTTTTCCGACCAAAATCTTTGGGCATTGTGGTTGCATCATAGTTACAATAAGTTAATGTAAATCATACAATAAAGCTTGAGAACTGAAGTCAGAGTAAGATGCATATGAAAATAATGAATTTGGCATTAGCCATGGGTACAACTTCCGCTCTCTTGGCTGCTTTGCTTGAGCAGCCCCTGGCTCTGTTCCTCACCCATAGCCCCACGTCTTGCAACTGCAGGAAGAGCTGCCCAGCAAAATGGAGAGCTCTCACGCTGCACTAATTGCTTTGTATTAATGCTTTACTGTGCACAACAGTGCATCTATATTAGCATTTCAGTTCAGACCAGAAGTGACCTGTTGAATTCACCCTTCTGACTGTCCCCATTTACTGTTCTGTTTGTTCGCTTTCACCATGTTTTCCTTCACATTGCTGACCAGTCCTGACTTGTTTTGGATGAAACTAAACCAGAACCTGTGCTCCAAATGTCCTTCAGCTGCAGATAAGTGCTTACTTCATGGAAGCAGACCAGAAGTGATTTGAAGTAAAGGCACTATGATAGGGCTGCTATGTCCTCAACAACTGTTTTGCTCTACAGATTCTCTCCTACTGGTTCTCATGACTTGCTAACGTAGACATCTCCTAAACGTCCTTCTGTGCTTTGACAGTGAGGAAGGTGTGCAACTAGTGTGGTCTAAGAGCTCCACGTGGGAGGCTGGCACAGTATCTGTGGCTTCAGTGCAGCTAGTGCAGCGTGACTGCACTCAGGCTACCATGGCACTGCAGTTGAGGGCATTGTCCAAATCTGGAGCAATTTCAGTCACTGTTTCCGTGTTACCTGGATTCCAGTTTGCTGTGGATAATGCTCTTTATGTGCTGCTGCAGTAGTAGATTTTGCTTTGAGCTAAGTAAGGAAAGTCCATACTGTGTTCATTTCAGTCTTAAAACTATGCTACAGCAATACTATAGTACTGTGTTCATCTATTGTACATATGCTGTAATGTATCTACTACATCATATTTTAAATTAAGTAATGCTATACTATCTTAGGCTTTTCACAGTGGGATACATTTCACTTAAGTTTAGCTATGTAAAAATACCAATCCTAATCTAAGCTGCTATAGGTGCTCTATAGAGACACGAAGGACATCTTGGGATGCCGATTCCAGGATATACATCTAAGGAAAGTGTTAAAGGTACATGAGATCAGTCATCCTTTGGCTATTGGATGAGTATAGAGAACTGCTCTAGGCAAAAGACTTAACTTTCAGATGGCTAATGTAGTTTAGATGACTCCATACATAGCCTCTAATGAGGCAAAGCTTCCAGTGAACTGAAGAACAGAAAGCTGTCAACTCAGTCTGTTGAGGAGAGCAACAATAAATATGATGAGCAAAATAGATTCAAAACAAATGCACCTTATGAGTCAAGCCAAACACTTTCCTTTTCCAATAAAAACAAAATTATGAGCTGGTGAAGCTATATTTGATGGTGGCTTTAGTAAAGCACGTCAGACTTTCGCATAGAAAGAAAAAGTGTGCTACGCTGAAAGCTCTACGAAGAGGTCTTCGCTGAAGCTTATGATAAACAACGATGCTTTGTGTTGGAAAGGAGTCTGTGGAATCTGAAAGAGGAGTGAAGAACACATTAAGAATATGGAACAATGAGACTCAGTTTAAGTCAGGCTCTGAGTATATCTTAACACATCTGGCTACATTTTGACATTTCTTTATTTCCTGGTTTCTTTTCCACCCCCTACCCCCCAGTACCTTCTTTTTTAAATTAGCACAGAGCTGTCTAGGTAGGCACTGTGTCCCTCTACCAGGCCTCCTGTGCTGCTGCATCCTGTACGAGTAGATTTTATCAAAAAGTGATGTACAGATTGGGAGGCATTTCTAAAGGAATGAAATGATGGGGAGGATGAAGAGGATGAGTTCTGAGAAAGAATGGGAATGTTATTCTGTGGATTGTTTTCAAACAAGACTGAAATCCACTATAGTCAATGCTAGCCTGAGGTCAAAATATGTTTGTAAACACTTTACTGTTTGTGAAACCTTGAAAAAAAATCCAAATTATGGTGGTAAGAAAAATGAAGCTTACTTTTAATATCCATACTTCAGTTTACACCCCTTTTTTCTTCCTTTTTCTAGTGTTTTTTAAAATTTTTTTTATAATTGCTCCCTTATTGATTTCCATTAGCTTTACTAGCATGGCAAATATGAGTCTTCTGGTCCAAATGACCTATATCCATTTACCATCAATACTGTTCCAACTCCAGGCTTCCTGACACCGCTTTAATGTGAATTCCAGACATTAGCACAGCACTGAAACATTGATCTGACTGATGCTTAGTAATACACAAAGTGAACATACACAGATGTTGACCAATCTTTTCTTTAAACCCCTCAGATATTTTTCTTGTCAAGATAAAATATTGAAATGTAGAGTGTATTTTTCAGGAGAGTAGGCGCATTTAGTAAATTCCCCATTTATTTTAAAAATAATTTTTTAAACCCTGTTTGGGAAAGTAGTTAAGCACATACTTAAGTTATGTTGACTGAAATTCAAAGCCATGTCATCACATGTCTGGTGGAGCTCTTTCTTGCTAAATACCTATCAACCTGAGACAGTCAATCCCAATACACTGGGTCTCAGTGGTCTCTAACATCTTTGGCTAAGTGCACGGCTGTGTTGTTTACTCCCTTGACCTCTTGTTACTCTTCTTGAACTCAAGCTCCCTACCTGCTCCTCCTTTGCAGCTATACGGACATACAAATCAGCTGTCTCAGGTCAACAGAAGTGATATCTGACCTTTTCTGTCATCTCCTCAGGTCTCAGCAACTTCAGCATGAACCCTTCCAAGATTTTAGTCATGTGGGCTGAATTAGTCCTACCTTACCATTGAAATATTCACATCTCTTTGCCTTCTATCCAAAGTGCTGTTTGTGACAATCATCTGAAACATACTCTTTTTTCTTTGTTTTGTTTTTTCTCCTCCCTCCTGTGAATGTCTTGGAAGTATTGTTTCATCAACATTGTCTTTTTGACTAACAGCAAAGTCGTCAAAGTAATAATTTGTTTTTACCTGACTTGGTGGACCCATGTAACAAGCACATTTAGCAAATGGTGGACCTCACATAGCACTGTTAAAAGACACAATATCTTTATAATGGCAACCAGAATTCATAAGTTGTATGGATAGTGTCCAAATAATCACCTATTTTTTAATAATGCCTGAAATCAAAGCTCTTTAAGTGGATCACATCCTCATCTGGAGTAATACCAGTCCAGATGTACCATCCGTGTGCATCTTTCATGTCTACGTTACACCGTAAACCTCATGGGACATAAACTTCAAATATATGATATGAATGCCTTAAAAAGTATCTTATATATACTAACTGTTAGATCTTTGGACTGAGCTCCATTTCACACATCTGATCTTGTATACTTTTCTCACAGGCAGGTGGAAGACACTGTGGTCACACTTGTGGTATCAGAAGTACATGGGGACATGGAGAAGATGGTAATAAACATGTCGACTTTGCAACTTTGGGCATTATTGTTTGTTACAGTGGACCACACTAGTCTTAGAAGTAGTGTAATACTGGAAATAGCATTTAGAGTAAAACATTTACTGTCTGAATTTTGACTTATTCAGAAAATTAAACCTAACTTAGCCAGTGCTTCTTGCAGTACCAGGAAAATTTTGTAAAAGTTCTTCAAGGGTTCATCCTCCATATGACCAAGCCTTCCTTCCATTTTCCTACATGAAACATGAACTTCTATCACACTTCATTAACATAACATATTCTGGCCAGAGCGTAAAAAAGAGCTAGAAGAGTACATACCCAGAAAAAGTTAGAATTTCCTCACATGTGACTACATGTGACTACATATTTTGTCAACAGCTCCACAGACAAAATTCCCATTTGCTTTCAATGAGATAGGGGTTTTATTAATAATTTTCAGCATACTTATTCAACATTTTCGGCATACAGCCATTGTGTTCCTTTGTCATTGCTGGCTGTTTCTGACGAAGAGCTAAGTTACTACACAGAGCTACCTGTGTGGTCTCTCAAAGTGCTAAGCTTTATTTTTTCTCATCCTTAGCTGACGAAAAGTCTTTCAACATTCCTGATAATTTGAGGAAATGCCTATCTTGTTCTTCCTCATACTTTGTGCACTGAAGTGAATAATATCTCCATTTTAATTTTTTTTCTATCAAGTTGATTGCACAAGTTCTCTGAGCTGAGCTTTTTATCTCCAGTTTCCATCTCTTGTTTACAGTCTTTGGTATTGTACTTAATAAAAATCTGCCCTAGCTCTAAACATTTCATTGTGTGATAGTTCTAGGAGAAGACTGTAGAGGTGGTCTGCGGTAGTTTTGAACTGCCTTTCCCAGAGGCCTCTGCATTAGGTATACTTACGTGTATATATAGGCCATACTTTGCACATTTTCTGCTTGGAACTGGAAAACTGCTCCTCAAGAACTGTTGAGAGAAAGAAGTAATGGTATAAACTTGTGTTAGAGCCTTGGACTGGTTTTGCATCAAGATAAAGGAAATACTTGCTGCTTTGACCAAAATGACATGAATATCTAGCCATTTATTCCTCTGTATTTGTTGGGGTTGGGAGAATCCATCCAGGATAAATATGTACTAAAGTGAGAGACAGCTTGAAATACAGCATTGCTGAGGTAGGGAAGGCAGTTTCTGAGGGCTGGATGGGCAGTGAAGGAAGTCCTGACGGCAATAGCAAGAGGGAAGGCAGTGATCCGGAACATACAGAGTGTTTCTGGAAGACACAGAGAACAGGCTAGAGAGTAGTCATGGATGAGGATTGTAGCAGAGCTGGGGAAAATTTGGAGGTAGCAATAGGTGTTTGTGAAGAAAACTAACAAGTCAAAGATGACATCAAGAAGCAGAGCGTGAAGAGCATTGAAGTCAGGCTGAGTAGAACAGCCATGCACAGGGGAAATCACGGATTTTCTTGGTAAAAAAAGAAAGAGTAGTAAATATAGCACGTAAGGGTGGGTAACTGAGACGCCCTTGGTAATGCAAGAACCTGCACAGATAGTTGATGTCATTAGAGTTAGCATGATGTGTGAGATTACACATAAAGACAAAATGGAATAGTGGAGGGAAGAAGACTGAAGAGAACAAAGGATTTTAAAAAACCCAAATGTTAAAGGTGATAAATGGAGGTCCTAAACTGCATTTAACCGACCTTTGCCTGTGAAGGAGAGTGCTAAACCACAGCAGCCGGAGAGAAGTCAGATAGGATGGAATTAGATGAGAGGACCTACTTAGATGCTCTGGGAATTGCTATTCTGCACTGAAATGTACAAAGGGCAAAGGAAGTCATGGGAAAACCACTGTAACACAAAATGGGTCTGTGCTCTTTCCCTGTAACCAACCTCTGCAGCAGCATTAGGGAAAAGACGTGTAAGAATGGTATGAAATTACCCAAACAAGAATTTTTGCATACTCACAGGATAATTTTTTTTCAGACAGTGTCCCTTGGGCAGGTAAAAACATTGGCAAAAGGGAATGCATTGTAATTCTGACTTCTCTTAATTAATGAAGAGGAAGATATGATACATCTAGAGCTGTAGGATGTAGATCCCTGATTATGCTATCGTTTATTTCTAGTTGTTCCATCTCAAGATTATTTATTCAGCTGTTAACAGGACGGATTGCTCTTAGCAATAAGAAAAGCTAGAAGACATTTCGCACTCAGAACACATTACATATCTGTAGCTGAAAGTTTGCTTTAGGAAAATTCATACTGTTTCAAACTTCTGCTTTCACATTTTAGTTTCTTAAGTTGTGATACAGCTACGGTTTATGATCCTGTTCTGTTTTATAGATTGAGTGTATACATAGAACCATGAGTGACCCAGAGGGAGGGAGAATCGCCTTGAATCTGCTTGACTGAGCACAAAATAATTTTGCTTCTTAATCCTAGTCTATGTAAATTCTAGCACTTTAGGAATGGGTTACGTATAATAAAATTTAGGAAAGGAAATTCTCTACACTTCCTTGCTTTCCCCCCCCCCCAAGCATTATTCCTTCAGATTCATTTGCTTCATGCATGTCCTCAAGACAAAGTCAGCCTTCCTTCCTTCCTTCCTTCCTTCCTTCCTTCCTTCCTTCCTTCCTATTCATTTTCATTTCCATACCACTATTTCTGAGGAATTTAAACAGTGAGTAGAAAATATTCCAGGTACAAAGAAATGCCAGTTTGAGTCAATAATGTTCAAAACACTTTTACTGAACTTTGCCTGAATAGCTGAGCAGATTTTTCTGTATTCATGTGGTGACACATGTCTAAGAAAAAATCATCAATTGTTTTTAGCTATTCTCAAGGCAGGGAGGGAAATAAATTGCTGTCAGCCCACTCCAGCGGTAAATGCTTCTGGTCAGAACAGTAAGAAGTAGCAATGCTGCACCCGTTCACTGCAGTCTGGTCACACCATCATCCCACACACCAGGACACACTGCCTAGGTCCTGCTTATTTGGCCCTAAGGCTGAAAGGCACCACGTGTGGATGCAGAGGACACCTGCTGTTTTGCACAGCTGTGTATCACAGGTCACCATTTAGCCCTGCACCCTGGCACTGCCCATGAACCAGCAACTGAACAGTATAAGCTTATTGTAAGAAAGTCCTAAACAATATCTTTTGCCTTTTCTTATTCCAGGTTCAAAAGAAAACTCATCTCAGTTACAACAGCATAAAAAAGTCAAGTGATGGCTGTGGTGTAGGTTGCAATTTTTGGAAATCGTAAAAGCTGGGATGCTGTTTTTGGAAAGAAGGGGAGAGAGAGGTTTCCACAATAGCAACATGGCATTTAGCTTAATTAGTCAATGAGAGAAAGATATAAAACCTCTCAAAGGAAACACACAAATAAAGAAAACTTCTCTAAATCATTAAGGTTTCACAGATAGAAAAAGGATTCTTGCATGGGAAGGGGCAGTGTCACAAAGGAAATCTTTCCAAATTCTGTATTCAAACCCTTGGCAGAGCTGCTGTCGGTTGCAGCATGTGTGTGCATACCAAGGGACAGGCCCTGAAAGCAGCAGCAGGGCATGGCTGCAGATCATGTCCTTGCTCTTTGAGGCACTCCAAGTCACAGCAAGTGGCATGAAATGCACCTAGCTGCTCCCTGCAGGGGGGTCACGGGGAGTTACAATGGGTTCCCTGGAGGGCAGTGGATGCACGTATGCTGCCTATGGTCTCTGGGAACATCCCTGAGAAATTCACCTTTTGGGGAATAGTCAGTGGGAACAATTTGTCAGTGCTGCCAGCTCAGGACTGTGCCTACCAGCACTTTCAAAACCACTGTTAATAACTGGTAGACAGTCTTCAGCAGCCAAAGAGACATTGTGGAGAGAAACACAAACACACAGAAACACACACACTTGAATTTCTTCAGAATACAAAAATACTACATAGGACAGGTTTAGCATCTTAGATGGTTATCAAGCAAGAGCTAATTCTTTCACCAAAACAGCTAAATAAAGACTTCAGTATGTGCAGTGTTATTGATGATTCAGTGAGAGACTGAGCCTTTGAAGTCTGTCACCAGCTTTGAATCCTGAGAAGTCTGTTTCTGTCCATGTCACCACCACCCACATGTGTCTATGCCTCTGTGTCTGTCTGTGGTTTTGCTTTAAATTGTCAGTTTTCCTCACGGCAATCAATGCATCATCATCAGGACTCTGCAGTGAACAGTGTGGAGAGCTATGAATAGCCGTACCCCGGGGAGCTGCACACTGAGTGTCGCTGAAGGGAGCAGGGACATCTGCACCCTTCCATTGCAACTAGCCCTCTAAATGGAAAGGGACTTGCAATAGAGAAAGCTAAATCACAGAACCAATGCGCTAGGCACCTGGGCTGTGTTTGTGTCTTCAGTCAGCAGCATTTCAGCATTGCTCCACCGTAGAGAAAAGCCCGAGTATGCCAGCAGGAATAAGAACTGATTGTTGGTATCAGAAAATAACATCTTGTTTTCTGCATCTTTTTCTCACAGATTTTCAAGAAACACAAATCTACTTATGTCCATTTTGCAAAGAACTGAGCTTAAACTATATCAGTGGTTGCACGCAGCATCTTTCAGTCTTTTTTAAGATAATATAAAATTTGTGTGAAACATAAAATGAACATACTTAAGTAGTTCCATGCTGATACATTAAGTGCTGTTTTAACCCTTAAGAGACCTTAAAAGATAACAATACATTGAGATGTTAATGTGTGGATATGATATAGGCTAATTTTTGTCTTGTTACAAGATATAGTTAGTTTTATTTGTTGTAATTCTGATTTGCTAGAGCCATGAAGTATTATTTGCATTGGAAATCTTATCCTACTGAACTTGGTAAAGTTAATGAAGCCATAGACTCATTTAGGAGGGTAGAAAAAGCCACTTTTCATGAGCGTTGGGTTCTTCTGACTGAAAGGATAGAATTTGAAGGTGCGAAAAGCAAATACACTTCCAGATTACTGAGTAGGAAACCTGGGGTGGGTTTTAGGCCAGCTAATGTCATTGCTTAATTAGCACCTGTATTTTAATTACCTGATGAACCTGTGTTTAAGCACTCGATTCTGCAAACAGGTTTTCCCTCTGAAGGCTTCGAAGGTCCTGTGTCTTTCTCTGCATGGTTAGGACTAGGAGCCCAGAACACAAATGTGATTTAAGCATCCAGGCTGGTGCTAATCTCCACTCACCATAACTAGTGCTTTCACAGCGATACACAGGGTGGAAACTCTAGGACAGCAGATGACTATGATGGTCTCAAAGGAGAGGCCAGTAGTACAAAAGACTCTTGTGACAACATCTCTGAGATTTGCCTCAGTAACCATCCTCAGGAATTAGGGGTGACTTATTCTTCAGAGCCCATTCTAATGCAGTGCCTAATTTCTGTTGGCTACTGGGGCTGGTTAGCTGTTTTCCTGATTGTTTCTGGCCTACTTCAAGTTCCACCAGGTGAAATGCTGGGGGAGATCTCTTGAGACATTTCAGTTCACTCGCGAGGAACTGAAAACTATGGACAAAAGCAGGTCCTTCACAAGTGAAGGCTATAAAAGGAGGGTCCTTTATTGAGAGATCATAGGCACAGAAGTCACCTAAATGTAAAGGTACCATTACATGTCACTCGTGTGGCTGGATAACATGAATGGATCCATTTTTCTGCCATGACAATTGGTCCTTTTTAATACTTTTTCACTAGGTTCAAATAATATTTTAGGTCTTTATACATGTTAAAACTTGCAAGCATTGAGGTAATGGAATAATTTAGTTTTAGCTGTTATTACAGTATTATGTAAAAGGTCATCTTTTATTACAGTAAAAACTGAAGAAGACACCCTGACTCCTTATAGACAATTTCAAAAAACCCCATGGTCTAAGGCACTGGCCTACATGCAGCATTTAGTTGTTTTTGTTTTCTTTTAGGCATTCACGATTAGGGACATCAGTATGGGAACAGGATCTTTGTTTCTTAAGTGTTCATCTGTTCCTGCCACTTGCTGGCTTTGCTGTGCAGTCTCATAACAAAGCTTACATTAAGCCCCCAGAAAGCTATTTATACAATATTACTCGGCTAAGAACCACGTTCTGTCTTGGTTTTCTTACACCAGATCTACCAGGTTTCCTATAAATAGGTTCAGTGTCTTGGAAAAGCAAGTACTGGGCTCTGAAAGGCATTGTGTGCGGTCATTCTTATCCACCCAGAGAAACAGCAACACTCATGTTAAAGTGTTACCCAACCACTGTTCTTTTTAAAGCAATTTGTATTGTACAGCTGTAAATGATGGTGTCACCAGCCAGAAAGTGCCAGAACAGGGATTTCTCAAAAAAGTCAAGAATCTGGGTATAGGTGCTGGTGGGTGTCACCAGTGGCCTCTTCTCTGGACAGAGCAGTCCCATAGACGGAGATGGCATGGGGTATGGATGGGTAAGGCATTAACTTTGGTATGAATAACTTCTACTGGAGAGAAACAAAGGAAGAGCATGGCTGTTCCCTACATTTAGCAGCAGGTCCAGGTTCACCTGTGTGTCCTGGCTGCTTTGCCTGAGGCCCATGTTACAAACTGTTGGTTGCATGGCAGCTTAAATTCCTCTTAGCTGGTGCTGCCGCGGCCTGCAGATGCCAGAGGCTGCTCTGTCTAACATGATCACATCTCTGGCAGTGTGGCCCAGTTCACTCCTTCTCAATGTCATGGTGCTTATCAGTTCCTGACCAGATTTGGCTGAAGGACCTCAACCACATCCTCATCTTCAGCCTCATGCATCAGCAGAGTAATGCAAGGTAGCTAGACCTGCCAAGTACATAATGATATCACAGTAACCGCTGCAGAAATGGAAGTGTGTAGAGGGGATTTTGGTGGCTTAACTAGTCCTTAAACTTTAGATCCCTGATGAACCACTCACTAAAAGTCTAAATTCTGTGTATAGCCAAACGAGTGTGCTTGCTGCCACAGGTGCCTACCTCAGGCAACATCTCCACAAGTAAAACTCACAGAGCCCTTCTCTAACAGAGATTTCTCAATATTTCCTGAAGACTTTTCCACAGAATGAGTCAATAATATCCATTCCCATTTTAGTTATTGTTGGACAAAATTTGTCCTTAGAGTTTTCAGGGATGCATATTTCCACTTTAAAATAAAATATTGCTACTTTAAAAGATTAAAAACAATGTACTTATTGTAAAACATATGTTTTACTATTGAGTAACATCTCTTTTTACATGTTAGGAAAACCTATTCATAAAAACTTGCAGTAAATCTAATGCCTATCTGAAAAGACAGTATCTCAGCTTGTTACAAGCCTACCAATTTATCAATATTAAAAACCAAACAAAAACAAAACCTGGCTTCTTTAAGTTTCCTGAGCAGAATAGAGGGCAATTGAGAACTTGGAAAGATCATAAATGTCTCAAATTCACCGCTGGGATTCACTCATTAAATATCTCCTACTTGTGAGCATGCTCAGGTACTGTGGTGTAAAGCGGAGTCTGAGATAATAACAAAGAGAGAGTGAATATAATGCAGATAGTGACAAGCTGTCCCTCGTTTTAACAGAAAGCAGGTACTTCCCATATAGTCAGAGTAGAGATCCAGAGAACTCCAAAGTACTCTGCATGCCATGGGCCTGCTCCTCAGTTGTTGTTGCAGCATGACTGAAGAAAAACTGATTTGGACCTGTGCCTGGTGCTTCGCTAGCCAGAGACAGGCTGGGGAAGAAGTGGCAATGAACCAGCTTCTCCAGCTCGGTATCACATGCAAATTCACCTGTAATGGGAAATTCCACTTTACAGTTGTATTTATTCATTCACTGTTAAGCATTCTTCATTCTTGTGCATTTTTTTTCTGAGATAGCTTTCAGGAGAAGCCGTAGTCTTGACCGCATTTTGTGCTAAATCACCTGGTCCAGAACTGTTTGCAATCTTTTGCATAGCACTCAGCTTAACAAGCCCTTACGTAAGGGCAGATAGATTTTAAGTGTTCGCATAGCAGCTATGAAACCCTGAGACTTTCAAAAGCTGTGGAGGCCCTTTCTGGCAACACAGAAGATGAAAAGTCCTAGGAAGAGAAGTTGCTTTCTCCACTAGACAACACTGAGGTTCTCATAGGGTCACAGGATAGCTCAGGCTGGGAGGGAGCTCAGGAGGTCTCTACTCCAACCTCCTGCTCACAGCAGGTCAGCTCTGAGGTCAGACCAGGCTGCTCAGGGCTTCATCCAGTTGGGGGCTCGAAGACCTCCAAGGATGGAAACTCCACCACCTCTCTGTGCAGTCTGTGCCTCTGCCTGACTGTCCTCATGGGGAAAAAGTTTCTCCCTATATTCCAGATGAAACTCTCATGTTTCAACTCATGTTCATTGTGTATCTTCTTCCCATCATGCACTATTGTGAAGAGCCTGTCTCCATCACCCTGATGATCTCCTTGTAGGTGCTAGGAAATGATGTTTTCTTACCTGAAGCCATCTCTGCTTCAGGCTGAACAAGCTCAACTCCCCTAGCCTCTTCTCAAGGCGCGCAGGGTGGAAGTGAGGAAAGGGAGTGGGAAGGCAACGGTTGGTCCATACTATGGGGCCACTGTGCTCTCAGGGTCTCTCCATGTTGTCCCCCAAAGCAGAAGAGAGGGAGCTCTGCTGAAAGGTTAATGGCATGGTCAGACCTTACATCTTTAACCAACAAACAACTTCTTGAAGTAGAACTTCACAAAGTAGAAGACCTACACTAAAGCAACCTCTAGCAAGGAACTGGAGGGAGATTTACAGTCACTTCATGCTTCTGCAAAATTGTTTTAATAAACCTGGAAGTTTATCAAGCATTTAGGAAAGTTAAAAAAAACTGTTCAGTGCAACAAAGCTGTACTACTACAGCTAAAAATTTATTTTTAAATGAATACTGCATTTTTAAATTAAGAAATTGGATGAAGTCCTACAGAACCCTCTTTCAGGTTTGGCATTAAGCCTGCAAAAATACTTATTATGGTCAGCTTCTGCTACTGAAACATTTATTATGGCTGGATGTAGGCAGGCTTGGTTAATGTGAGAGATGCTTCTAATCTCCTTTGCTCTTGATGAGTATGGTTTTCACCATGTTCCAATTCAGTAGAGTCTGTCTCACTGCAGAACAAGCTCTCCACCTCCACCCCATCAGATTTTATTACTTAACTCACAGATTTGTATGAAAGCTATTTTTGTTCCTAGCAGGGTGCAAGGAATGTTAAAAGTCCTATATATTTTTTTTCCTTTCTTTTTTTTTTTTTTTTTTTTTATATATTTTTTTTTCTTTTTTTTTTTTTTTTTTTTTTTTTAGATAATTACTATGCTGGTGTTGCTTGTCTGTATTTTATTTGGGATATGTTTAAATTTATAAGTTGATAAAAGTGAGTTTTCTGTTTGATCATTAAATGGTAAGAAAATTGGTGACGTAAGACCACAAAAAAAAAAAAAAGTAACATAAACATCTGATACTGCTGGGAAAAAAATGCTTCAGAAAAGTAAAGTAAAAGCAAAATGATATCTTATAATGATTTCCTCTATGGGACGGGAGACTGAAATTGATCCTATAACCTCTTGTTTATCATTTAAACAAGGTTCTAATTACTGTGTTCCATGTTGAGCTATTATGCACTGTACTGGAGCTTGTGATGTAGTTCGTATTAAGAAGTTTAGCTTTCCTTAATTGAAGAGAAGTACCTCAGGCTTAAAGAGTTAGCTGCTGCTTCATGAATGAATCCTTGTACAGTCATTTACTGCGTGCTTCAGATCCCATTGCCTGCCCAAAAGAAATAAGCAGCTCATAACTGTTTGAGATGTTGCTGGATACAGTGGACATACCTTCATGTTTTGAGAAACAGACACAAATGAAACAAAGCTATAGTATCTCCTCTAACTTTGCCTAGACCTTTCTATTTGTTTACAACACAAAAAGAAATTTCTGCATATTCAAGTCTTTCTTTTGTGCTGTTTTCTGTGTGACTTGTTTTGAGGGTAAGAAAAGGAGCTAACTGTGTATGTGCCTGTTGTTACGCTCATGGCTTTCCATATTCTGCTCCTTTTTTATCTTGCTATACTGTAAAATGTTTGGAGCAGGAAATTATGATTAATTTGAACAACACATCTCACAAAGACACTGCTCCTCATGGGAGCAGCTGGGCATTACTGCAAGTCCAATACAAAGAACGTTTGTTCAGTATCATTAATTGAAAGAAAAAGAAAGAACTACTGCAGTTCAAAACTAACTTTAATGCATCTTCCAGAATTAACTGCTTAAAAATGATGTTGAAAAAAGTATCAAGAAAGGTAATGATCTATATAATGTGGAAAAAATGCTTAAGCTGATGGTTCTTCTTAATATAGCTTACGGAATTGTCCCTCTTCCAGCCCTTGTCCTTGCCCTTGGCTTTGGGGTCTCGGGACAAGCCTGTGGTGCCACAAAGGCCACTGGGAGCATGAAGAACCGTTACAGCAAGTGCCTCACTCAGTCCATGTGGCTGGAGTGTGCCTAGCACAGACGGGAGCTTTGGAGACTTTAGATACCAGGCTCTAAACTCCTCTCTGGATGAGTATGAAGGAAGACTCATTTTTCGAAGCATTGTAAATTTGCCACATCTTAGCATCTGTTTCTATAGTAACAGCTAAAAGCAAAACTCCAACATAAACCCAGCGTACACAAAATAAAATATTTGCTTTTACTTTCGAAGGTTGTTTACTAAGCCTTGCAAGAATATAGAGAAGGTGAAATATAAAAAACATCATATACTATAAAGCTCTGACATGTAGAACACAAATTACTGCTTAAAAGTTGAATCGCTCTTCATTCTAAATGATCTATGTGAAAGCACAGTAATTAACACAGTACCCGTGTTTAAGTGAAAGGTAACTTCTCTGAGATACGCTTTGAGTGCCAAAAAGAGTTGTGTATAAACCCAGATGTTTATTTTGATTTTTTCCAACTTTCAGGCTCATGAAGCACGTTATTTTGATTAGTCAGCTCATGTGGTTGAGGGTAATTTTTTAGGCTGATCCTTCCAACTTTTCTTTTCCAATTAAAGCAGTCCCATTTAAACTGGCTGTATAACCATTTTGAAGTTTCATGAATGGGTGCACACAGGTCCACACACAGCTCTCCATGGTTCCAGGAGCTCCCCGGTAGTAAATATCACTTATCTTTCTACATTGTCAACCTTTAATTATCAAGGTTTCCTCAGGAACCTCCATGAATTCTTGTTGAAATTTCATATATTTACTCATACACAGTGATTTTACATGCCTTTGTAGTTAATTTTGTATTTCACTCTCGAATCCTGCATGTCAGCCATTTCTAATCAGAATGCAAAACGTCTGACCAATTTTAGCAGAGCTGATCAAGCAATCAGTGTGAAACAACCCAGGCAAATTCACATCACCCCTTCTTCCTTTTGTAAGCATGTGACAGAAAGAGTTACTGAACAGCCCTGCGTTTTTCTAACAGGAAAGGAAGAAGGGCTCTAAAAAAGATCTCTAAGTGACAGTTCAGGAGGGCATGATGCTGGCTTGTTATGTTTCTAAGCAATGTAATTTAATACATGAGGAAGACGCCCTTAGTCTGGTTGTGACCATCAATATTTCTGACAGAAATACAGACTTTACACAACAAAACAGTTTGGTCCCAATTTTAGATTAAAAAGTATTATCAAGTAAAAGAGTGGGCTTAGCAATTACACAGCATCTAGAATCTTACATCAGAAATAGAAATAACCCAGATTCAGAAATAACTTGCAGGCACATTAGTCAATCAAATAAGGATGCTACTGAAAAAAGATCTAAATAGCTTAGTCACAACAAAGATGACTATTTTCAGAGAGGGCTCTGCAGATGCACATTCTGTTTGCAGCTGCAGCCCAGCCCTAAAGAGAGAGGTCGGCTGGGTTTGGAGGGAATCCAGCATGAGGATCTGAATGAGCTCCGCAGCCTAACTCTCCAGCCCAGTATGAGCAACTCAAGTCAGATGAAGATTTTAGTCCACTGCAGCCATCAGGGGAGTGTTGAGGTGCCTCGACCGTACATCTCAGCCATAAATCAATTTCTATTTGGGTCAGCAGAGCAAAAATGTGCTGTTTGTTTTCTTGCTGCCACTGTTCAGAGCACTTCTAAAGAAGGGATGTGGGGTAATGTTTAAGGGTTAAATGGTGTAAAAGGCAGCATTTTTAGTAGCTGAATCACACAAAGTGATGCTTGATGGCCTTTTAGGTGCGTTCAGTAGTTTGTGAAGGCAGGTACTACAGCATGAGAAACGAGGAGGGTGAGAATCAGTGAGCCAGTTCCTCACCTGGTGTGAAATGACATACACAGACTGACCTGCTGTGTTTCAGACCAGCTGAAGTGCTGAATGGTAGTGTCAGAGATTTTAAAAAAAAGAAGTAAAGAAATAAAGAATATAGGATTTAAAGGTTTAGATTTTGATAGTGGCAGGCATGCAGGTAACCTCATAGAAGCTCTGCTTAGATGGACTGGCCTCGTCAGCTGGCTCCAGTGTTACCCTAGCAGATCTTTCCCAGGCAAAAACAATGACAACCCAACGGTGCAATTTTTTTGTGGGAAGCATGGGACAGGTGGGATGCTGAAGTGAAACACACAATTTTATAAGGTGGAAGAAGATTAAATATCGGGTCACATTATCAACAGGAATGGTGAATTCTCTTTCTCCCGGTGTTTTCAAACTGAGCTGGAAACCTTGGTAGCCCTTGGGCTTCCTGCAAGTGCATCTGAAATACCACAGTGTATGATTTAATGATTCCTTCTGGCCTTCCTCTTAGTGGGGTGTGAGTCTATCAATAGGGCGGCAGGGAGCGACTTCCAGGAGCACATGACAGAAGGAACCTGGCTCTAGGCTACAGGCAGCTCCTGCTAAAAATGAAGATATTACCGCTCTTAGTAAAGGGAATCTGAGGATCAGGGAAGTTGGGGACATGCTGCAGGACTGATTTCTTCACAATTTTTAGTGTGAGAAACAGCTGAATGCAGGGTCCTTTCCTCTTACTGCTTGGATGATGGTATGTCATATTTCTTTGAGCCTTTTGCATCTCACTTTGTTTATGAAGGCTAACAGTTATGTCCTACGTGGGTTTGCTGTGTGAGGAAATATCTGCCTCAGTTTAAGCACGTTTTACACTCATTAGAAAAAAAAAAAAAAAGCATACTCTGCTTTCTTGAATTCCTTGGAGATTCGGTGGACTTTCAAGGAATTTATTACATCTTTCTTCACCTGATGAAACGTCTGCTATAGTGAAGGAGATGTCTGTTCCCTGAAGAATGAATTCAGGTGAGCCCAACAGCAATGGAGCATTTCTATGGCAGAGCCCTACAAGTGCTAGATGGGTCTGGGTGGCCTCTTATCACAGGGATACTCTGATTCCCCTGTGTGCCTGGCAGAATTTCTGTCAGCATGATCTGTGGCTCTTACCTATGCATAAATACGGGCAACACATTTTGATGAATGATTTGTTAACTACTGATCTGTGAACCTCTCCTATACTGCTGTCTTCTTGGAGAAATTACCCCTGATCTTTCCATTATACATACAACCTACAGGTGTTCCTGGGATCACAGAACAGCCACAGGCAAAGCTCTTACCCACAAACCAGCATAATTTTATAATTTGGAAGAGTGGTAGGTGCACTTCTGCCACATCCCATGGCATTTGAGGAAGAATTTTGTCTCCCTGAGGCTAAGGAAGGACCCCAGGTTCCCCGCTGGAGGAATTTGCTGCTGTTGGGTCACGTATTTAGGACGGTGAAACCCATCTGAGATCTCTGGTATGTAGGAAATACCGGACAAGATGTGGCTGCAGTAACAAAAAAAAGAGTCATTAAAGAGGGGACTCAAATCTAGGCATGGATCAGGGAGGAGAAGATTTGCAAGAGGGTATTAAGGTGAAGTTCATAAACTCCTAACTGGGTTCATAACACTGGCTTTCATCAGAGTTATTCATTCAAAAAAGCATACTATCATAAACAAAGCCTGGAGAACTTCAGGCACAGAACATGGAGCTACATACTTCTGAAAATGTAACTTTTCCCTAGAAAATAATCTACTTAACAGATCTTCTGAAAACAAGACAGGACGAGGGTCACTGAAGAAGCAACAAGTGTGGTTATTCTCAAGGAAAAAAATGTGTTAAATACGATTCTGGACAAGCCAAGTGACCTTTGTCTGCTGCCAATTTTCCTCAGCAGAAACTTAAACTATGTTTTAAATAGCAAATTAGATTGCCCCCCCAAGGACTACAGAGCTCTTGTCTTCCTATCCCAAGTGCTGTTACTTGACACAGCAAGTTAAAATAATTTAAAAACAATAATAAATAATCTAGTTTTCAAAAATAAATGTTTTTGTGGAGTTATTTGGAATATATTTACAAGCAGTCTGTTGAATTTGTCAGTCATAATGCTTTAATCAAGATTTTTTTTTAACATTCATTCAGCAAAATGCTATGATCATTGACAATATGATTGGAGAAAAGTGAAGATATTTCCTTGTATTCATAAACTCAACAAAATGGATGGAATGAGAGCTAAATCTGTAACACACCACCCCTGGAGACATCTATACTCATTGCAGGCATTCTCAAAAGCTCGTGTGCAGTCCTGCAGGTGTCTGTTTCTTCTGGTGGGCATGATACTGCCAGGCAGCTTTTGAAGCCTAGTTCAATGTAGAAAAGATAGTGGGATCTGCAGATTATATACCCCCATGCCTTCCTCTCCTGTAGGTGATGTTGATGTCCTGACTTGCTTGAGTCTCATAAGATCTTAGGAACATGACTTTTTATGTGTCTTCCTTTTTGTCCTGTTTAATTCCCTATGTGAAAAGAGTGATGCTCACCTAACCTCCACTCACTTCAGAAGTGTCATTTTTCATTTGCTCAAGTCTAAAAAGAGTTTGACAAACAGAGCCTGGGATGGGGAGCATGAGGGGCTGGTGGCATTTCACAAAGCTGTTCTTGGTGGCTGCAGAGAGGCACATAATATAGATGGCTGTTAACACATCTGACTAACAGCAGCAGTGTCTTACATCTCAGGGACTGACTGCAAAAGTGTTCCTCCTGGTAGGAAATAGTCCAGGCCAGCTGATCTTCAAAATGCTTGTGAAGCTCCTACTCTACCTCTTGGACTCAATACAGTCACACACGAGACTAACTTCAGCCAAAGGAAAAGCAAAATTCTCACACTTCCACATCACTTTTGGGCAAGGGAGGAATTAATTTCAATGTTAATATTATTACCGTTAAAAAAAGAGAATGGATTCCTAAAGTAAATGACTCCACTTTCAGCACTGGACAGGCTGCCCAGAGAGGTTGTGGAGTCTCCTCTGGAGATATTCAAAACCCATCTGGATGTGTTCCTGTCCAACCTGCTCTAGGTGAACCTGCTTTGGCAGGAGGGTTGGACTACATGATCTCCAAAGGTCCCTTCCAACACCTACCATTCTGTGATTCTGTTTTTCTTTTAACTCTTACCTACAACTCATCTACAAGTAGGAACGTTTAGGTCCCACTTGGAAGTCCTGTACAGATGTTTGCCAGACATAGTTGACATTTTCACACCGGATAGTGTTCTGTCCAATACGCATAAAATAAATTGATTCCTTCTTCTGCAAGTATCTGTATCTCACACGGAAAGCCATGCTTTCTCTGCCTATCATGCTACCACAGTAGCAGAGGGACTTTGCAGTTATTTATCCCCTTTCAGCTGAAGACTTTAAGTCACTCTGAACACGTTAAATATGTTTGAGGTCATTCTTCTGATATAGGATTTTCTCAGTTTGGTTTTCCTGGACATGGGTAATGTAGGGGACTTGTTCATGAGCACAGGCCATGTCTGGTCTTGCCTACAGTGGAGATTTCCAGTGAGGGATGGTCACCCAGTGAAACCATCCCAAATAAATGAGCAGCACCAGTTTAAATCATGATGCAATAATACATTTTACTTGGTTTTGGTTTGGTTTTGGTTTTGGTTTTTTTTTAAATAAATATTGCAAAGGAGTTGCTTGATCCTGTAGCCTGATAAGGGTGAGGCCACTGCAGCTCCATGCCCCTGGTCCAACCTGTCACAAGGCTGAGCCTCTATTCCCTGTAGGCACATGCACACAGAGCACATGTATACCACATGCATATGTAGATTCAAGGTTGACTACACAAATCACAGACAGACACACCGAGCGCTCACACAAACACAAACAGCGCCACTGGCCCCATCCTGCTCCCCTCTCTGGTTAAGCAGAATGGAGGTCCGTTAGAGGGAATGTTTATATATATGTGTGTACAGTGTGGATCCCTCCAACAGCTGGGCTCAGACACTCAGTCTGCCCAGTAACTGTCCCTGGATCCCAGTCTTCCCAGTAGCTGGCAGCTGGACATATGAACCCCTGGGGGCACAGTCCCACTCCAGCTGCTGTTACAGTCCCCCTTGCACACACCAACACACATACACACACACACAACTCCCCCTCAATCAACCATCAGACCCCGTGAACTCTTGGGCAGATGTCTGGGACCTCCTGGTCCCTCCAGTAGCCACCTCCTCCAGGTTCCTCACTCCTGGACACACATCCCTCTGGCTCCTAGGCCACCTCACTTACTCAACAGCTCAACGCAGTTGATCTTCACTAACACCCACATGCTCACTGGCACACCTGCAGTCATGCCAGGTGCTAGACCATGGACACATAGGTCTCTGACCCCTGGACCCAGCCGTGTAGCTGTACTCAGTCTCCCATACACATATGTGCACACAGAAGAAACAGTTCCTCACCCAGAAAAGAGGTAGAAAGGGACGGAATAACAAGATAGGACAGACTGTGCTGATCAGGCACAGGGCATGGCCAGACAAGCGTACTGACCAGCAAACTACCTACACAAACCCAGGCTTTTTTATACACTTATCCCTCTGTTTTCTCAAGCTTGGTCATCCCCAAAACTACCTTGATCTCCCCTTCCCCTGCTTTTGTTTTCTCCCCTAACCATCCCATGATAAATCTTCTACAGTCCCAAAATGCCTTTGCCTGCATCCCATAATAAATCTCATAGCTCCACAGGCAGTGACCCCCCTCAGTCCAAAACATGCTCGAGAGATCCACTCCGCAGTGTCCCCTGGCCAGTGGGGCTGAGGGTCCTCCAGGACAGCCTGGGGAGCAGCTGGGTTGGTGCTCATGTCCCTGAAAGGTGTATTGGTGTTACCCTGCCTGCCATCCTTCCCTGTGCTTATTTGTGTTTGTGGAGATGAGATTTTTATCGTGTAAGCAAACAAACTCCACTAATATAAATCACCTGTTTGCACTGATGCTAGTGGGATTGCACTAAAACAGCTGTATTAACAGACTTAAATTTTGGCCAGATGCTCTGCTAGTGTGAACTGCCATAACTCTACTGGCATCAAAGACGCAACGACAATCACCCCTGGCTGGTGTAGCCACGTTGCTGAGCCTAGGTACGTACCCCAGCGAGTCTTTCATCCAGTTTCCCTTCCCTGAGCCATCAGGCATTTCTAGATGCAAGTTTTGTTTTGTTCCCTCTGATGCTGGAGGGATAGGGGAGAGCACATTCTTTTTTGAGGTCACATGAGAAGGAAACTAGTAAGTTTGTGTACTTTTGTTTCTGTATTTTATGATTCTATACTCTCTTCTCTTTGGTTCTTCTTACAACAGGAAAGTGGTATGGTGAGAGACACAGAAATGCAGGGGGAGAAAGAGACAGCAAGTGCTTATGCAACAGAACATTGAACATTTCAGATGTTACATTTAAATTCTCCTTTATTTTTCAGGTTTCTTTCTATGAACTTTAATAAAGCTCCCTTGAGCCTACGAAACCAGATCAATTTTTAAAATAATTGCTTAAAGGAGTGTGGTTTCTTTCCTCAAGATTTCAAATCTTATTTTCCTTGAAAAACTCATCCATTTTGCACTCTTCTGTTCATAGAGACTCCTGGTCTCAGAAACTCAAATTAGTTAGTTTTATAAACGTAAATATTTAACAGATGCAGGACTGCACCTTGGAACTGCGGAGGAACATATTTTAACATCTTACCCTTTCACAATCGTGTTTTCATCTGTTCAGGTGGTGAACACATGTGCTGTCTCTCTAATTTCATTACATATGTATCAAACAACAGTTATGAATAAAGATAATACAATAGTGACAGCTAACATGTTCCCTTTCATGGCGTGGAATTGCTCTCTGTGAGTTTGCTGAAAACTGGAGAATCTACTTGCAAAAATTAGGAAGTTTTTCAGCAGTGCTCTTTGAGTGGTCACCGTAGCAGGAAAATGGCTGCAGTGATTTGGGAAATGTTGTGTGTGAAGTTTCTTATTCGACACGTTTGAAGTCAGTGGTAAATGTCTCTATGGCTGCAGTGGGATCAGAACATGTTTGTATTCAAATAAATATGGGTCAGATGATCCCAGGACTGTATATGTGCATACACAATCCTCCATCCTTCCACTCTCCGCCTCCAAACCACACTTATGGGCCCACAGATAGTAAATGAAAAATAAATACATTATTAAATCAAATATGAATGTCCACTTTGCTCAGTTACTACAGCAAAATCATGCCCAGAAAGGCCCAAAGAAGCAGCAGAGTTTACCAATCACCCAGGAACCTAATCTTAGAAGCCGAGATAAACCAACTGACTGCCGTTGAATGTGCTATGGTGTACTTCCACACTAGCTACAGCCTGGACCATTTGAATTGGCTTGTATTTAAAGAATAACAAAATTATTAGCCAAAATTTCAGCAATCACACACACAGATGGTGTGAAATTTTCCATCAGCACTGTTATTTATTAATTTTTCAATTAAAACTCAAATGTTTTTTTCATCTATTCATAAACCTACGCAAAGATACTTAAGGGATTTTTCCCCATACCTTTCTTTACCATTCCAGTACAACCTGATTGAAGCATAATTGAAGCCAGATGGCAAATGCCAAATCTTTTTATGGCAAACCTGTCAAAGAAAATCCTTGTGGAATTTTTTTTTCAACTTTATCTTAGCTTTTCATTTTTGAAGAACTTCACAGTTTCAAAAAGAGAGAAATTGAGCTTCTGTTGAAAAAGTTTCAACTTTTGCTCACCAAAGTTGATTTTTTTTTTTTTTTTCCTCAAAGGTGACTAGTGTATGAAAGCCAATGTTTTGCATGGCACAGCATAGGAGGTTTCAGTCATCTGTGGGGCATCAGCATAGCAAACGCTGTCAGGCTGTTGCATGATCCCGGGTGAGGGAAGAGGCTTCAGACCCATAGCCAATGGCCACAGAATGGCTGACTGGAATGGACCTCTGCAGATCATCTAGTCCTAGATGAAGAGAAGACCTAGAAGTCAACTTGTCCTCCTGCTGTGATGACGACACTGCTTGGGGAAAGTGAAGGACACTCAGGTCAAGGGAAGATGAGAGTTGGACAGCTGATGTCTCCACAGCATTGTGAGGTTCTCCCTATAAAGCACCTGCAGCATCTCCTTCAGCTTGAGGGAAAGATGTGCAGAAAATGCCCCTTCCTTTTCCCATTCCTTGGCTTTTGATTGGGATGGCAGACTTGAGCAAGACAAGGGTCACATGGTTGTAATTTCTTCCCAGGTGGCAGTGTTGGTTCTGGAGAAGCCCTGGGAGGAGGAGGAGGGGGGTACAAGACCTTCCATTTTTCCTTTAGGTCTTTAATCTTGGTAAAATTTACTTACTGATCAGTCCTTCTCACTCCCCCACATCTCAGGAACTTCTCCTGAATGTTGTCTTCTGAAAATTGGGGCAATTTTTCAACCCATTCTCCCCCTAGTCAGAAGGAACCAACTCTGCAAGAGCAAATAGTCCTGAGGAAGATCTATATCAGGTAGTTTGTAAGTACTCTTTGACTGACTAGATGGTGGATCTCCATTTCACTGCCTCAGGTAAACCAGTGAGGAATGTCATCAGGAGATGATGCCTTGATCTCCTTGCTCATAGGTTAACTAATTTACTTGAGTTCAGGTTAATTTAGGCACTCTGACTTCAAGTTCTGTTGGATATCTGAATGTATTTCGAGATAATTGCATGCAGTGGTGCTTTGAAGACTGGCAATTTGCCCTGAGTGGTGGTTTCTGTCAATCAGGGGCAAGGAGTTGTACTTTATGGGCCAACAGAGAAAAGGGCCAGGATATATTTCAATGGTGAGCAATCCTAAATAGGTTCCCAAATAACTTGGATATCAGCTGCAGGAACTGTCAAAATTTTATCCTAGGTTCTGACCCCTTGGACTTAAATAGAAATAAATGAGGAATGAGTAAGACAAACAAGGGGAAAAAATGTAAGAAATAGCAAATGTTTGGGGATATAATCAACGAAAAACCAAACAAACCCCCATGTGACATCCCCAAATCTGCCTGCCAAGCATGTGATTTACATCTTCTGCAAGAGGATTTAAAAGAAATGTCTAATAATGTATTGGATTCTCTTAACCCTCTCCCCTTTTGTTACCTCTGTCCATGACATTTAAGAGCACAGCTGGAGCCCCCCAAGCTAACTGAAGTCATATGATGCTCTGAGGGCAGCCAAACATCCCAGAAGCAGCAAGAGGCTGACAGGCTGAGCAGCCCAACAGAACAGGAAAGTGCTTTTTAAAAAGAGAGGGAAACAGAAAGATGAGGTGGAGAAAGGGGATGGGAGGTGGGGGGGATACAGACTGTTTGATCGAATTTGCCACATCAATAAAAATATTCTTTTTAATGAAATATTGCATGTTTTTATTTTTCTTTTCTTCTGTTCTGATGAAGGAGTCATACTGAACTATTTGTGGTATGTGAAGTATTGGAAAAATAAACCTGGACAGAAGAGAGGCACAGATGTTTTCTATGTTCTTTTTTTTTTTTTTTTTAAAAACATTCTTTGTCACCACCCTTTGCTGCAGGAGACAGCTCTGTGGGCCACGTAGTGAACTTCCTCCTGTGCTGTTTGGGGTCTGCGTGGACCAGCAGGTGCTGCTGAACCAGGGGAAGAGAGAGCAGATATGCTCAGGACCTGCTACAGGAGCACCCATGCCATGCTACCAGGCTGGCAGCAAAAGGGCCGTCTCCTATAATTCCTGCTAGGACAAAGTCTACAAGGGACAAGCACAGGTGTGCTGGGAGTTGCACTGGTACCACCATCAGCGCAAATTGTTCTTTCCTTGTGTGAATAAGGACTAATTTAGAGGTTGGCAACAACACGTGAAATTCCATGAAAAACAAGTACAATATTTTAAGATCTGTGCTTGAACACTAGAGCAAAAGCCAACCTAACAGATAAGAGGTCGAGGAGACTGTGCCTTGGTTTGAGTCCACGTAGCTGTAATGCCAGCCAAATGCATAGAGCCAAATAATGAAGCCAGCTGTGGAGAGTGGCTCCTGCTGAGACAGCATGATGATGAATGAAGGATTTCCACAGTTGGTAAGATCTCCACAGCACTGTATAACTTTGCAACAAAGGGCAATTTTTCATTTAGGGGTGGTTGTGTTGTCCCCTCCCCCACCAAACAGTCGCATGATCATTATGGAAATATGAAAATTGTCTTGAACCTTAAGCCTCAGAAAGGGAATTATACTTTATATAGGGAAAACACAAATATGATAAATTTTATTTTCTTTTTTTGCTCATTCATGCCTGAATCTTTATTTCAGCACAGCAAACCAGGGCTGGGAGAGCTGTGTCTTCCGTTTTGAGCTATTCTACTTGAGCTGCATAGTCATTCTGACCAGAACAGTTTTCCCTCCCTCCAGAATGGCACCAGGCTCTTGAGTTGAAGCGGTCCATGTTCCGCAGTCCTCATGCCTGCAATTTAAAAGCACTCTGTGATCAACGGTGTTTGTAATAACGAAAACCAGGTTCAGACAAAAGAAAGTTCAATGGGGTGTGCACCATATTTACAACAGAAGAAATCATGGAATCACGGAATTTTCAGAGTTGGAAGGGACCTCTAGAGATCATCTAGTCCAACTCCCCTGCTGACACAGGATTGCCTAGAGCACATTACTCAGGACTGCATCCAGGTGGGTCTTGAAAATCTCCAGAGGAGGGGACTCCACAACCTCCCTGGGCAGCCTGTTCCAGTGCTCTGTCACCCTCACCGTAAAGAAGTTTTTTTTTATGTTTGAATGGAACTTCCTATGTTCCAACTTGTGCCAAGTCTACAGATTAGTGGGGAAAGCTTATAAAGATAAATGTACTAGGTCACCAAACGACTCTCTTAGAGGAGTTTTTTTAGGAGGTAAGCACATCCCATCATAACACTACATCTGGAAAGAGAATCATAAAATGTGTAGTGGAAGGAATAACATATTTCTGGTAGTTAATTAGAGAGACTAATAACTAGAGAAGACAATATAAGACTAATAAATGCTTATGAAGATCAGAAATAATTTTAAAAAGGAAGTGAGGTGATAGAGGGAAAAGTAAAACTGAGGGAAAGAGTGGGCGAGGGAAGAAATGCGTCTTATACAAAGGAGAAGAGAAGTGGACAGGGAAAAGAGGAGCTGAACCCACACAGAAAGGAGGGATCTACAGAGGCCAGGGATGCCTTTTTACAGAGGATTTTGAAATACAAAATTTTGATTTCATTTTAATTTTGTGAAAAAAAATCATCATTCTCCACACAGTTAATGATACTCTGGGATTTTTTTTTAATAAAATCTTTTGGTTGCGACATAAAGCAGCTAAAAACAGTGAAAAAACCCATCAAAGTTGAAATGCAGTTTCAACTTCATTAGAACTTTTCTATTAGAAATTCTTAGAGAAACAGAAGTTCTTAAATTAAATTCCAGGAAAATCAATCACAAAGATATTTGGTCCTGGCAGTGCTGGATATTGCAATGGAACATTCTGATAATTCTGTCAAAATTTCTCTGGACAGCTTTAAAAGAAACCTTTTCCGCTTCATAAAGGAACTGTATGCGTAAATGATCCTCTCACACATCTTATTTCAGGAGTCCATCCCCATGCAACCTATATGCACCTTCTTTTGTATCCTTGCAACTGTACCTTCATCTGTGGTTTTGTGGATGCATCTGCCTGAACACCCTCTCCCTAAATCTACCACAAAGTTTGAGAGACCCCAGAAATCCTCTTTTGGTTGAGTCTGTAGCAATGAACCGCTGGTGATCGCTGTGAGGCAGTCAGTACTTCAGCTTCAAGTATAGTTAACTTAAACTTTCATGGTCTATTCATTTGAAATGTCAACACTATGCAGAAGATTTTTGAGAAAGGCTGAGGACTGCCTGTGTGCCCTTGGTTTCCAGCTTAGGAGCCACTGGTCCTTGCTCTCTATTGGTACCATCAGCTTTAACAGGAGAAAAGAAGAGAGCTCATTTTTAGAAATATTAAAGCTATTTGCCTACTATGTGCATAGACAATGGAATATTCTTAATGATGCAGATAAATGAGAAACTCGGAGCCCTACAGCAGTCAGGAAAGGGCTTGAACTTTCTTTAAATACCAGCAGTTCTGTAAGTCTGATCAATTGATCCTGGATAAAAAGAATGTTGTTGGTATCTCAGTAAGCCGGTTAATGTGAATTAGACTAAAGCATTTCAGAGGTAATGGGGACAACTGGATTAGCCAAAAAATGCATTAAGAAAATATGTTTTTAGAAATGTAACTTTGCAGAGCTGTCAGCATCAGCAGAGTGTGTGTCATGCCAAATGGAACTGCAACATCTTCCTGACAACTTTCAGGTTCCATTAGCAACTGAGGATGCCTGTGAATGCAATGTTATATCCATTAGTGAGCAATTCATGCACGTCTTTATTAACTGAATCTCTATCCATCTCACAGACTATCTTTGCTTTTCTTAGAATGACACCAGGAAAAATGTGCAACCAAACACCACAACTGAATCCGGTCATCTTTTGCAGCTACAGGAAAAACCATGCTTGAATGCCATTATTCTTTTAAGAAAAAAAATGTAATCCATGGATTAATTTGGGGCCAAGCTGTGCTTTGGCTCCAGGTTATACTGCAATAGCAGCCAGGGTCACAGATGCTCTCCTTTCCCTCCTCCTGCCTGCTGTATTTCACACCAAAGCCACACATAAATGTAATCTTTACATTCAGGGAAGGAAATACAGGGACCGTGCCCTTCTTACTTCCCTAAGGTTTAACAATGTGAGATTTCAAAGAGCTTTTAAGAGCCTGAAATTCAAGATTGTTGGCTGTCATGTACCTGAGTCTAAAACGTCAGTCCAGACCTCACTCCCCCTCATCCCCTGGAAGTTCATGCAAGTTTGCCAAATGAGAAGTCCTCTTCCTAAGATGTGATGCCTAAGCACTCTCAATGTTCGTGAACCTAAAGGAAGAACAGCTATGAGGGAGCATGATACTGTAATGTAACAGGCATTCAGGTGGACAGGCAATCCTAGGGTCTGAGTTCAGGATTATTCTTTTCTTTTTCATTCAATTACTAGTTAATAAGGGGAAGGAGAGGTGGAAGGTACCTATTCGGTAATTTATGTCACTCTTTTTGGAAGACTAGCTTTGAAACCCAGGCCAAGGAGGAATTTTGATCTCAAACTCTCTTTTCCTGCATGATTGCTCTAGCCATTAGCTGTGATACAAAGACCACAGGAATGCTGCGATCATCTGCGTGTGGCTGGTATGTCTTGCACTGAATTCATTGCTTTGGGGTGATGGTAGGCATGCTCTGAGCAAGCCTGCTGGATAAGGCTGCTGAGGAGCTGGGCACTTAGGACAGTGTGTGCGTTCCAGGTAACCTCAAGGAGATGGGTGTTTAGATGTTCAGCTCAGCACTTACAATGCAAGTAACACAGCAATTACTTCATGAAAATTGGTCTCACGCTACATCTCTACTACATAGGCCATGCTCTTACATCTCCTTTGCAGCCAATACGATGTCCCCATGGTCTTGAAATATAGTTATTTAATTCAACATGCCTGCAACAGTATGTTGCAGTTTGTGTTGCAGCTCAGTGGTTCTTTTACACCAGAAACCTGAGGGCAAGTGCTTCATGTTCTAGGACATGACAGGAGGGTACAAGTGGGTGTCTGAAGATGGAAAGTCTGCTGGCATAGTACTGAAGGACTGTAAAAGTCAGGGGGCTGAAGCTAGGGCAGTGTCCCCTATACTGCTTCTGGGAGCAGCTGCTGGACTGAACTGTCCCTAGAACTGGGCACAGGTTTTGTTTTTGAGGGAAATAGTTGATTCATTCTGCAAGACAGGGCAGGAGCACACTATTTCTCATGTAGTGCATGTGCACCAGGAAAAGCGCAACAAGAACTGAGGAACGGAGCTATTTACCAGGCTAGAAATATGCTCAGGTGCTAATGTCCCAATTTTCTGTTCAGTAATTTTACTATGCAGTTAAGCCTCTTCTAACTACTGAAACTAACAGCACGTTGTGCAGAAACTGTTCACTCTCAGAGTGATAAGACCAATATTTATAGTTGATGCAAGGAATAGCATGCAGAGAGGCTCTTGCTTATACTTATTGCTGTAACAACCAAGGCCAGCCAGCTTTGGTATTTGCCCCTTTGGAGGGTTGGAAACAGAAGAGTGTGAAGCGGTTGCACCTGCGGGGAGGAACGAACAGGACAGTTGACTCAAAACTGACCAACAGGGTATTCCATCCCATCTGCCTCATGCTCAGTATAAAAGCTGAGGAATCCAAGGGTCAGGCCTCTTTTTTCAACGGCTGTTGTCCGAGGAGGACTTTCTGTTCATCTGCCTTTGATCCTGATCCTAAATCCAGATCCAGAATCCAGTTCCCGTCCATCACTGAGTCCAGTCTGGGACTTTCCCAGTGCCTGCTGGTGACGTGATCGTCATCCTGGGAGCTTGATACAGTTTTGTATATATTTCATGATTTCCTTTTTATTATTTTATTATTAATATTTAATTAAAGTAGTTTAGTTCCTTCTAAACTCGTAAGTCTCTTTCTCTCTCTCCCCCCTCTCCTTGGAGAGAGAGATGGGGGAGAGCATCTGTTGTTCACCCCAGTGGCCGGTCTGGCCCAAACCATGACATGTGCTAACGCAGGGGCATTTTATCACTTTCTTCCACTCTTGGAGTGCAGGGGCCTGGAGCGGGTGGTGGGAGGCAGAACCAGGTTCCCTTCTCCTCCCACACCAATCCTCTGCACGAGAGAGAGGCTGTGCCTTGCCACAGGTAAAAATGGGCAGTTTTCCCTGAAGAGCTATAGGAGGAATTCCCTGGGGAGAGTTTAGGAATAAGCTTAGCTTGTACCCAAGGGCCACCTCCCCAGAGCAGTTCTGGGCTCCAGCTGACATGTTCTATAGTCAGATAGCACAGACACATTTTTTTCATGCTATGTATTTCAGCCCAGTTTTCCCAGAAGTCCAGAGATGTGTAGTTTCTCTTCCCCCCCCCANCAGAGATGTTTTGTTTCTCCTCCCCCCCCCCACCCCCCTTTATTTTTTCCCTTCCACGTTTTGCTTGCATTAAGACTGAAGGCTGCAATGGTTAATTTCTTTGCATTCCTGTCAGCACAACAGCATGGGGACACGTCAAGAAGGCTGACTTTCTTACTAGGGGTTTTGAAGGTGTAACACTGCATCATTCTTTCAGTGACAGAAATATGTTGTGCAGGGCAAAGTCAGCTCTAAGAATGCCAAGTGATGTGTCATGGTCCTCAGCTGTTGATGTTTTAGCAGAACGGCAAAATACATTTCTGTAGAGATTGTTCCAAAGAGAAATGTCTTTTCCAAATGCAGAGTTTTATTTGTACATAGTAATATTTTTTGTAACAACACAAAGTTCACTTGCTACATTATATGGAGACATCATTAGAGCAAATCCAGAAAAATAAAATAAAATCTGCACCAAGACTCTGAGAATGAAACCTGATTAAGCATCGTATTTAAAAAAAGACAGGCAGTGTAGTACAAATTATAGTCTACCACATCAAAGGAAACCCAGGAACACAAAATCCATGGGACAGCTTGCATAAGTTATTTAGAACAGGAGCATAACTAGGATCTGAGGCTGCATTTTGAGAAATCTCAGTGTATCCTACTAGATGTTTTACAGGTGAGCGGCAAGACTACACAGAGTAAAATGTTACACTTGATAAGCACCAGTCACAGAATCACACAGTTTCACTGCAGTCTTTATGGGTCCAAAGCTGGCATCCCTTGAAGCACTGCCAGGCCACGAACTCCTTGCACAAGTTGCTCCAATGAGAAATGGATAGAAGAGCTCAGAGCTAACAGGGGTCACCAACAAAATGTGAATAGCCGTCAGAATGTCTTGAAATGGAGTAGTGAGTCACTTCATTTAGCGTTCATGTACTAGTGCAGTTTACTTTGAAGGCTCGTGTCTCCCCTTTGGGTTGCTGTGCCCCGGGTAGCTGCGGCACCAGCTGAGGGATGCCTGGCCCTACAGCAGTTCCTCATTCTCTGCAGGAGACAGGCTCCAAATCAGCCGCCTTGGAGCCAGGTGGTCACCCAGCCTCTCCCTGCCCTGTGGAGAGGCCCTGCATAGTTAGAGGACCATAAGGGCTCTGCTGCAGCCACTGGCTCTCTGAGGCTGGGCGCTGCCATAGGAGCAGTTTTACTCTTATATCCAAACCACACACATCAGCGAAAGTTTCATTTCAATGGCAAGCGCAAATAAAGGAGAGAATAGACAGGAAATTGGATATACCATGGGTCATATAAAGTTGTCAGCGAAGTTAACGGTGAGGGATGACCATCTTCAGGCTGACAGTTTGCACACCTGTGTTGAGTACCTGTATTTGGTTGTCTTCCTCAAGACTCGGGTCAGTCTCTTTCAGAGTGCCTCAAATGCTTGAGGTACACCAGGCATCTGCCTGTGGACCTCACCAAAATGTTGCAACGTTTCCAAGGATCAGGAGGAATTAACTTGCTTATTTAAAGCATTTTCTTATTTTAAAGTAATTAAACATCTTCTGAATCATATAAAAAATCATCTAAATATCGTTTCATTGCAATGAGATTTTTCTTATCCATGTCTCATGCTTCTAAACCACTGAACCTCTAGTATTCAGGTACATATGTTACTACACTTTTAGAGTGTAAACAAAAGAAACCTTCTTTTTTATCCCAATTGCACTCCTTCAAATGAAGATTATGGTAAAATACTTTTCCTGTAAAAATAACATGTAGGGAAAATGAGAAAATGAAACACTAGATTTTTTTAATAGAAAATAATGTTAATACTTTAAAATAAAAAGGATAAAGATGATAATAAAGATTTTTAATATTTCCTCCTCAAAAACATTACAGCTTATTATCTGCATACTTGCAGGACAGGTTTCTCTCTAGTGGTACAGGTAGGCTGAGAAAGTGAGACACACATTCTTGTTCTTCATCATCCCTTTATCCAAAACACATTAGGTATGTGCTCATATTCCAGGGTGACCAAAAAAAAATCAGTCGAGTTTTACATATTTAGTTTAAAATGCTAGTTCCTCGGGATTTGGGTATGTTTTTCTTTTAAACAATGCCTATTATGTATGTTCATATCTGTAGCTCTGAATACAAGGTGGTCATGAAACTTCAGTTTGAGATGCTTCTGTCGACACAGTACCATGCTGGAGTTTCATGGCAGCACTCACTAAAGAGTGAATTACCCCCTCCTCTTCCCACAGCCCCGTGCTTTCCTAGCCCTTGACCGATATTCATATGCTATATTGTTTGAGACCTTTAATGTGTACAGGTAAGATTGTATGTACCACTCTGAATGAATTTTCCCTTAAAATGGAAAATATGCAAAAAAAGAAAAAAAGAAAAAAAGAAAAAGAATAAAGACAACTTGTTTAAATGAACTCTTTATCTGGGTGACTTCAAATACTTTGACATCTATCTATATTTTTATTTGGAAAATGAATCAAGAATAATTAAATGGGAATGGTAACATCTGTCACCAATCAATGGACTCACAGTAAAATTAAAATGGTATTTTTTTCTCCTAAAATCCACTTTTTTTTCATCTGATGCCATTCATTGAGATCAGATGCATTTTACTCTAGCTGTGTCAGATCTTGGAATTACATAAGTAATAAAGTCCTGAAGGCCAATGGCATGGGAACAATGGAATGCGTAACAATATAATCAGCAGCAAAATCTATATTTAATGTGTGGCATTCTAATGCTATAAAATATGATGATTTTTAAACCTCTTTGTTCTTTCTCGCCAGGTTCTACAGCTGCTGAGTTTTTAATCTTGTGCCATTTTATCTTAGCTGATGCCTTTTTATTTTTTTTTGTTTCTGACTTTGGAAATTATTATATAAGACACATGAAGGAGACAAATGAGGGAGTATATATGGATAAAACAGTCTATACTGTGCTTAGCAAGTGCTAAGCAAAGTCAACAACTTTTTAAACTTGACAGTCTCTTAATCTTTTGCAGTGAACACAGAAAGAGGTTTCCTTGTTTCAAAAGCTACCATGGCATTCAACAGCAACCACTTTATTGTGGGGATTAGTTGAGCTCTACCACTTTTTTAATGAACATATTGCTTTGCAAAAAGGGAAAAATTCCAGGTCAGTCCAATGAATTTCAGCTTTACTCACTCTAGTAAATGACAGATACACCTTTTTATATTGTTCCCTTTTATAGTAATAATATTAAACCTGTGCCAAGGGGCTGGTGCTAAGGATACGACAAGAAAGTCAGGAAGCTTATAAATAAAGAGGATCCCTCTATCAAAAGGCCTTAAGACAGGGACAGGGGGCCAAACATGGCAAAAGCCTCAGAAACCAATCCAGAACCCTAGGAAGGCCAGATGGGGTTTGTGGGCAAAAGAATTCATTTACTTGAGCTTACTGTAGGATTATGGTCTTAATTTGTTCTGGTGAATTTAAGCAGAAAGAATCAACACACATTGGGACTCTGGGAGAAAATTCTTAGGGTAGGATTCATCTCACATAACTTTGGCCATTTACTGTTAGGCAACTGCCCTGAGCTCCGTGTGTCGGGTCCATCAGCAGAGGGGGACTTGCATCACTGGATTCGTCCTCTCTTTTCTCAGGAGCCATTGATTACTTAGCTTAAACTAACTGCCTAGCTTTTAAGTGGGTAAATTAGGCAAGAAGAGTACCGTCACAAACATCCCTGATTGATTGTCCTTTTCCCTAGCATACCTCCGGCAGCAGGCAGCTGGGAATGAAAGTCTCTCTGAAAGAAGTGCTTGTGGCCCCAGCCATGTGCCTGGGACTTCCAGTGCTGACTGCAGGAGGGCTGGGACCCCATCCACCCTTTTCTCTTATGGCATTTTCATACTTTGTAAAGTCTTTAGATTTCTGCCAGGGCAGAATATTATGCTTTAACCTTGAAATAAAATTTGTGCTTTTTCAGTGGGTAGATGTTGGTAACCTAAACGTTTGCAGCTGTGAAGTACTTTGGATAATACAGGGTCCCTCAGGGCACTCAAGGCAGAACAGTCTCTGAATTTGTAGAATATACACAAAATGGAGAATTTGAGAAACTGGAGATTTGAAGAAACAGTCAGTGGCCATGTGAGACAAGCCATGGTCTCAAAAAAGGGGAAGAGATCAAGTTTACTTCTACCTAAAAATGAAGAAAAGCTCAGGGGAAGATGAAAAGGAAATTATTGCTTCTCATTCTCCTGAAAATAAACGTTTAGAGGAAACCCTTAGTTTCTGAAGGGCAGATTTGCTTGGGCCAGAGCATGGGAGCTTCAGAGCATCCCTGCGACATCGAATGTGATTTCAGGTGTTTGGCACTTCTCTGTATTTGGGTCCTTTGTGCACGCTAGGTAACAAAATGATTTGTGATAACATAAGCCCCTGCTGGCAGCCCTCTGACAGGTCCTATCAACGTTAGCAAACCATCCTCTGGAGTGGGATGGAATCGTCCTCTTGGCTCTCCTCCTAGTGCTTTTCTTCTCTGGGTTTATAAAGTTTTAACATCTCCAGAGATCTTTTTAGAGGCATGAAGAAGCAAAGGGCTGACAGCAGCTTGTGCTGCCTCTGCCCATCCCTTTCCAAAGACCTGGCCACATCTCTGTGAAAAGAGATGGAAACTTTGACAGTGGTTCTAAGTAAGGAGGACAAATGAGGTCAGTGACTCAAGCACTGGTCTCATCTCAGAAGAGGACTGTGCTGGTGGTGCTTATAGCCACTGGGGTTATTTCCCTACACTGACAAGCTGCTCCTAAACTGTGTGTTGGCATATTCTTCAGAGTAAGGAGAAAAAGACAGGTAGATAGGCAGCAGAAAATGACACATCAGGCACTAAGGAGGACCCACAGCTTTGGGCAGGGGCCAGTAAGCCAGTAAGGGTGTAGGATTTTTTCCTGGTGAGGGGCTCTTAGAATAGCCCACAATCAAAATACGGAAGGAGTTCCCTCTGAGCCCCGCAGGTAAGTGCAGAGAGGTGCAGTGCAGGTAACTGCAACCTATTTGTGCAGCAGTTCGTTCCTCCAGTGGTTTTCTTGGGTACGAGCTCTCCTCCAGGTATACACAGTAGGCCATCCCTAGGAAATGCACCTAGCTGTTCCACCACCTGGGCTTTTCCATAGTTCAACAGATAGTTTGCCTTCAAAACAACTTGAATATATCCTTTGCTCTTTCAGACTTTTCTGTCTTATCTTGTAGCCTGATGGTTTTCCTGTTCATCCACTGCTTTCATTCCACCTGTTTTTGCAGATCCAGAAAAAGATTGGCAGTTGCATACAGAAAAGCTACAAGGATTTTCAAGCCCATCAAATGTGATTACCCTTAATTGAGTAGTTATTTTATCGAAGTAAAGGCCAATACTTAAGACTGTACCAGTTTTACCAGAAGAACAATTTTAACAGACACCCATAAAACTGACTTTTTATCAGCTGCCCAATAGATTTAGCATACTTTTTGGCTGAGAGGAAAACTGGTATCAGGGCATCTCAGCTATCACCCTTGAAGTGAGTCTTTTTCAGACTGGAAAACATACACTAATTGCCCAATTTTGTGGCTGTATTTCAACGTTCTCTAGATCCATTTTTTGCCTTCCTCTGGCTACAATCCACCACCTAGCTCACACATGAAAAGAAAGGACATTTCTTCAGGATAACTGGGGAGCAGAGGACTGAGTAATGCAATGCATTTTGGAGAACTAAAGGAAGTTCAGGCTCTGGATTTCTCTCTGGAATTGAAACAAATCCTGGGATTTTCAGATGCCTGCATTAATTTATAAAGAAACATAAGAATAACACAGAGAAATAGTGAAGATGTCTACCAGGACACTCAATATGCAAAAAAAAAATTGACCAATTGCACAGCTTAGATCTTATCTAATCATTTGCCAGAATAAATTATATTTATGGAATAAGATGTTGCATACTAAGTAACTTGACTGGCCTGAACTGATTTCAGTATCACTCAAATAGACGCCTCTCACTTCCCTCCTGTTTGAGTGAGTCTAAGGCTGAAATGGAGCTGAAGACCTTGAAATAATTCTTTTCATATTAGAAATCTGGATTTACAGGAGTTTGTAATTTCCCAGAACTTGTAGCCCAGCTGCTAAATCCTGTACCTATTTCATCCTCAGCGCTGTTGCGCCTGTGTTGAAACTACAGCAATGCTTTAAAAAAGAAGTCCTTGAGCAAACATACTTCTCTGCTGTTCTTTTCCTCACCTTATGCTCCTCTTCTTGTTGGTTTATTTACTTGCTACTTGTCAGTCGGATCCTAGGGTGTGAGCTCTTCTGGGATACAAAGAGCGCAGTGGAGAGATGATGAGTTTGGGATGGGAACCAGCTCGCAAAATTACAGTCACAGGGCATCCAGCCTAAGGATCACTCTCTGTAACCAATGCACATGGCCATGACCCTTTGGATGTAGAATAATCGTGAACCAGTCCACATCATTCATCCAGTTTTCCAATGGCTACAAAAAAGTGAGGTGTATCCTAACCTCAGTGGTTATGATAAGTGCCAGAAATGTTTTGTTTTTTGTTTTGTTTTGTTTTTTTTTTTTCTCATCTGATTGTGCTAAACAGCCAGAACACATCACAGTGTCCTACCTGGCACCACCAGTGCCATGGCTCAGTGTGGATGACACTGCTACTCACTTTGCTCTCATAGCTTTTGATGTTTCAAGGAAGTGAGAACATGAACCTAGAATGAGCAGGATAAACAAACAAAATAAACACATCTACTCTCACTTGGCACCAAGGGTTCATTTTTTCCTGTGCTACCAACTTTCACTTGCTCTGACCTGTGTTTTTGGCATATGCAATGATTCGTGACAACTTCCTAAATATTGCTGTTCATCTGGGGCCACACTGAGTACCTGTGGCTCTTCCCAGAATGGCAGAACTGGATGAGATCCCGAAGCTGTCCTGATTCCACCCAACAGCCTAATTCCTACCTCACATGCAAATTTTTTTCCCCACTAATCTCTCTGACGGGTTTCCTTGAGAAAGAGCATTTTCAATGAGTTTTTTACTGAGGAGGGTTTTCGTATGATTCACAGGAACAGGAAGGTATGTCTCGAGGGGGGCGGCATGGCTGAAGATGAGACTGGGGAAGATGCTGGGGCTGGCGTCAGAGCAGTGTGATTTATCTGCTCAGAGTTTGTCTGGTTTTTATGGGGGCATAGCAACAGAGGGGCAAGAGTTTATGTTGTCCTGTTTGCTGTGCCAGCTGTCACCCTTCTGAGGAACTGGGAAATTTTTCCTGCCCCAAAAGTAATTGTGTGTGGGAGGAAAACCTTGCTGACTGTGGGTGGGGTGAAGAAGTGGTGGGAAGTGGATGAAGCAAGCTGGGAGCCTGCTGCATGAAGCAGGAGGCTCCTGAGGGAAGCCAGGGAGTTGCTTCCAACAACAGAGCCAAGCCAAGTCTGAAAGGTGCTGGAAAGATGGAGGCTTTATCTGAGAGACAGAGGAGATGGCAGTGGTCGTTCAAATGCAGGAATCCACTAAGAATTGCAGGACTAGAGAGCAGGAGTGTAGGAAAGGCTGCGATGGGGAGGGAGGAGATTCGTATTCAAACCATTTCATGCAGTCTACTTCACCCAGTAGTCTGAGCTAACTCACTTTAAAGAGATGCCTTGTTTGAGTTTATGAGTTTGTATTCTAATAAAATCTTGCTTTAGGAATTGGAAATCTTTCAGTATCTATTGGTACACTCATTTTATAGAAAAAACGGGGTAATTCTGTCTCGAAGTCCCGGCTGACTTGGGGCCCTGCTGCAGATAAAAGTAGAGTTTTGAGGAGGACGGCATGGCAGAACTATTAGCAGCATCTGGAAGATGAAAAGAAATCAGATCTGAAGGGTGGAGCTACGCAGAGCTTTGCAGCTTCAGGGCTACTCTGTATGCTGGGTTTCAAATGCTTCTTTTCCACTTGGCTATTGTGTGCAGCCAGATTTTGAGAGTATTCCATATTTTTCAGAGGTTTCTCCATGTATTACAAGCAACACATAGCTATTTGTGCATAACCAGAAACCTCAGATCCATCTGATATGCATGCACAGAGGAATTCTGCCATGCAGTTGTGAGGCATTCATTAGAGCTGTGCAGTTTCCAGAAAAAGCTGGATGGAACGGTACATGCATGTATCAATGATACAGCACTTGCATACTGTTTGCAGTGCTTCCAAAAAGCGCTAGATCTGCAGCACCTATTCTGCAATATAGATTTGCACATCTACGGCCAGTTGGACTTATCCAGAAGTGTTGAACTCACTGAGTATCTGCAGACCATAAGGGAAGCATTTCCCGCTTCCCAGAAGCATTGGATTTACTGTGCATACATAATGTGCTGCACGTGTCCATATTTTTGTGGGGGAACACCTGGGCAGAACTATGGGAGCAATAAACAAGTGTTCAAGGCAGAAGAAAATGAATGGAGGAATAACATGCTACGTGAATCAGAAGAAAAAGTTTATGACAAATGGCAATTTGGCGGGTGTGGGAAAGTTCGCTACGGCAATGGCAATGCTCAGTGGTGGGATGGGGACTCCATCAGCGGGCTGAGCTGGGGCAAGCTGCTGGGCTCCCACCCACTCCAGAGCATTGGGGCTCGCTGCCCACTACTCCCCCCACCACCACCCAGGGCCCCGGGAAAGTACGTCCTGCTTTTAGTGCCATGGGGGAGGAAGGGACAGGCTTCAGTGATACTCTGCAGGAAAGATAGATCTATCAGAAGTTCAGGTGAACACAGAAGCCAGAATGAAAAGTAAAAGCTGTATGAGAAATTGTACTTTCTTAGCTCAACATACTGGTGAATTACAGTGTGGGACATTTTAGCACACCGGTATTTTAGTTTGTTTTTAGTTTTGTGGTTTTTGGTTTGTTTGGTTTTGGGATTTTTTTGTGTGTGTGCTTTGTTTGGTTGGGTTTTTTTTAAATTTATTTAAATGCATGAACAAATCGAAAATCAAACCTCACATTTAGAAAACAGAAACAGAATTGTGATACCCGTGGCGTGCGTGCAAGCAGCAGGCTCCCTGGGGCGCTGCTGAAGGATGCGCTGGGAGCCATGGAAAACACACATGTTTGCATGCGAGACCGCAAAGTGCCCGCTGGAGAGTCTCCAACCACTTTGCAGACTCCTGGAGGTGCAGAGAGCGCATTTCAGTCTGCACCACAAGTCAAACTCACTCTTGCTGGCATAAGCAGGTGAACAGTTCCACTGTATGTATGTGCAAAGCAGATTAAAAGATCAGATTAATAATTTTTATGAAAAGTAGTCACTACATATGGCAAAGTCATTTTCACATCTAGTGTCTCAACCACTTGCTTTTTAGTACCCCAAAGGGGATTAGAGCCATTGGACTAATTGCTTAACAAATTGCCTTTGTAAACCAAAGGCATTTTTAAATGGTATGAGACCAGAAAAGTTTTATTTTCTTGCTCTTCTATAACTAAAGATGTCCAAACTAATATTTTTTTAAACCTTGGCATTATAAGTGAGTCTCAGGCTGAGCTTTTATTTACCAAGTCATAGTGAGAAGCCAATTCTGATGTCCAAGTTATAAAAGATCCCTGAAAACAGCAACTTCTAATGGAAAAGCTGAAGTTGCCCAAGCTTTGGTGAGGTAAATGTGCCACTATAATAATGCAAAATATCTGTTTTTTCTATAGTCTGAGCCTCACCACAATCTTTTTGTGAGGAATTTGTATTACTAGAGTAGAATTCCCTAGTGGAATGTGTATTCTTTATATTATTGATGAATTAAACCCCCTGTTTCATTCAGATGGGTAACTTTTCTTCTTGTTTACATATTTTAATGTTCTGAACACCCCTTTAAATACTGGACATCAAGTATTGACCACTTTGCTGTCTTATTTCCAGTAAAAGTTACGTTAAAATCTGACTAAACTTTTTTTTTAGTGTGTCTTCCAGAAAAGCTTCCCTGCATAGCAGAGCATACACTTGCCTTAATCTTGGCATTTTGCTCCTCAGCTGCCGTCATTCTATCTGAAGCATTTACTTTGAAATGCCTGCCAAATATTTTTGCCCCAGTACCACAATAACAGTGCAGCAATGTGGGAGTGATTCAACTCGATGCGTTTACAATGAGAGCAGCCTACAGAGAAACAGGGTCAGGAAAGTGGTCTATGCACTACGTTCTCCTACTGAGATCCAAATCCTAAGCAGATCTGCTAAACCTCATTAAAGGTCATGCGTTCTTTCTTGCAAGTTACTGTTTCTTCTGATAAACAAGACAGCTTGGATGTAAGTTGTTTGGGTTTTGTTGTCCACTTTACTTTCGGAAATTAAATTCAAAATAAGTAAATTCTAGAAAGAGTTGCATTAGGCAACGTCTTCAGTAGTGCTAATCTGCACAACTCTGCTGAGATCAGAGGAGCTCTCCTGATTCACACCAGCTGTATCTCTGGCCCCTTTCTGTGGGTGCGGAGGTGCTGAGGTTGTTTGGGCAGCACATCACCTGTCCACGTGTTTTCCCCCAGGAGAATGCAAAGCACATCACAGTTAAACTTTAACGCTGAGGTACAGGGAACATTTTGCAACAGTCAGGATCTCCAGGCTTCAGCTCATTCAGATCCTGGCTGCCTTGTAAATCTTTCTTGCCCCACTTCAATGGAGATAAGAGAGATTGCATGCTAGAGGTTCAGTTGAGAGAGACCACCCAAGTCATAGCTCATTTCACTTCTGCTGACCTCCTGATATGCCCATCAAAGCAGTGATTAAAATACAGAGCAGGAACTTTGTGTAGTGCAAATGTGTTCCATCAATCTCCTTTTCATCTGGCTCTTCAAATACTTCAGACCTGAGTAAGCAGCTGAAAATTTTGCAAACAAGAATGAGTAAACGTAAAGACAGATTTTTTTCCCCCTGTTCTGGAGCAGGACGATCTGTTTACCTTTCCGAAGGAGCTGTCAGCAGAGTGGTCATCATGAAATATGAATTCACAAATGGTGCACTCCTAGGAAAACAAGTACATGTAGAAACTTGTTCCTTTTATTTTCAAGAGTTTTTTTTTTTTTTTTTTCCTGTGCTATTTGAGTTTGGCAGCAGACTTTCTTTTTTAGTTCCAGCGCAGCCTTTTAATAGACTTTTAGTCGCCTGCTGTAACTAGATGGGCCTGAACCTGCACACATTTTGCTCACCTGTTTGGCTGCAGTTGTACAAGTACACAGGTCAGAAAAGTCAAGCAAGTGAATGAGTGGGGGACCATGATGCATTCAGTTTAGATGTGCTGCTACACATATAAACAATAAGAATCCCACTATACTATTTAAACAGTCTCCTGTGTTATTCTCCTACACACTCGATGCTATTGGTGTCTTTTCATTGCCAGCCTAGTGCTACTGGTTCCAATGGGTAATTTTCCAGACATGAGATTAAACCTCTACCTGAAAAAGGAGAGGATTTTTTTTAGAGGACCTAAAGCATAAAGGGGCATTGGTGGGGATATTGCATTGCAGTTAGAATATGTGGACAGACTCCATGGGGTGGGAACTGGTTGCTTCATTATGAGCACCGTGGAGAGCCTGACCCAGAGCTAGGACTGCAGGTGTCAGCAGGAAGGAGGTTACGCAGCCAGTGCAGAGCTTGGGCTCAGGAGTGTGTGCTTTCCATAACCTCTTTCCTTGGGTCCCACCATTGTCTCTCTCTGCCTGCAAGCCAACACACACATGTATCCATCTCTCTCCAGACACAGCTTGTGAGGATGTGATATACAGTGCAATTCCTTATGTGGGCTTTCTGAAGCTTGATTCCATATATATCTGCCCTCTCCTGTAGCTCCGAGCCTCACAGACTCATACGACACATACACCCATACAGAGAAATGCAATAGAAACCTCTTGCTTCTGCAGTGTTTTGGGCTTTGTACACCCACACAGGGTCTTTATTTAGTTTGGTCAGTAATCTTAGGTTATGTGATGTTCTTGCTAAATAATCTAGATGTCTAGGAGACGTACACTGGAGGAAATCCAAGTACAACTGCCCTGTTCTCTGGAGCAGGGCAGAGCCTTACTGACACGTACCGGGAGCTCATGCTGGGTCTGTCATAGGGATGTACCGCTCTCCGCATAGCATCATGGTCTCCTACACCCTTTGTAGAGGTAGGGATCTCTAAAGAGCATGAATAAAGATGTCTACCTTTTGACTGGTCATTGTGCGGAGGAAAGGAATGAGAAGTCTTTGGGCATTTCCCTGTTTCGTACGTTAATCATATGATCATAACAGCACAAAGCCTCCTCTGCTGATATGCTCTGACCAGTGTCATGGACAGCAGTCATACAGCAGAAGGAGCCGCTTCTCTACTACACTGCACGCATGGGAGCAGATCTGACACAGACACCATTTCAGCTCTCCACCATTGTGCTGGGTTGAGATGGGAGGTGAGGATAAAGGAAGACTACAGGATGCTCTCTGAGTATTTCAGGGTGTCCAGATCACTGACCTGGATTCCATTATCCATCAAAAAGTTGGTCATCTACTGATCAGTTCTCTGGTCATATAATCTGCGGTCCCTCCTGCAGTCAGTGAACACAGATGTACAACTTCAGGGTGTAATTCATCCTAAGACAGGTGTCTAGGAGATACATAAGGTATATATGAGGTGAATTCTCCTTTGGAGGTGCCATTGTTTTCCATTAACTCCAGGAAAAAATATGTACAAATTGAGAGAAAATGTCTGCAGTTTGGACAGATTAAGGTAGGTGGGACAAATTTGCACCCAGATCCCTCTCATGACACCTACAAGGCACCTTTCACCTAAGCACCAAGACTAAAAACCAGAGAATTGTCCCCAGTGAATTCCAACTCACATTTGCCCCAGAGTTAAGGATACTCTTCTTTTTCTGTTTCAGAATTTCTGTAACTTCTCTCATGTTAGTGTTTGGTACATTCTGGGAGGCTTGGAAAGATTTGACAAGCTAGCAAAATCAAACAGTTACCTATTTTGCTCTCTTCATTCTCTCCAAGTAAAAAAGAAATGAGAAAAAAAGTGTTTAAAAGGTACTCAGGTGGAAATCACGGATTGATCAGAGCAAACAGGAGAATGAATGATCTGTGCAGATGGTTGCTGAGAGAAGTTGGGCTCCTGTGCTCCACCATTGTTTTTGCAGGTGAGATCTGTGCCTTCTAAAGCTGAGAAAGTCTAAAGACTGGATGGGTTTGAAAGACACACATCTGCCTTTGAATTCTGTTGTTATTATCGTGGAATCATTTTACATAACTGACACCTTTTACAAAAAAAAACAGTTTGGAAGATATTTTGTTTATACTGTAGCTAAACTCTGCCCGAGTTGTCTAGTCCCACTGAACCATAGAGTATATTCATCAATGCATAGTTCTCTTGCATTTCAGTATTTGTTATGAAAACCAAAATTCTTACTCTGAGCTATTTATGCTGGCAGCGCTTCAAAGGAAGCAACTGCTTTACTTCATGCCAACCTCTGTAGCAGTGGGAAAGAATACCTCTCCTAAGATCGTTTATATCTTTTTAACCTTTCGATGCAGATTTGTCTGAACGCATTTTTTTCCTTTAGTACATACCTGCAATGACAGGAACTTGTTTGATAAGATGCTGACATAAGAAGTTAAGTGTTCTTGTTTAGTGAAAATAAATTGACCTGTGAATCAAAACACCTTTTAGTTTCTTTCTTCACTTGTTGGCAAAACAAATGCAAGAATTTCCAAGCTGCAGAAACATAACATCCTACTCCTTGCATGGAAGGGCAGCCATTACACGGTGCTGCTGCCAGAGCTGAGAACGATGGGCCGATCCTCCAAACCATGGCAGAGCGCTAGCAAAAAGGGACATTTTATTCCAGTCAAGGTAGAGCCAAATCTGCTAGTTTTATGTCATTAGCTCCACCGGTTATTTCTCAGAAACTTTACCATATACACATGCAGGGCTTCCACTCTGGGCTATGCCTTGACTTGTAGTATAATCAAGACATTCACAAGACCAGCTAAATTATTGCCATCAGCTCCCATTTATCTGCTCTTTTAATTCTTTCCAGATAAGGTTCAAGAGTTACTGTTTGTTTTGCAGAAGGAAAGCATCAGACATGCCTTTGTGGGAGTCAAGATGATGGAACAGCAGCCATGCCGTGGTGCAGAGATGGGCGTGCTCTGCCAGGGCAGCGCGGGGGGACTTCTCCAGCCGGCAGAGGAGGCTGCGCTGCTGTGCCGAGCACACCTGTGTTGCACTTGTCCTCTGCCAGGGAAAATTAAAGCACAGCAGGATGTGGCCAGCAGTGATTTGAGCACATTAACCATGCCCACTCTAAACGAAGAGAAAAGCCTGCTTTGCCCCAGGATCTACCTGTTTCCATGGGCGTAGAAGTGTGTGAAGCCAGACTAAAACTGCCTGTGCCCAAAGCACCTTACAACACTCCATGCTGTCATGCCTTGGGGTTATCAATTCACTGAGATGCATGGGTGAGAGCTAACCTCACTGCCCCTACCTGCTTGCAAACTCCTGCAGATGTTGCCCTTTTCCAGATGTTGTTCAGAAAGGTGAGATGCTGATAGAATCACTATATTGCATGGTGGGCACAGGTCTCGTGGTATCACAGCAGTCTAGGCCTGAAGCACACCTGTATTTTCTGGTAACTGAAAATGCAAAATGGTACACCATAAAATGCAGTTGCATTAAACACCATCGTAAAATAAGATTGAGAGGTAGTACCCAGAAAAGCTCCAGATTACAACAGTTGTGTAATAAGTCTCTTGCAACACACCTAATTTTGTTCAGGTAAGATCAAGCCACACTTACTTGTCCAGGATTTCTTCCTGGAACAGGTATATGTTTATTCACAGGTTTTATATCTCAGGACAGAGATTAGGTCTCATTTCCCTGAAGCTAAACAGAAATAGAGTGCAAACCCAAATTTTTTCCAGTTCTCAGTGTAGAAAGGCCATGTTTATGTTAGCAACCAGTGCAGGGCAATGGGACCAGCTCCACAGAGCTAAACAGTTGGTGTTGAGGCTGCTATATACATCTTTTAAGGTGATTTACCCTGGCCTAGTGCTAATCTGATCCCACAGACCAAATACCCAAGAGCAGCTGGACTGCATCAGGCAGGCCAAAATGCAGTAAATGGGGATGAATGAGAGATTTGCTTTGCAAGCACACTTCTGATCTGAATTAAAATTCAAATGCCCTGTAGTGTTAGTGTAGGTGTATCTCGAGCCTCCTATGGTCCCTTCCTGGACAGCCTTTGCCTCTGACCGGAGAAAGCCAGGTCTAACACAGTTCTTCAAAAGAACAAATATTCATCTGACAGCAACTGCAATACACTTCATTTGGTATTTTTGTGTCCCCATGTGGATATTCATGAGAGTCTGGAAAGGTATTTGTGGGTCATCGCATGAGTCATTCAGCCAGGGTGTCAAAAGTACTACTGTGTGTTATGAGAGACTGCTCCTTCTGCAGAAATAGAAAAGTACTAACAGGGAAAACCAGAAGAAATGTCTGAAGTGTGAAAAGGGATTATTCAAAGCTTCTGTCTCTGTCATTTGTAGTTTGTCGAACACAAATAGATGCAATTACTGCAAACCTTGTACAACAGGAAGTGATGAAGACTTAGAATTTATGCATATCTGTGATACGTACATAATAAATGATAATTAAACACCCCAGCAGTTACACACATGATAATGTATTTCTGTTATCATGTGTTTTTAGTTATTCCTTTAATTTATGTATTTGCTGTTGCTTGTAATGTTCTCTTAAATGTCCCTAACTTGTTTTTCTACACCAACTTCATCTTTCTTTTGCTTGGCAGAGGTTGTTATTTTTTCAGCTTACCATTGGAGGCATTCAATTTATTTATTTATTTTTATATAAACAGCATAAGTGCTGCCAGCACAACTTCTTGGAAAAGTGCTAGGCTTAGCCTCATTCTGTCATCTGTACGGTAGCCAAGCAGGGCACATTGTTAGTACTCTGCGAACAATGGGTATTATTGTTATATTAACTCGGTTTCATTTCTTGGGGGAGAAAAGAAAGATTGGTGGATTTAGTAGGAGATAAACTAAATAACAGGCACTTGCCCAATTTGGATTTTACTGAGAGCAACAAAGTAACTCCAGTTAACATCACTGGGAATGGGGTTAAGCTTTTAGGATTACATCTGTTTCACCAGCTGTAGTCATCCATATGTTAGATTTCTAACCTCACTCACAGGCTCTCCACATCACTGGAGAGAAGCTGTAACCTCCTGAGGAGCAGTTGGTCCATCCTGAGGTGCCCGGGAAATGTGTGATGAATTGGCCTCCCTTCGCTGATTGCATCATTTCGCTTTCCAAATTGTCAACATTACAACTTTTTTTAGTGGAGTATCTTGAGCTATGAATATCCCGTGGTGTTTTGAACATGGTGAGTTTCTGCTAGAGCTTGGGCAGTGTTTTCAAAGCCCACAGCTGAGGAACACTGTCCTCACTCATGCAGAGGAGCATCAGGTAGCAATACCTGAGCACCGGGTGGATGATTTCACTCTGGAGCAGGAGCTGGCTTTAGCACACATTGTGCCTGACTTAATTAGGCTTGAAATAGCCAGTCCTTGTCACCATTTCCCTTAGCATCAGTATTGCTCTCAGGCTCGAGGACTGTTGTTTCCATGCAGCTTTTCCTCCAGGGCTGAAGGTTTCATGCAGAGGTCCTTCACTTCATTTTCTATCTGGAATGACTGCAAAACCAGCTTCATACACTGCACCTGAACGGTGGAGACTTTCACTGGCACGTTCCTTTTCATTTGTAGGATTTACTAAATGACATTCACCATGGCTTGAGTGCTGAGGTGAATGGATGGCGTCTTCGGAAGAGAAGAGCTTCCCAAGGCCTACACTGAGGATACCTTTTTTTGTTGGATTTCTCTGTTAAGTAGGAAAAATACTGACATATCAGAGATTATTGTTATGTGTCTTCTGTGTCCTATCACTGTTAAAAGTAGAGTTGGTTGCCATCACAGAATTAAATAAATTCGATGCTTTTGAGGAAGTCTGAGACTATTTGCCACCTGTGCATTTCTGGAAAGATCAAAACTGAGAGTAACTGCACTGAAAATCAGCACTTGTTCTGTCTGAACCAATTGGAACTGGGTTTTCAGGCTTAAGCAGAGGTAGAACAGATCTTGACGCCTTCATCCCTGTATAAACTACAGACTCTTGTACTGATCCCCTTAGCAGATCTGTCTGTGGGACATACCCTGAGACACCTACAGTAATGTGGCAGATCTAAGCCAGATTTTCGTGGACTGGAATTCAAGGAGCACAGCAGATAAGTAGGGTTTGGAGCTGAATCCCAAGCAATTATTCTCATTTACTATAAAATGTCTTTATGTGACTTTGACAGAGGTTACACTCAGCCTACACACAGAGCCATTGAGTCTCATGCACCCAGTGTGAGGCTTGGGCACTGCTTCCTGCCACCCCTGCTGCTGTGGCCACATCCCACACACGTAAAGCACAGCCAGAAGTCACAAATCCCAGTTGCTGCCTAGCTTGGCAGCAGGTCTCCAGCCGTGTCCCCCCCTCCCATGCACATAAACATTTTTGGTCGTCACCCAGCACAGTTCTGCTTCATGCATCAAAGGAGGTGACTCTTGGAAACTCTCCCTGTCTGCTCAAAGGTCCCTTTGCATTTCCAAGTTGCACCAGCTCAGGTACAGTGTGGTTTATTTTAAGCTTTGAGGAAGTCAAGCTAAGAGTAGTTTAAAATAATTTTAAGTTTAAAGTGAATTCAAAAGACTTGAGGTTTAGAGCAGTTTTTAAAATGTCATAACTGAAAATCAGCGCAATTCTGACAATAAACAGTGTTGAGTGAGGAAGCTACAGTTTGCAGGAGAGTACGAAAATATGGTAGAAACAGCTTTCTGCCGGAGACAAGGGGACAGCTGATATCTAGAGCAGGAAAAAATCTCTGGGGTTAACAAGAAAAAAATCTGAAAGCGTTCCAAAACATTTCACCAAAGAAAGCCCAAGCGTTAGTGACAGATGTTAATGATGTTGCTTAATGCTTGACTGGCAGGTAGTCAGATACTTGTGAGCTGAGTGTGGCTTAAGAGCTTACTTGAAAGCAAATAGAAGCTTGAAATGAGGCAACACCAGTTCCCAGTTCTGGGAGGAACATAGGAACCGCTGTGAGCTGTGAACACACATCTGTTTAGCCCAATATCCTGTCTTCAGCAGTGGCCAGCAGCAGATGCTTTGGAAAAGAAAAGAAATACGGCATGTATGGAGCATTCCTTCGCCTCCTATAATCCCCCAGATCCTGGCAGTCAACACTTTAGGGACTCCCTAATGCCAGACATTGCATCTGGACCGTTGTTTTTAATAGCCACCAATGGACCTATCTTCCATAAATTTGTCTAATCCTTTTTTGAACCTATTTATACTTTTGGCCTCTGCAGTATCCTATGGCAACGAACCCTTGGGTTGAATTATGCCATGTGTTAGAACTCCCTTGTGTCTGTTTTGAACCTGGTTCTCGGTAATTTCACTGGGTGTCCCAGTCCCTGCACAGTTAAAAATAGTGAATGACTGTCCCTTGCTCAGACTCTTAAGGCTGGCTCATTTTGGAGACCTGCAGTTTCCCTTAACCAAGCAGAGAATGCTTATTCTCTGAAAACTGCTCTGTATTTCTCTTGCCGTCTCTGTTATACACTGCTCCAAATAGGGTCACCCTGCAGGATTTAAAATATGAGTACACCACGTTATATTTCTTCCCATAGATTCTGTCTATTTATAAGCTCTATATAGTGGACTGTGTTCACATATGCTTAAAAAGAAAACAAATCCCTGTAAAAAACAGTACAATTGTCTCTTCTGTTTCTTGTTCCTCTTACGAGAGCCAATACAGAGGGTCCCCAGGGCAGTGGATGGTGACAAAGGGAGGAGTGAAATGATTCTTGCTTCAGGTCATCTCCATGGACTGTCCGCAGCATCTCTGCAGGGCCGCAGGGATCACTTCCAGCTGGGCTTCCTCTCTCCCTGCCACAGTTTTGGGGCCACCACCACAGTGGTCATCGTGGTGGGGAAGCTGGAGAAGAGCATAGATCTCTCTTGAAACCTGATTGCTCTGCACTAATCTGTGGGAAATTGGTTAGCGGAGAGAAGTCACATAAACATAATCCAGCAGGCTGAGCAGGAGCTTGAGAAACACCGTTCTCAGCTTCTGTAATTGCCACCTGCAAGGACACTCCAGCGCGTGATAGATAACAACAGAATGCCTGTGCCCACCCAGGCATGGGAAAAGGAGAATAGCTGGCCACAAAGAAGGAGCTAAGGGTGGAGTTGACACTTAAGGGAATAAGCCAATTAGGAGCTCCCATTTTGTAATATGCATGAGCTAATTATATCAAAGCATAAAAGACGAATGTATCACTTAATAAACGAAGCTTGCTGATCACTCATATTGAGTGCGCTTGTTTTCCCTCCGTCACAACACTAATCTGCCTATGACAAGCCTTCACAAAGGGTGTGAAGCGTTTTCCAATAGGATGAGCTCTTCTGCCTCTTCTTCTCTGTCTGTGGAGAGACCTTTCACTGCCCTGCAAGGAAAGGGTGAGGGAGAAGCCCTGGCTTCAGGGTTCAGCTTCAGTTACATGAGAAGCAATACTGTTTCCCGTGGCCTCCTTTTTAAAGTATTGTTACAGCTGCTAACTTGTGCTTTTTCCCTGTGAGGAGCCCCTGGTTCCCGTCCTCCCCACAGCACTTTCCACCCTACAGTAGGAGGCTCCGCTGAAGAGCAGCCGGGCTGCCCTGAGCATCTCAGCCCCACAAAGAGAAAAACAGACAATTTCCAAGTACCTCTTGATTTACGAGCACTTACCCAGCTAAGGTGATTAGCCCAAAATGTTGACCTAAAGCCACCGATGGGAGGCAGCTCCATTGCTGTTGTAATAGGGCTTACCTCATACCCTCAGATCGGTATCTGATTTATCACCACAGCGGTTCTGCCCTAAAGTACTAAGCCTAAATGTTCTCCTGCTTCCCTGGTGCAAAAATCACAGGGAGATAGGTTTAGAGCCAAATTTTCAGAGGCAGCTTCCAAATGCTTTAATCTCTTTCAGCCCTTGAGCTTTTGGGTGCATTACAATTGAAATAGGTGAAAGCTCCAAAACCAGGAAGGCTGCTTCATTAAGCACAGAATATCTAGGTGCCTGGTGATGGATGAGATCCCTGTCCCGTTAATAGTCCACTCCGCAGCCACTGGACACCATCCATGAGCTATCCAAGAGTGTTCACTGAAAATATCCGCGCCATAATCTGAAAAATAGAAAAGCATGGTAATGACCTATGGTAGATGCTCCAGTGGCCGTGGTCAATGGGAACAGCCAGTCTAGCTTTGGTGCATTAAGCCCCAATTAGGCCACTGAGGTTTAAACACGCACATACATGTTTTGCTGAATTGGTGCCACAATGCATAAAAATGACATTTCTGACTCTGAATTTTGAATGTACAAATACTTTGGCTCCAGAAAAGGAGCATGCAAAGAGTTAGAGGCACAAATCTGCAGGGCATATTGAGGCCCTTGTGAAATATGGCCCTGCATTTTGGCAGATGAATTTGACTTCATAGCCAGAGGGTGAAGAAAAATATATCCAAATTTCTATAGTAAACACACCTAGCAGACCTTAACTTTAGCAGTGTGTCTATTACCACTTGCATTCAAAAATTGCATTTTTAATCTGTTATGTCATTTACTGCTATTTAAAACCTTTTCTCCTCCGTTAAAAAAGGTGTGCTAATATGTTCTACAGGATAACTTGCTCTTCAAATGACAATATTTGGTTTTAATCCTTACATTTCTTTGAACGAGTATGTACATACTTTCTCAGCTGTAAAAAGAAACTATCCTTCACATTTAGTAATGGTGAATTTGAAACAAAAAAGAAATGGTGCATTGCACATGAAAATTGATCCTTGATAATTGTGAAGATCTTTTTGACAGCCACTGCACTGTAGCTGGAAGGTCACTGCTAAACTGTGGAGCAATTACAGTCCTCAGAAGAACTACTTTACTTCTGTTTTACACTGCACTAACTTAATGAAGTAAAATTGGACCAGTGCCATGACATTTAAGGAACTGTGTTTTGAAGCCTCCTTCACACCAAAGTAATTTGCTGTGACATGTTGCACATGTCTCAGAAACACATTCAGAGATAAATCATTAAAATGGCCAGCTATCGTTGCACTGTAGCCATGCACTGAGGATGTAATGCCAACATTCGCTGGTTTTCCCACCTGCTACAGGAGATGGATGTCAGAGAAGGTGAATGGCCAACAGAGGAATCATTTCAGAGGTTTGTGTTCAGCTGTATCCCTGTGGCTGAAGATTCTGTGTTCATACTTTTCTTCCCTGCATAAACATTGGAGTGATCGCTCACGCACTGGGGCCGGTCATTGCTGGGTGGTTGGAAATGGTGCCACACTCACAGTTTGCAAGGGAGTTTTTTCACTGTGACTGGAAAAAGACTGGGAAGACCTTTCACTCACACACTTGAATCTGAATGTCCAGTTTGGTTCAAAGCTGTTTACAGGGCACATTTCCTACACAATGAACAGTAAATGCTGACCAAGTGGATTAGCTTGCCGACCCTCCAGAATGATTTTCCTTATATCTGCTGGCAGATAAATGCTTAGAGGCAGAAATAAGTCTTTTAATATAATTTCACAAGCTTAGGCTTTTCAAACACTTATTCTTGCAGAATGGTTGTCACCTTTCTGGGAATGCAGGATGGCATTTCTGGGAACCTTTATTTTACCTTTATAACCACTAAAGTCTTGGTAGTGTAAGCTGATTCCCACTCTGCACACCATAACTTAAAGGGTGGCTCAAAACAAACAGCAGTAGATCAGTTTACATGCCTGGATACTACTGAAATTGCAAGGCCTTTGTTCTCAAGTTTGGGTTTTTTTCTAAAAAACGTACCTTTTTAGGATAGGATTTCAAGGAACTGCTTTAAGTCACATTTTACTTGTCTCATACCCTAACTCATATTTTTTCCTTTAAAAATTGAACTGTTACTGAGTTACAAACAATCCTCATTTTCTGATTCCTGTAAATGCACCTTTTCAGCCCATTCCAGTTGCTGTTGAGAAAATGGAGGAGGAGGGGGAATTCTGCTTAAATTCCCAGGCAGATTGCAGGTGCATTTGTTTGTATTAAGAGGAACATCTAACAGAATCCTCCTTTGTGACACACTATAGCAACTTTTCAATTTTCTCTCATTAGCTGGTGGTACTTCCTCCTCAATAAGGTACTATTGTGCTGCCTCTAACCTGATCTGGGAAACACTGTGGAGCTGTCAACTCATCAACCATAGAAAATGGATAGTTAATCTTTTCAGGTGGCTTGTTTCATTTCCTGTAGCTCATGAAAAATCCAAATATTTAGCTACTGCAAACAGTGAGGTCTTCACCTGGGTTTCACTGATAAAGCAACGAAGATTTTTACTTCTAATTTTTTTTCTCTCTTTTTTTTTTTTCTTTTCTGCAGTTTGCAAATTAATGCCTCTGGGTGAATAGAGCCTCATTTCTAATGTCACAATAGAGCACTTTATTAAGATGGTGTATAATTACATTTTCTGAGGTTTTGAGTTGTGTTTGCACGGGGTTTAAAAATTCATCTTCACTTTTCGTTTTCTCTGGTACTTTCAGATTTTTAGTTCCCATCCATTGGATATGATGCACAGAGAGCACTAAACTACTCAGTCTTTTACTGACCTAATCATGAGGACAGAGGATGCTTCGTGCAGGATCAGGCTGCCATAATTTCAAACTTTAGGGTGTTTTTTAAAGGTCGGTCAGAATCCCACTGTCCAAAAGGCTCTAATGCTGAGGCTTATTTGCCTTTTCTCTTGAGCTATTTTTAAGATTGCCTTTTGTGCTTTGATATCACCTTCCTGATGATCCTATACCAGTTGAGAAAAAAAAAAATAAATTGTGATGAATAAGAAGCAAATGAGGCATTTCTATCTCAGTAGAAATAAAGTACAAATCACCACCAACAAAACATGTGGTGCTGGCTGTCAGCTTTTATAAACTCCATGGTGAGGCCCAGCATCATAGAAAAGGCTAAAGTAAAAGGATTTTTGCTTGGATCATGAAACCATTTTTGTTTAAAAGAGCATTAGAATAAAACAGGGAAAGCCTCTCTCTCTGAAAATAATACAGATGTGTATGGCTGTTTGTTCTTTCTTGTTTACTTCGGGATTTTGGTGGGTCTTTTTCAGAGGCTACTCTTTCCAGCCAGAGCCTTTGGTGTGCTCAGTGCCCTTTGCACCTTGGTGGAGACTCACTGGAACCTGCAGGCTCAGGAAGGCATATACAGAGGGGACATGGTAAGACAGGGGTCCTGAGAAGCAAAGAGCTGGTGAGGTCCATGGCGATGTCTAAAGATGAGTCCTGAAGAAATGCCCAAGAGCTGCCCTCTTTATGGACTGGAGGTTTAAAACAACAAAAATTAGGTTCCTAAGAAAGAGGAAAGAAAGATCCTGTATTGCAGAGAAACACTTTCAGTCTGTTGGTTTACCTGTTCGAGCAACAATAGATTCCACCTCAGAGTTGGTGGAAAGCAGAGTCAGTGGCAAAGAAGAAGTTTGCCTCTGAAAAGGGTTGCCTGTTCTTTGTTTTTTTTTTTTTAAAAAAAAAACCAAACAAGTGATTCTTGGAAGATGTGGCATGAAATCAAGCTGCACGGTCTTATGTGGTGCCAGTGACAAAGGAGATTTTCTCTATGGACTAGAAAGCACAAGTAGGCCGTGTTTTTGGAAAGCTGCACCAGAGCAAAAATTCCTGAAATTTTTAAGTGGAGGGCCCTGCAGTGCATTCATTTCACATCCCAGTACACATCTCTGATTTCTAGGCTACTCCTCTGAAAAGTGGGTTATTGTTCAGGAATTTAGTATGCAAAAGAGGACAATAGGGGAGGGGAAAGAAGCAGAAGAGAGAGGGAATTTAGGAAGAAAGCAGGAAAAAGAGCATGCAGGATACAACTTAAAGGGTACGGGGTAATAAAACAGATTGACCCTGGGACAAGACAGCAATTTTTTCCCTCCTCAGAGTGTCTATCACACTAGAACATAACCTACATGTTATCACACAGAACTATACACTCCCTAGGTTTGAGCTGTAAATTAACGTCTGAGCAGTCTGGTAAGAGTGGGCTTGGTTGCCTCTGAACTCACTCTGACAGCCTGCCCGTGCTATAATATATTAATATAGTCATGATAGCCTGGAGATATAACTGTGACGGTACAAAACTTGATGTGCCCCCAGTGAGCTCTTAATCCTTCTGTTTCACGGTGTTGTCACTGCTCAAGAGCATTGCAGTTTACAGTGCAAAAAACCCCCAGCACATTAATTTTACAATGCTGAATACCAAAGGAAGCATGATAGATAACATTTATGTTTTGTACCAAATAAATTTCCAGTAACAAATATTATTACAACAAATACCAAAGGAACTTAGAATTGCTAAGTCATTTTGGAATTGCTTTTCCATTGACTTTTGGAGCACCCCATAATCCTTCCCTATATATCAGTTCAGAAACAATGAAGCCTGCTTTATCACAACCAGCTGACCCAATCTCAGCTGTTCTTTGAAAATAAAAACACATGTTTTCTTAGTTACTCCTTGTGGAGATCCATTTAGTCCCTCTCCTCCAATAGCTTTTGATGCCAAAACCTACAGTTTTATGAAACAGCAGTAGCTGCTCCACAGTTGGACTTGAACCTGGCTTCCGGGCAGGATCCCCAGTTTCATCTCTATGCCTCAAACAATCACCCCAAATAAGCCCTGTCTTCTGAAGTTTTGTCTACTTCGCCTTACACTATGGCAGAGTTTTTCTCCTTGGATGCCTGATCGATGGGAGCTGAACACATGATGTGTCAAAACATTCCACCCTTCACTTCTGGAACGCTTTCCTAACTCTTTTTTGGCTTGTCATACCTTCAAAATGACTTGGCCCACAAGCGCTGAATATGTTTTGTTTTGTTAGCCTCACTAAGAAGAGGCTGTGTTTGGGCAGGTTGTATTTAATGTAAACATTTGTAAAAATAATCTGACCTTTTGCTGACTCCAGGCTTTGGTGCAGCAATGACTTAGCTGAATAAGAGGTAGAAGAACCTTTTGCAGGTAGGAGGAAGAGGCTACTGCTCTGGGAAGGTGAGCTGGGAAGTAGTAGAGGAAGAGGACAGGAAGGCTGCCTGGCCACAGGCACAGAGAAGGCTCAGCACGCGGTGAGCACACACAGCATGCCGTGACAGGGAACACCACCACTTCTACCCCTCATAACCTGTGCAACATCTGCAGGAGGTCACGACATGAGCTGGTCAGACAATGTGGACTGAAGCAGCGAGTTGCACTGAGCTGAAGATCCACCAGTCACTCCTCTCCATCACTCCGTTACCATCAAGGTGATGCAGACCTTGCTGGTGAGTACAGAGGAAATCAGCTGGTAACAAACGGACTACAACTGCCTGAGCCTGTAGCAGCACAGAAGTGAAACCGAAGGGGAAAGAAAACCACACAGCAGGCCTGGTGAAAGCACATTTCCCTTCCCATCAATAAAACTGGAATAATTTGGGTTTCCTCTCAGGTGTTAAGCTCTTTCAATGCAGCACTAATACTGTTAAAACTTGTGCTTTGCTGGAAGACCTCATCCCAACTTGTTGAGTGCTGACATTTTGGATATTTGTACCTTCTTCGATGGGCTGCAATGGCAGTCAGGAAGATACTGATGTTTAGGGTAGTCCAGGCACACCTCCTCTGGGCAACCCCAGCTGGCACCAGCACGTCAGCTCAGCCCTCCTGCTTCTCGCAGGGTTTCAAATCAAAGCCCATGGGGGTATCATCACTTTGTTGCCAGTGAACGCCGTGGCCTCAGCCATGTTTTGCAGAACCTGGAAAGGATGAATTGCAGCAGCCAGACTGACACAGCGGCCTCCTGCCTGTGGTGCAGTCACACTCAACCACAAGGCTAAAGCAGAGCAGGGCAGGAGATCATAGTGAGAGACTTTGGTGCAACATCCAAACTTCAGCCCGTCAGACCTTTCCTGGCTTCCCAGGCCACGGCTCTGGCTTGCCCCAGTGCAGCAGCCATGCAACCCCTCTTGCTCAGCACCTCGGGATGCTGTGGTTTTAGGAGAAAGGAAGAGGGAAGGAGGCAAAGAGGAGAGACCGTGAAAGTCCACTGGGAACTGGTGCAGTCTGGAAAGGGTTTTTTGCAGGTACAGTATTTTGGCACAGATTTCACAAGGCAGGGTTTGGGTATTTCTCTAGTGATATAACTGTACAATAGCTCACCTGCTTCATGGGGATGTTGGAGGCGTAGTAGAAGACTGTGTCAATGGCCCTGTTTGACCTCTTTGCACGTATTCACAGCCCCTGCATCTGTGATGCAAAGGCATAATGTCCTTTAAAACAAGCTATTTGCAGATACGAGCAAATCTGATTCAGTGCTTGTTGTTTGTTTTTTCTAACTTTACCTTAGAGCTATCTGCGTGGTTCTTGGAAGTCCCAAGAGATCTCTTCTGCTGCAGAAACAGCAATGTGATTATAAAAAGATTTGCAAGATGGAGAATAAGAGAAAACGAATTGTCCTTACATGGCACCTTGGGACCAAAGGATGCTGACAGCTGTGCACCTTGAACTGTTCTCTTGGCAGTGGTGCAATGATATGACAAATTTAGTTTAAGGATGAATGGGAATTCTGAAGCTAAGCATTCTTTATCTGAAAATGCCAATTCATCAAAATGAAAACAATGCATGGGAAATGTCTGTGATGTTTTATAGCAAAAAAAAAAAAAAAATTATGGTTTTTTTTTAACTGTCTAAATGTTTCATTTTGACATTTTAAAGCAAAAAATACCATTCTTGTGTTTGAAACAACCTTTTATTTCAAAATGTTGCCTATAGTGATAGCTATGCATACTGCTTGTTAAATGGTCCCAACAAAAAATTGAAATATTGTGAAATTACTGAAGAAAATACCAAACCTAGAAATAGTTTATAAAGTTTCTTCGAGTAGTCTTTGCAAAGTTCCAATTCATAAAGTTTTTTGAGATCATGATTATTCTTCCCACAGTGAAAGAAACTGTGAATGAAAAACTCAAAGACATCTGTGTGTGAAGAAACCATTTCCCACTATCTTTGAGAACGTCTGGGAAACATAAGGAAACCACTGACAATTAGTGGCCACATAAAATAGTTTGCTCTTCCGCTTTGTAATCATAAAATGCATTCATCTGGCAGCACTGGTTTTGAAGAAACTGTTTTAATGGATCCACGCGTGGCAGATGTTACATTTGCTACAGTAACTGTAAATTCATTCTGGGAATTTGCAGCCCCTTCCCAGGCAATGCATGTGAGTGTGCAATCCCTTTTCGCAGAGACCCCTGGTAAAGAAAAGGAACACAACTGCAAAAATAACCAAACAAACCAGCAACCCTCCTTGCTGCAACACGCAACGCCAAACCACTGGTCTATGGTTCCCACTCAGTATTCGTCAGTTCCCAGGGTCTCCTGTATAGCAGGAGTATACTCCAAGCATAGCAGGAGTTCACTAAGTAGTTGCCAATAAATATATTATTCTCCAATTTAAATTTTCAGGGAACTAAGACACTGGGCCGACTAACATGTCTTTTCAACCAAAAACTTAAGGTTTATAGTTTCTTTTTGCTTACATTGGCTAGGAATTGTGGTATAACACAGTTATCTCACTCATTTTTACACTGTTTTTAAGGTTTTCATACCAAACTTTCATAATGGACTAAAACGCTGCAGCAATATGGACAGTTTCTGGACACCTGTACTTTCCCATCCTCTCTTTGTATCTTATTTGCCAGATAAATATTTGCTTGCTCTTCGGAGTCTGAAAACTATCACTTTTCATACTGTCCACCATGCCCAGTGAAATGAATCATAAATCTCTCATTTCTTCTTGCCTTTGTAAGTTCCACCTCAGCTGTGACATTTTTTGACTGTAAATATGCATCTCTTTTGGCTGCCTGGTTTAGCTGTTACTGTGTTTTCTGGGTGATACCCGAGAAGGATTCCTACTGAGCTCTACTCTTGGTGTTGTTTCGTTTCGCCTTTCTCACAGGTACTTTGACCCTGCTGGGCTCTAGCCCGGTGGGACTCAGACTCACACTGACTCAGACTCTGCGTTTTCTGTTTGCTTACAGTAGGAAAAATTAAGGTGGCTTGAACCTGAGAGCTTCAGTATGAATTGTTCTGTAAAATTATGATAAAAGCATGCATTAATCTTCCTTAAAATTTATTTAAAATGTGTAATTCTTTGAGTTTTTTCTACTCTTTTGAGGACAACATGTAATGTTCACAATAGCTGCAAAGCTGACAAGCTTTGCCTTCCTTTTTTCTGATACTGTGCTTCAGGTTCCTGGGGAGTGAAGGATTGTCTTTTGTGGCCTTCTGAAGGTGATGTCACTCAGGCTTAATTTTATATTTCGAATGCTTATTATGAAATAGTGACTGAATCCCACCATCCTGTGACTCCGTTATGGGGAAACTGTGACATAAAAACTTTCTGACACACTCACTGTGTGTCTCCTCTACCCCAACACACGAAGCCATATGCCACAGGTTTGTTTATGGAATATGGGCAGAAAAATGGGTGGGACTTTGGAGATAAAATAACAGAGCAGAAAACATCACAAAGGAAGCTAATCTGAAGAGAACAAGGTGGAAGGTGAGAAGAAGAAGATTGCAGCGGCTATGTAAGACTGAAACTAAGGAGAGCCATGGGTAGACCCAAGTCCAATGTAAATCATCTCTTTCCGTAATAGTCCAAAACCAGCGCTTCCGTTTTTCTGCTTGAAACCTGAAAGCAAGAAACACTTTGAGAGTTGCGGCTTAGAGTCACTTGTACACAGCAAATCAATAGTGTTGGCAGGGCCTGACTGTCAAAATTGAAAATAATTAATTAATTGAGTATCATCCATTTTATGTATTTCGGATGCAAATTCCCAAAGGACTTTCACTGTAAGAAAGCAGGCTCTGAATTTTTCCAGATCACCTCTTTGTATGGCCTACTATGGAAGAATATTGCTCATCAGACGTAAATTCTAGCTGAAGACAGAAACAGCCCAGCACAAGCTATAGTTGCTTCCAAAAACACAGAATTCTGATGGTGCCTGAACGAACCACAGAACCGGGCGGGTACAGAGGTTGCCCAAAGATTCACTGCCATTTCTTTTTGCGTTGATCAAACAAGGAAGGAAAAAGTGCTGATTCCTGGAAATAAAAAGGGGTGCCACAGGGTTTACTCTGCCTGATGGGTCAGATGATGGAGCGAGAGAGGAAGATGGTGTAAATACAGACCCTGCGTGTGAGCGTGTGTGTGCCTGAGCATGCTGGAGGGGGTGGCGGTGGGTGAGGGGCTGATGCGGTTCTGCTAGGCTGCGGAGACTTTCCGTGTCTGATACTGTCTGACTATAACTAACAAATCCCCTTGCTTTGATCTTGTGGCAGTGGAAATCCAGCTAATGCTGCCGTTTTGAAAGCTTGTGGGTTCCTTTCATTATTTCATTACCTACGCTAAGTAAAAGAAACAATGTGGTTTGTTTTAAATTAATGGCGGTCCATTCATTACTGCAGTGACTCCAAATATTTTTCTCTGCCGGCTCTTTGTAAGGTCAGCCCCTGATTATTGTTCAAGTTTGGTAGGTTTCACTCAACTTCTGAGACTCAGAGGTAAAAGGAATGTCCTCCTGTAACCACACCGTAAATAACTTGCATGGTGGTGGCCAGTCTGAAGTGAATCACTGGCCCCGGGAAAGAGGTCTTGGTAAGAAATGTGCCCTTAAACCAGCCCCAAATCACCTCAATATCAAGCTCAGCAGCAAAGCCCCAGTCCCCAGGAGCAGAGGCGCCAAGAGAAGGGACTGGTCTTCCTGGGACACTCTGTAACAAACACAGCACTGGAGACACAGGGGGAATAAATCTGTCATGACTTTACTCCCACCTCATCTATACCCTCCCATACTACTATTGCCATTAACCTTTTTACACCCTCCAACTCCTTCATCAGATATTTCAGCTACTCCTCTTTCTTCTGTCCTAGATTACTTTTTAAACTTTTTGGAGCAGGGATGATTTTTGTTCCTTGCTTTTTTCCTCTCTCTTCATTTGCGCTTGACATTGCTGTCATAAAAATGTTTAGAAAAATAATACAAATGGAATGCAATTGATTTGGTGTCTTTCATGAATGCTAAATCGTTAAAAATAAGTGCTAATTTGGGGAATATCTTTAGCTGACAGCATTATGTTTTCTCTAGTATTAATATATTTTAAGTTGTTATAAGATATCATCGCATCAGCTGAACTAATAGATTTGTTGTGCAGAAAGTTGTGCTGCAAAAATCCGTAGGTTTCTGACTCACAGGAACTTTAATGTTAAAAAAAAAAAAAAGTTTGGTCCAAACTGGAACAAACCCCACTTTTTCTTCCCTCTTTTTCTTTCTCTGTCTCTCTGTTGCTTTCTCTCACGGCTCTCCTGAGCCAGAGCTCTCCAGACCATACCTCCAGCAAAAGCACTGGGCTCCCCCTGGATTTCTGGTTCCCTCTGTAGAGGCAGATGAGACCTGGTGACCTGAATGCAGATTCCAAGTCCACAAAAAATTTCTGGAGTCCCAAAGCCTCCCAGATGGATCCGGGTGTGGGACCCCTGTCCCTGTTATCATGTTATTGCTTATTGGCTTGAAGACATTTGCCAAATGGAGTGGGGTACCCTCATCTTCCCGTCCTGTCTACATGTTCTGCACCGTGAGCAGTGTGGGATGGTGAGAGGGCCCAGGAGCTGCACAGTCCCTTGCTCCTGGCTGCAGGAGCAGGAAGACATGAGGATGTTAAAGGAGCTGAACTGAGCTGTGAGCAACGTCAAAGTCCACCAGGTGCCCACACATCTCTGGTCAAGTCTGGCTGCTCAGAAATACATCCATGAGAAGTACTCTCACAGACAGTGCTGTCACCAATGTTTCTGGGGCTCCCAAATTACTTTTGCTAAGGATCAATGAAACCTGCAAGTAGTTCTGCAAGCAGAATACAGCATATAGCAAATAATACAGATTTGGATAATGGAGAGAAAAAGAAATATTAAACTGCTTCCTCCCTCCCAGAATATCTTCCATCCTCTGTCCTGAATAAAGAAATTGTATTTTAGAAATGGAATCCTTTGACAGAAAGAAAATAAAAATCCTGTGTATCAAGAAAAGGAGAGCAATCCAGTGTCTATATCATCAGGAACAGTCTCTGACACACACAACAGTAACGCTGTACAGCTTTGCTGGTCACTGGAAATAAAGAAAGTGAAGTTGGTACAGTAGGGGAATAACCTTTTGTTAAACACACTTGCTGGTCCAGTTTGGATAAGCAGCCAGGATTTCAGGCATGCAAGTCCTTCTGCAAGTGCAAAAGATGATGAAATGCAACTTCTGGCTTCTCCCAGCTTTCCTTCATTGCCTTTGTGTCTTCAAGATCGTCCCCTTCATGTTAATTCCCTACCTAGTATTTGCACTTCAGGTTTTCCTGTTTGGGAACACCAAAGTCCACAGCTCAGCAAAAGCATTGGGTATGGAGTGATTCAGACATACACCTGAAGGTTTCAGAAATGGATTAAGGAGATCTGCTTATTCTCATCTTCCAAATGCTTATGGAGATATTTATATTTTACATTTTTCTTTTTCTGCACAAACAAAAAGGTCATTCTGTAATTGTGGGCAGGAACCTGGAAGCTGAGGAGAAGCCCTGGACAGAGCACCAGGACACCCCACGAAGCACACAGCCGGAGCATCTCTGGGTGCTGGAGAGCTTTCATTGCTAGCTTGTCTCCCTCGGTGGAAAGAAAATGAAGCATCTGAAGTCTGGGATTGAAAATAAAAGTGTCATAAAGTGTTACCGTTGAGAAGGCAGGCTCAGCCAGGTTTTTCAAAACTTCCCATATCTTCCCTGCCTTTTGACAGCTTCTCAGATAACTCACATGGTGAGGCAGACATGTTGCTGCAGCAAGCACCAGGTGGAAAAAATCAAAGTAACAGCCTGTTGCAAGGCTCTTGTTAGCATGGCAAGTTTCATATCGACACCTGGCGTGCAGACACCCCAGCCTCCACATGCACGCACCCAGCTCGGCTTTTAAAGAGCTATTCAGCTATTCGCCGTCGCCTCTGTGCTCCACAAATTGCTCCTGTCTGTAATCATTTCATTTCATTCAACAGCGAAAACACAGGGAGCAAAAGAGGTTTTTTAGATGCCAGGGTCATTGGCTAATTTTTCTGTCTAAAATACTTAGTAGGAAAGAGTGCATTAAAGGTTTGCTCGTGAAGCTCTCACTTAGGCTGATAAGCAGTTATTCCCATGAGAAGCACAGCTGGAGCCAACAGCAGGGAACGTAGGAGTGACCGCTCACCAGGGTGTGCTTGTGGCTCACAGTTTGGCAAAACGAGCACCTGCGCATCCTCCTGAGGTCCTGTGGAGTGAGAGGTGATGCCCTGAAATCTGGACCCAAGTCTGGAGTCCTGCCACGTTCAAAGAGCAACTGGTGATGCAACTCCATTCAGCACACTAACACAGTTTTCCCCTTCTGAATAGCCATATTTGTCAAAATAGCAAACTTGGGCTCTATCATTGCAAAAATAAGGCTTTGATACATTGTGTCTCTTTGCCAGACACTTAACAGTAATCTAAATAAATGGCTTGGTTCAGAGGTTCACAGAATATGAGTCAAAATTCATATTTTAAGAGGAAAAAAATTCTTAGGATTTAATTGCTGCCGTAATTCCTGAGCTGCCAAGGTAGGGTGTCTCATTTTTAGGTATTTTAAAAACTGATTTCGTTAAAAAAGCTTCAGCCATTGTCCTAAACAGCTGACAGGTTCCCACCAGTCCTCCCTGTGCCAGCTGGCTCATGTATTCACAGAGTCTCTTGGCAAATGGTCAAATACAACACACATTTTAAGCAGCTGGATTAACCTAGAGATTCTTACCAGAACCTTTTCATCTGTTTTTCAGAGACAGACCACTGCCATTTAATTATACTTTAATTGAATGAAAAAACAAGTCAATACCTAATTAATTTGGGTTACAGAAGAATGGCAATGCAGAGCCCTGGATTCTGAAACTGCATTCAAAGGACATCCTTGATAATTTTAGCTACATTTGGAATTTATTCGTGATTTTTTTTGCCTTTCCTTTCCTTTCCTTTCCTTTCCTTTCCTTTCCTTTCCTTTCCTTTCCTTTCCTTTCCTTTCCTTTCCTTTCCTTTCCTTTCCTTTCCTTTCCTTTCCTTTCCTTTCCTTTCCTTTCCTTTCCTTTCCTTTCCTTTCCTTTCCTTTCCTTTCCTTTCCTTTCCTTTCCTTTCCTTTCCTTTCCTTTCCTTTCCTTTCCTTTCCTTTCCTTTCCTTTCCTTTCCTTTCCTTTCCTTTCCTTTCCTTTCCTTTCCTTTCCTTTCCTTTCCTTTCCTTTCCTTTCCTTTCCTTTCCTTTCCTTTCCTTTCCTTTCCTTTCCTTTCCTTTCCTTTCCTTTCCTTTCCTTTCCTTTCCTTTCCTTTCCTTTCCTTTCCTTTCCTTTCCTTTCCTTTCCTTTCCTTTCCTTTCCTTTCCTTTCCTTTCCTTTCCTTTCCTTTCCTTTCCTTTCCTTTCCTTTCCTTTCCTTTCCTTTCCTTTCCTTTCCTTTCCTTTCCTTTCCTTTCCTTTCCTTTCCTTTCCTTTCCTTTCCTTTCCTTTCCTTTCCTTTCCTTTCCTTTCCTTTCCTTTCCTTTCCTTTCCTTTCCTTTCCTTTCCTTTCCTTTCCTTTCCTTTCCTTTCCTTTCCTTTCCTTTCCTTTCCTTTCCTTTCCTTTCCTTTCCTTTCCTTCCCTTCCCTTCCCTTCCCTTCCCTTCCCTTCCCAGTTCACATAGAAAACAAAACAAAGACATTAGTTCCGTGCTTTGATGAGTTCTGTTATAAAAGAAAAGTTGCTGCTTTATCTGTTGTAGAGATGCCTGTTAAAGGATGCTGGTGTTCTTGCAGTTTTACATCATTTAGAGTGCTGTTCCCTTTTATTTTATATCTCAGAGTATAATCAAAACAGCAGTAGTCTTACTTAGAATTTCTCAGTCTACATCATGATAGTGTTTGCAGTGTTTTAAACGAGGACCACATGTTCCCCCCCAAACCTATTTAATGGTGGTATCCAGATGTTGAAACCAATTATGGAGGACAGATCTACTTATCTATCCTAATAGTTAAGTATATAACACTTACTTATTAGAGACAACACCACCCATCCAAAACTCTGCTGCCGCCAAAGAGGAGCACAGGGAGGCAAGAGGTTTTTGTAAGACCTGAGCGTCACACTTCCCATCCGTATCGCTGCGTTCCCTTCTACAGGAGCCAAACAATATGCCACATCCTATCTAACTCTCAAGACATTGAAGTGTAAAGAATTTATGAAAAGAAAGGAGTTTATTTCTTTGCCATGTTGTGTTTATACAGACCAGATGAATGATGTAATAATTCATTATATTGCATCAGAACAGATTGTCCTGTTTTATTGTGATTTGCATCCAAACTCACAGCTGAAGGTACTCTTGATTATCATTGGCAGCTGGGTCATATCTGTTGACATGATTCAAATGCCATGAGGTTAATAATGAATTCTTTAATCTTTTAACATTTTTGTTGTTTGAACTATGTGAAGCAGACAAACCAAATAGGCAAAAAATTTCTCCTAAAATGGATGAGAAAGTGAACGCATGCAAATCTAGCATGTTTTTTCCCCAATCACTTTACATTTGTTCCTGTATCATTCAAAATATGAGTGTATATATATATTTTGAACCTAATGGTGAATTGTGCCCTGCTTTACTCAGTCTTCACATTTTCCCAGTGAGCTTGCATCCACATTGGAACATCCATAGACGTGGCAGTTTTTTGTGGCTGAAAATACCTGCCACGTGCTCTAGGCATTTCTGTGTCAGCAGGGGAGTTGGACTAGATGATCTCTAGAGGTCCCTTCCAACTCTAAAAATTCCATGATTCCGTGATTCTATGATTTATTCACTACTAAATCTGAAAATAACACTTAAGAAAATGAGTCAATAAAGAGAAACCTGATCAGAGCAACAGGATCCAAAGCCTAATTCATTTTTGGAAAAAAAACCCTAACAGAGAAAGCTTTGCATAGGTACACAAACACCATTTATCCCTTGTAGTGTTGTGTCTTTGCTCCCACTCTCATGAACGTAAAAGGTAGGATTCCCATGTAGGTAGACATTGAGGTAGGAGCCAAGATGTTGGATGAAATTCTCTGAAATCTCTTTGAAACTCAGATTGAAACCTATGGTGTTTGGGTTGACGCTTGATGCAGCTTCAGTTCCATGATGTGAGGCTGTACTTTTATTTTCCTTGCAAGGGTCCTAAAGGATTTCTGATCATCGGAAGTGATGTGAACCAAAAAGCAGGTTGAAATTACCTTTTCTTGGTGATTGTAACATGCACCTCAGAAGGAGGAACGAGGCAAGGAGTTTTGAAGGTTGGGTCATGAAGCATGGAGGCAGGGATGTGTGCATGTGTTTAGAAGTCATGTGGATGTGGTGCTTAGAGACATGGTTTAGTGGCAGACCTGGTAGAGTAGGATCAATGGTTAGACTAGATGATCTTGAAGGCCTTTTCCAACCTAAATGATTCTATGATTCTATGATTTGAGTCTGAGCAGATGAAGGAGGTGAAAGAGGGAGATGAGCAAACTGTCCTGGGAAGGGGAGCAGAGGTGACATGGCTGCTCTCCAGGAGAGAGACAGCTTGGCAGAGGAAGGTGTTTTTGGTGAATCTCATGCAGCTGGTGCGAGAGCTGGTTATGAGATTAACTATCAGCTCTACCAAACCTGATGGAAGAACCTCCAGTTCATCTCATGGGGTACAGCCCTTTCTGTTTCACTGTCAAAACACAGGCTAGCTCATAAGAAAAAATTTGCCTTGTTTTACTTGTAATAATCCAGCTTCCTGTGAAAATGATATGAAGAAAATATCGACCCCGTAAACAGATTTTAAAGGTTTCAAAGTGGTATCAACCAAGCACGTTCCTTTTTAACAGTGAGCCTCACTTTGCTCTTTCATATATATATACAGTTGCAGCATTGGTAGAAGTCTTCAGAGCATGCTAATATTTGTAGGGTGTCAGATCTTCAGTGAAAGGTGCAACGTGTTTATTTGTTTAAATGAGAGGGTAGGTTCAACGTTGATGATGGGACATGAGGCACTTGGAAAAACTCAGAACAGGAATACTTTGATGTCGCTCGGTCTAAATAAAGGGGACACAGGCTTTCTGAAAGGGCTTTGCCCACAACCTCAGCTGTAACATGGAGGTGACCAGACCACCCTCTAGTGGGATGAAACTGCATTTCAGCTTGTAATGTGTTACTGCTTTAGCTATGAAACCATATTTCTGTTTCCTTTAGCTGTGGAGATCTTTTCAGATAAAAGATAAGATCAGATGTGTATCTGTGCAAGCAGTGTGGGAGGGCTCTTATCCTAAAGGCTCTTCAAACTTCCCCTGCTCAAAGGGTTTCTGAGTCAGAGCAGTGGGGCTTGGTGTCCTGATACTGAAAAATGGAGCTGCCTATCCTGTGTCTTTGGTTCTGAAATATTAAAATAATTTTTTTTTGTTTCTTCTTATTCTTTTCATCCCAGCACCAGGTCTAATTAACATATGTGAAGTAACAGTAAGGAATTGCTAGATTACAGGGGGGAAGGAATGGGCTCCAGAGAGGAAAACTTGTAAAAGGCTGGGAGCTGAGCAGCTGAAGACCTGGGAAAAGATTCTTCTAATCAGCGCTGGTCATATGAAAAAAAAAAAAAAGTGAAAAAATACTTCAACAACTGAGTGTAAGGGAAAAAATACCATGCATGATTTATTTCACAATTATTGTTTAGTACTGCCAGAGCTTCCTTGTTTAAGAAAAATGCAAGGTAAAACTCCATTTGACACACCTTGGAAAACTTCTCTGCCCAGACATGAGAAGCAGCCATCGGTACCAGCATCGGGCGCACCTAGAGCACAAACTCTGCATAGAAGGGAGAAGGCATGCAGCACCTCAAAGGTGGACAGGAGAGCCTTCCAGCAGGGCTCCTGCTGTCCAGTCCTCCCGGAGGCACACATGAAAGCTGCCACATGGCATTTGTAGACCATGTTTCAGCCACAGCTGGCTGGCGAGGCCAAACTTTGGCACACAGGGTCCAGAAGCAGGGGGGAGCAGTGGTGCAGTGCAATGGCACTTTTGCTCCAGGAGGAATAAAAAGGTCTGGTGTGGAGGGGTGGTGACTGCAGTTTCCAGTTCAGTTAGCCAGCAAGTGCTGCTCTCCTTCCACTAAACCTTCTCCAAGGCCATATCTCTCAGGAAAAGAGACTATGTCTTCGCCTGCATATGGAAAATATCGGATTTGTTTTCAACACTGTTGCTGCCTGAATAAATTGAAGTATTATGTATAATAGTAAACATATGTTGTCCCTGCCTCATGCCCATGGTGTTCCCTAGTTGAGGAACAGCCTTCTGAAAACTGACGTCCCTGACCACTGCCTTGTCTTCACTCCAGTCTTTCAAGCCCTGCTTCAACCAAGGTGTCTGAAAAACATCAGCTAGCTAATATGGCTAAGTGTTGAGTGGCCTCAGGTGGTACCTATGAAACAAAAGAAAAGAATCACATGGTTTTTATGTCTCTCTCACCCTTGGTCTATTGTTTGTGTTTTGACTTATCACTTCTACTACTGTAGCCCCACGAGGTTGGAGACTAAAATCCTCACAGATAGAGCTGGTCTTTACTAGCTGCTCTCCACGTGTTTGTGCACACACACACAAATACTCTGGGCACAGAGGAGACTGAGATCTGCATAGGGTAAACAGTCAAAGAGTTTCATTTTAATAGGTCCTATGATGTGGTTTTTTCTAGTCCTATTTTATACAGTCCATTTAAAAAAAAAACAACAAACCACATTAGTTTTGCTTTGCTTGCTCAAGATTTGCTAAATCTTGACTTAGAGAAAAGGATTTGTCATGATACAAAATAAGCTGTCTTGTTAAGTTTACTGCCTTGTATTTCTTCTAGAAATGAAAATATTTGTAGAGAAATCAGACTATGTGGTGACAAAGATCTGAAAAATTACAAATACCTTCATTGATATTCTTATCTGGATTATAATGACTCAGCATTGAGTCACTGACATACAGCTTCTTTTTTGTTCTATGGTTCTGTGACTTAGGGTTTGAGCAGCCTGCAATGAAGAAACACTGATAACATATAACAGTTTTGAGGTCTTAAAGAATGTGATACAAAGTTGTTTTTCAACCCTTTTTCCACTTGTGGTCACCTGAAAAATTTCCAGAGGACATAAATATGCTTGTAAAGCAAAAGATGTCTTTTCTTTGTTACCTCTCACTGACCCTTCAGAAGTAGCGCATGGACCCTGGGATGTTTGCAGACCATAAACCAAAGATGGCTGTGCTACTAGGCAGCATCATTGTTTTAGTTGACTGAATTCAAGTGATTAAAGCCTCAGAGAAGTTTGGTTAGTCCTTCAACCATTCAGAGAATGTGAAAGGCGAATTTCAAAGCATAATTTCTTTGCAGTCATATAGAGGTTGATTGTATGGCTCTATGTCTTGTGAAAGTTGCAGACTGCAGAAGCTAAGTCACAGCTTCCCACTGTGGCCACTGGACAGCCCTCTCCACATGTGCTGGTGGAGAGCAGCGCAAAGGCTGCTTGATCTCCTGCCAGTCACAAATAACCACAGAAAGCCAGAATCATAGAATCACCTAGGTTGGAAGGGACCTTTAAGATCATCGAGTCCAACCATAAACCAGAAAAACGGCAGAGGACCGGTGTACCAGAACTAAGACCTTCATTTCCCACAGTTACAATGGAGAAGGTACTGTTTTCTGTCTCCAAAAAAGAAGGCACTGTGCTGAGTAATTTTGAGCTTGAGCACTCTCTCACTGAGAAAAAACATTGCCCGTTTGAGTTACCAGTTCCACTTCCAGTCATACCCCAGTATCCCTCAGAGGTCCCATGTCTAATCATTTACTGGATTTGTCTTAACTTACCTCAAAAACCTCTCGGCAGCTCCCAGTCAGAGATGGTATGTCTGAAGCGACTCCCTGTGGTTGGTTGCTCAGTCATCCTCACTCACTGAAATTTGGAGTAAATCATGCTGTGAATGAAATAAGTCTCTTATAAATTGCCTGGGCAGTTATAGTTGCAAGATAGGTGTGATTATTCCTTGACTGTGCACAGCAGCAGTTGTGTGACAGAAGCAGGGATAATCTGTAAACCTAATACAAACTGTACCCTGGGTACCCAACACAGGCACGCTCAGAGGTAGACAGGGTACTCACGAGCATGCCTACATGGGAAACGCTGGGCACGGATGGAGCCTTGTTTGCTCTGCTACAGTACTCCCACGCTAAGGGGATCGATTTTGGCTGGTTCCTCAGAGAGGTCAAATCACTCCTAAATAATTCGCTTCCAAATTATAACAGTTCTCAGTAATCAGAGAGGAAGGATCGATATATTCCCACCCAGAGAATCACAAATCACTCTCACCCAGAGCCCCAGGAGGAGTTTCCAGCAAGGACTGAATTCCTCTGAGACACATCTGACTTTCTGCTAGGGCTGTCAGTGCTACAAGCAGCATTCAGATGGCAGGCAGAGAGTGTGCAGGTAGCACTCAGATAGCTTGTTTGGTCTGGGTTTTACAAGCTGAATAAATTTTGTGATAAACAAACAATTTGTTGCTTTCCTAGGCTCAGTGTACACCATGGGCTTCTTCCAGGTTCTTTTCCCCCTTCTGCTGCTGTACAGTCCTGAGGTATTTAGGGATCTCTTGCAAAACTTCTTCTCATACTACACACCTGAGCCATTTTTTCTCTGCTTTTCTTTCTTCTCCTTTCTTCCATTGCAGGTTTTCCATGTTTTTTTTCCATACTGTTCTCACTGTTTCCCTGTTTTCTATAACCCCTTCTACCACTGACCTTCCTGCAAGGAACCAGGAAACTTTTTACCTTGTTCTCCTGTGCAATGGAGTTATTGTCATTGTTATTTTGTATAGCCTAGATGTTCTACCATTTCCCTTATTCTCCCTTATTCTTTTTCTCTTCTGCCTTTTCACTGGTCTGTGAAAATTGAAGCATGAGATTTGGCAGCACTAAGATAGCAGAAGAAAAACAGGGAGGGGCTATGTAGGTAACTCTTAAGTGGTCAATTCTATGGCTGGGAGTGTTCCCCGTTTTCTCTTTTTCTAGCTGAAAAGTCATACCCTGCTCAACTGTTCTTGTCTAGAAGCTGTTCCATATCTTTTTTCTAAATCAAGTCCCTCAATTTATTTAAACTAAAACACCCCAGCCCTCCCAAGCCAATCTGGTTTTCAGCTTGATTTCCAAAGGAAACAAGGGTTAGCAGGGAATTATATTGCTTGCCTGTCTATCTGTTGCTCACCTGAGAGCTTGCCTGCATAAGATCATTTGCACTTACAGACTGAGTTAAGCCATGCTTCATAGAATCATAGAATCGTCTAGGTTGGAAGGGACCTTTAAGATCAAGTCCAACCATCAATCTAACACTGCCAAAACCACGACTAAACCATGACCCTAAGCACCACGTAGACCCATCTTTCAAACACCTCCAGGGATGGTGATTCCTCCACTTCCCTGGGCAGCCTGTTCCAATGCTTGATAACCCTTTTGGTGAAGAAATTTTTCCTAATATTCCATCTAAACCTCCCCTAGCAGAACTTGAGGTCACTTGTTACTTTGGAGAAGAGACTGACCCCCATCTTGCTACAACCTCCTTTTCAGGTAGCTGTAGAGAGCAATGTGGTCTCCCTTAGCCTCCTTTTCTCCAGACTAAACAACCCCAGTTCCCTCAGCCGCTCGTCACAAAACTTGTTCTCTAGACCCTTCACCAGCTTTGTTGCCCTTCTCTGGACACACTCCAGCACTTCAATGTCTTTCTTGTAGTGAGGGGCCCAAAACTGAACACAGCCTCACTACTTCCAGGTACAGGGGGATGATCACTTCCCTAGTCCTGCGGGCCACACTATTCCTGATACAAACCAGGATGCTATTGGCATTCTTGGCCACCTGGGCACACTGCTGGCTCACATTCAGCCAGCTGCTGATCGACATCCCCAGGTCCTTTCCTGCCAGGCAGCTTTCCAGGCACTCTTCCCCAAGCCTGTAGCGCTGCATGGGCTTGTTGTGACCCCAGTGCAGGACCTGGTACTTGGCCTTGTTGAACCTCATATCACTGGCCTCGGCCCATCGATCCAGCCTGTCTAGATCCCTCTGTAGAGCCTTCCTACCCTCAAGCAGATCAACACTCCTGCCAAACTTGGTGTCATCTTCAAACTTAATGAGGGTGCACTTGATCCCCTCGTCCAGGTTGTTGATAAAGATATTGAAGAGAACTGGCCCCAGTACCGAGCCCCAGGAACACCACTTGTGACCGGCCACTGACTGGATTTACCTCCATTCACCACCACTCTTTGGGCCTGGCCATCCAACCAGTTTTTGACCCAGAGAAGAGAACACCCATCCAAGCCATGAGCACTCAGTTTCTCCAGGAGAATGCTGTGGGAAACGGTGTTGAAGGTTTTACTAAAGTCCAGGTGAACAACATCCATAACCTTTCCATCATCCACTAAGCAGATCACCTTGTGATAGAAGGAGATCAGGTTTGTCAAGCAGGAACCACCTTTCGTGAACCCATGCTGACTGGGCCTGATCACCTGGTTGTCTTGTATGTGCCACATAATGGCACTTAAGATGATCTGCTCCACAACCTTTCCAGGCACCAAGGTCAGACTGCTGGGCCTGTAGTTCCGCGGATCCTCCTTCTGGCCCTTCTTGTGGATGGGCGTCCCATTTGCTAACCTCCAGTCAACTGGGACCTCCCTGGTTAGTCAGGACTGCTGATAAATGATGGAAAGTGGTTTGGTGAGCACTTCCACCAGCTCCCTCAGTAGCCTTGGGTGGATTCCATCGGCCCCATAGATTTGTGTATGTTAAAGTGCTGTAGCAGGTCCCTCACCATTTCCCCTTGAATTATGGCGGCTTCACTTTGCCCCCTGTCCCTATACTAGCTCAGGGGACGGGGTACTCAGGGAACAACTGGTCCTACTACTAAAGACTGAGGCAAAGAAGGCATTAAGTACCTCATCCTTTTCCTCATTCTTTGTCACTAGGTTTTCGACCCCATCTCATAAAGGATGGAGATTATCCTTTATCCTCCTTTTATTGCTAATGTATTCATAGACACTTTTTTTTATTGTCGTTAACATCAGACCCCAGATTAAGTTCTAGTTGGGCTTTGGCCCTTCTAATTTTCTCCCTATATAGCCTCACAACATCTTTGTAGTCCTCGTGAGTGGCCTGCCCTTTCTTCCAAAGGCCATAAATTCTCCTTTTTTCCCTGAGTTGCAGTCATAGCACTCTGTTCAGCCAGGCTATTCTTTTTTCCTGATGGCTTGGTTTTTGGCACATGGGGACAGCCTGCTCCTGCGCCTTTGACTTCCTTCTTGAAAAATGTCCAGACTTCCTGGACTCCTTTGTCCTTCAGGACTGTCTCCCAAGGGGCTCTGTCAGCTAGGCTTCTGAAAAGACCAAAGTCTGCCCTCTAGAAGTTCAAGGTGGTAGTTCTACTGACTCCCCTCCTTGCTTCTCCAAGAATCAAGAACTCTTATCATTTCATGATCGCTATGCCCCAACAGCCTCTAACTGTCACATCTCCCACAAGTCCTTGTCTGTTTGCAAACAACAGGTCCAGCAGGGCACCTTCCCTAGTCAACTTCCTCACCAGCTGTGTCAGGAAGTTATCTGCAACACACTCCAGGAACCTTCTAGACTGTTCCCTCTCTGCTGTATTATATTCCCAGCAGATATCTGGTAGGTTGACCAACCTACCAGACCAACTTACACAGACTTGACCAACACAGAGAAGTCTCTAATGTGCTAGATTCTTATGAATTTCATGAAAGTTTTTACCTGGTTCGAGAAGAGACACTCAGATTAGTGGTGTCTATGTGGGAAAGGAGGGCACAATTTTGCAGTCGTTGCAGTTTCTGGCACGCAGTGCAGTGATCAGTCGTCCGCTACAGACCCATATAGTTTTGCTTGGACAACCTGCATTTGTATCTCTAAGCCTGTCACTGTGCAAACTGCCTCTTGCTTGGAGAGGGTGTGAGAGGAGCTGGTGGGGTCTCTGAAACTCATGTGCTGAGAAGAGTGAGGGGGTGTCGTGATTTGGGTCAGACTGGCCACTGAAACAAACGACAGAGAGGAAGAGCTGGGGGCAAACCAGCTGGTGTTTCTTTTACTTGGACTCATATTCAGATGCTTACTCCGGGACTATCTGCATTGCAAGGTGAAGCTCTAGGTGAGATGCTGAATGGAACATGTTCAGAAAACTGCAGAGGAAGCAGTATGACTGCATCACTATGTCTTCCCAGCAGGGTAAATGAGCCTTTGGCTGTTCAGAGAGAGCTTAGTTTGCTTACCTGTGACACAGAATTGATCTATACTCCTCAAGGGCTCTGCAATGGCAATCTTTTCTCATCTGGCAAATATTAAAACAATTGTAATTTGTTGCTTACAGATGACAATGTTTTGCAATTTCTGTTCCTCATGAGAAATATTTATCACAGTGAGTGCCATGGGGATTTCAGTGGAAACTGCCTGACTGGGAACTATGTAATTCAGCTTGAAAAGTCCTTGCAGAATCAGGCCCACGCTAGAAGAACATACTAGCAACAGCTGAAAAGAATGATCTGGCTTGATGTCAGCTTCAGTCCCAGACACAACACACACACTGTATTTACTGAAATCCCAGCCTTCTTTACAGAGCCTCTAGGTTAAATACTGCTTTGAAACGGCTCTCCTTAACCTAGAGTCATAAAATGTATGAAATGAAACAGTTGCTGTACTGCATTGAAATAGCTGAACTGTTCCTGCTAAATTGTCTTGCAATTGCATGTCGCAGATTGAAGGGTGTGGGGAGGGGGAAGGGAAATCAATGTTTCCTAATAGGGCCAAGTTACTCAACGAGCCATATAATCAACTTGGTACCGTTACAGTCAAATGTTGGTTTTTTTTCCAAAGTCATTCTCACATTTCTTCGAGGCCTTGAAATTGTTTAAGACAGTATTGAGAAAAACCTGGAAAGCCCGAATAGGTGTATGTTGCAATGTGTGCCTGCCCTGCAGTGAACTTATTCTGCAACCTACAAGACCATGATGTGAAGTTCACTCTAGTCTTTTTCTGCCACATTTTGGCTAAGGACAATGAATATTGTGCCCAAAATTATATAAAACTATGGGTAAATTTGGAAGAACCACAGCATTATAGGTAAGAAAAAATACTGGCAGCCAGATTCCATCTCTTTGATACAACACTGAGTAGTACTTTAGTCCTAAAGCAACTTCCACTTGAGCGACTCATGTGGCCATATCTGCACCAGGCTAAGTGAGTTCCACAGCCACCAGTCTGTACTTTGGTTATATTCTGGCACCACGTTGGCCTTGTTGGCTCCGTTTGCCAGTGTACTCCAACAGTCTTTATATTAGCAAACAATGTGGTCCAGCAGGAAGACATCTGTAAAGAAGACCCAGTGTTTACACTCCATGTCTTTCATGGAGGAATTTTTTAGTAGCTCTAGTCTTGTCCCACTGATACTAGGTAATAATATAACCTATATCAAATGAGCTCTTGGTCATTAGCTTCGTAAAAGGTGTTAAAATAACCAGCATTTGTCATTGTTATTGTTTATTTCAAACTCTTTCAACAAATGCTTTATAAAGCAAATGCCAAATGCTAAGTAAAGGACTAGCCAATCTCACTCTTATTCTCAACCGCCCTTTGCAGATGTCTTCCCCTTTTTCACCGTACAGAGGATTTGCTGCCTCTCACTGAAAGTCAGGGAGAGGAATTAGTAATATTAGGTGTGCATTATTCCTTCCCAATAGGACAATGCTAACAAAATGTGTCTGGCCATTTGTTTTTAAAATAGCAAAAGAAGAAAAGAAAAATAGAGGTTAAGAACACATTTTGTCAGTTAAATCCCCAGTGCCGTTTAGATAATGTGAAATATAAGAATAATTTAGAGATACAGAGCCACGCTATTTATTCTAATTCCCTAATTCTATTCTAATTATTATGCCACAAAAATTCTAAGCAAAAAGGGTCTGACAGACTTTCCTCTGGCTTCTGGAAAAGTTAAGAACATGAAAGTATATTAACAGACACACTCTTTCAGAGCAAGAGTCCGTCTAGCCCACAGTCTCCAGCAGAGGCCATCGGCAGCTACCCAGGGAAGAGCATAGCCAATGTACATGGTACATCCCAAAACTGCTCTCCAACCTCTGCCTGTCTTCAGGTTATGAATTTCCTGAGCTTGATCTGGTTTTTCTATTTAGTAATCCTCAACAGGCTTCTCTTCTGAGTACTTGTCCAGTCTCCCCCTGACCACATGTCAACTTTTTGCATCTGCAACCTCAGTTAGCGAGGAGTGTCACAGGTTCATTTCCCAAGACTCTTTTGGATTCATGGCAGACCAGCAGAAAGGTTGGTGGCTGCTGAGATCAGCAGACTGGGTTGGGTTGGTGGCAGATTGGGTTGAGGTACATCTAATCCTTAGACTGGGAAAGATTCAAAATAATCGCCTCCCTCTGCCCCCTTTTGCACTGCTGCAAGCTCATTGGAATTACGGTTGGGAGCAGACAGCGCTGCCCCAGCCCTAGAATTACCTTTTCTTCTTTTTTTTCCAGGGCAGCATGTCACAGGATGCCAAGCATAGGGGTACCACCTCCCAGTGCTAATTGGTGTTACTAGTGATAGTCATAAGCATTCAAGAAGGTGATGTATGTGTACACAAATAACACAGTGTCTGGAGTGACACAACCCGTTACCCTTTGCAACTAGATGATACAAGTAGGTAAAAATTCTCTGATGCTTGTTGCAACCCACTGACCACCTGCCTCATGCTGCTCACCACTGCAGTGTCCTTTGTGCTACTTGTTATTACAGCATCTGGGCATCTGAATTGCACAGTGCTCTGGATTATGGAATAAAAAAATAAGGGTAGAAACCTGGCTGCATCACTCAGTCTATCTCCATGCAAAGGGAGACGTGTTCCCTGCAGCAAATGTGAGCATACTTACAGTTTTAAATGTCTCAAGTAATTGTGCTTTCACGTTTCCCTCACAAGACTATTCAACACTTCAAAGTAGCTCAAGCTTTTCCTGGAATTCTGTCTAAATATTCCCTTCTTAATCTCATCTCATTACCTCCTAAGTAATTGTATTCTGTCCTTGGGGTCTATTCACTTTACACGTTTACAGACTGCTAGCCAGTTCCCCTGAGTCTAAGCCTCACTCTGAGGCAAATGACACATTTTTACATTTGAAATCTTTTCTTCAAACTATACACAATTATTCTTGCTATCTCCCATACTAAGGTAGTCTCTACAGATAGATCAGAAAGTAAATTTCTGACTTCAGAGGCTTGCAACCTACCCTGCCTTCTTCCCCCCTTCTTTGAGCTCTTGTCAACCCACACGTATTCATGTGAATACTCCTTTGAATTCAAATAGTCTTAAATGCCTTGAGTTTGCAAGGCTGAGATCAATACACAAAGTAGAAAAAAAAGAAAATGGAAAGGAAAATACAGTGGGGAATAAAATCTCCAAAACTGAAAAGGCCTATAGTCCGCTGTTGAGGAAGATTTTTCAACCCTTTCATAATCTGTGGCTGGTTTCCATTTTTTAGATGGAATAAGATAAAAGTATTCTTTTTCCCTTTTTGCAGTTCACTTTTTAGAACAAAACCTAATAATTCTTCTTCATTTCTTACCTTTTTTTGCATCCGGTTCAGAAAATAGTTGTCCCTTTTTCCTCACCTAGGAGTGTCTGTGACATGCTTACATGATTGTAAGTGATTTATCTTTCTGGTCTTATTTTCATCTTCCCTGAATGGCTTCCAGTTCACTCTGAATTATTTGATAGTATGGCAAAATGTAACCTAAGCTTGCCATTTCCCTGACTTTCTAGCAAATAGTTTGCTGGATGTGAAATATGGACACACTAGAGAGAAAAGGATGTTATAGGGTTACGGTGTTCATCCAGTTGCCTACAGGCTTGAGAGAGAGCGTTGATTTAGCCGGAATGCAGTTAGTGATATTTCTTGTTTCTGCCTGAATCCAGAAAGTGCTGGATCGTGCTCCTTATTCAGCTGCATGCTTGGTGGTTGGGCTGCATGGCTGACAAGCAAGGTCTTCTTTCCAGGCACTGTTGAGTGGAACCCATTGTTCCAGAGCGGCTGCAGACTGCGTGCAAACTCTTGGACCTAATCACGGACTAACTGATGAGTCAGTGAGTTCTCACCCTGCTGGGCTATGTTGCTACTGGCCTACATATGACTGTTTCAAAACTAGCTTGGTTATGACTATGCAGTATAGGAGTGGTTGAGATGGGTCAAAATATTTGGAAGACTGGAGTTATTTTAATTTGGGGATAGGATATGTGGCAGTTTCTTATTCATATCCAATTTTACACTTGTAAAGTGCTGGAATTTGGAATTTTTATGTGGATATAATGTAGCAGCCCCACTTTCCTAGCTTTGTCAGGCAGAGACAATAAGAGCAAAAGAAAACAATAGAGAAACATCCCTAAAGAGCACAACTTCTCTTCTTATGGTAAACATTTGTTGCATTCAAGGTGAATGCCACATGCAACTATCTCTTTTTTGTTTTGTATGTGGATGGTCACCCATTCAAGTAATGCTAAACGGAAACTTCAGTTAAATAGTCTACATGAGCTGGTGTAATCCAGATGAAATATGTATGGTTACACAAGCTTTCATGGCGAAAACACTGAACCAACTAAACCTGAATGCACAAGAGAAACTCACTTCAGTTTTCTTTGGGTCACAGGTGCTGTGGACTCACAACTGCTTTGTTGCCGTAACAGTCACAAGGTGAAGCGCCTGCTGATTTACAGCCTGTGCTCGCTTGCTAGTTTGGGAGGGATGTCACAGGTAAATCTGACTCCAGTGTTGTTTCCATTGTCTGTGGTGGGGATGTGCTGGCTGTCAGCGGCAGGGTGAGACGCTTTTGGTTTCAGAAGGAATCTGCTGCCACAATTGCCTTCATGGTGCGCGTTTGCAGCTCCGTCTGCAGCTCAGCTTGGCGGTTGCATGCTGCAATATTGGTAACAGGGACTGCCTGGGGCTGCGGGAGCAAAACGTCAGGCTGCGATCAGCACAAGCCCGTTGCCTGATGACCCCGCTCAGCTCTGAGCTCATCTAGGAGGAGGCGGTGTGGCGAGGGGAGCTCCCAGGAGGACCTGGGGGCTTCTTCTGGAGGTAATGGAAGCAGAAACACTGCTGGTACAGAGGGAAGAGGCTCCCCCAGACCCAGTGGGGCTGCACTATTTTACCTCAGTCGAGGATTTAATCTCGTGCTTGAAGTACATCCTTAAACTGAATGAGAACAGCACTGCTAAATGCCTTCCTGTTTAAATGATGAACTCAGCGGCTGAAAGAATATAAAATATTTATGATATGGAGGAAGCAAAACACAGTTGCTAAAATGAGGCATAGTTGAAATAAGGATACAGAGGGAATCTGAGTCCTCCCCTCTTTTCACTGCCTAAGCCCAGTCTTACTTGCCCTGACATTATGATGGGGTAACTCCACTGCTTCCCACTGTTTTATCCCAGTGCAGATGCAATCAGAATTAAACCTTTCTCTTCAACTGCTTATTTCCTTTTAAACAGAAATGCTGAATAAAGAGTTTTGGAAATTCCTCTCCACAACTTCTTGCCTAACCTAGACCATTACATGGCCTTTTGGCCACCAGCAAGTGTCTCAGTCCCTGGCAAACCCCCAGCCACATCCATGTTTTCACATCAGATCCCTCCAGTGCGCAGCAGAGGCGGGTATTCTGCCCACTGGAAAAACCCCGCACTCCCTGTCCTGTACTTCCCTAGTATCAGCCCTGCCAACAGATGCTGTAATAAATGGTACAAAATACTCCTCGGCATGTGCCTTTGAGAAAACAGCCCTCTCCAAATTACTTTAAAATAGGCTACAAAAAAAACTGTGAACATGCAAGATGGACAGAGGTAGTGAGGCAGCTGCCTGCAGAGCAGGGCGCGGGTCAGGCTGGGCCAGGTCACCTGCATTGCCACAAGCAAAGGATATTTTGTGTGCTAGCACTTCCAGCTACCTCTATGCCATGGAAGTCAATATTTTAAGTTTATCATTATTTGTTTCATATTTCCATGTCTTAAAACATTTTAAAAGCTCTGCCTAACTCTCCTGGCTTCCTTTGAAAGCAGGAAGCATTGGACCGGCCATGCACTCTGCTAAGACATCCGACCATGCTCTCCAGCCTACTTTGGGGAAGCCCTGGTTCACAGGGAATGACAAGACTAGTTCCAAGTCACATTATGTGCAAGTGCAAAGAGCACATTTTTATGTCAACCCATCCTTTCAAAGGCTTTATTCTTAATTCTTTTTTTTTAATGCATTCTTTCTATTTTTTAATGTTAACCATATATACGACAAACTGAATAAATTGTTTTTAAGCCCACAAAACTTGGATAGACACCAGCTTTCTGCTCTCTTTGCTGTTTAATGGGGCTGTTATTGGTAGACGACTATGCCAATGACTAAAACAGACAGCTGAAGTATAAGGAATTTTTACAAGTTTTCCAAGATTTCTGATAGGAATCCCCTAGGAAAGAATTCCCTTTTGAAGCTCCTGTGAAGAATAAACCAGCTTATGCAAAAATGTCATGCCTGAACCACTTCTCTTTTTTTTTTATTTAATATAAATCCATATTTCTGCATGTCAGGGGGTGCACTTCTGGATCTCATTGGCACAGCATAACCCAGTGAAAGGCCAACAAAAGGTGTGTGTAGGGATGCCCACACAGCCTCCCCTCTTGAAAACCGTGCAGGCAGCAGAGTGACAGCATGGGGTGCTGCAAAGGGGGACCCGTGTCTGTGCATGTGAGCCTGGGGACCTTTCTCACTGGTGTGACCATTAGTGGGTTGTATGGAGTGACCATGTAACCCAAACAGTGGGTGGGGTATGCGTGCAAAAAATGTGTGTGTAAAAGTGTGTGTGTGTAACAAGAACTTGCCCGGATTAGCTGTACAAGGCTTATTAGAGATTTGTAGGTGTTTGCTAAAGTTTTGTGAGTGTTTAGTATTGCATTTTATCTGTTGTACTGCTGATATTGATCCTGAAGGTATAGTTTACTCACTGCCAGTTAATTATGAATCATTTATAAATCAATACAGCACAGGAGGCAAAATGGATACACGCTTTCCCTGAGGTTCATTTTTTGAATCAGTTACTGCATTAGAAATTCTATTATAGCTACTGCCATTGCACTGCAGCTACAATTCCTGTTATCCACACAAGCCAATGCCTGGCAATTGAAGAAAGTGCAGATATAGATGAACACAGCTGGTTTATTGCCACCCAGACCCTCTGTCCCTGCTAGCAGAGCTCAGGCTTCCCCCCGCCTCCCCAAGGAGATCATTGCACAAGTAAATAAGTGACAAATGGGAAAATATAGCCAGGTGCCACATTAATGAGAAACTGTGCCATGCAGGGTTTTTGGGTCTTGCAGAATTAGAGATGGATCACTCGTGATGTATCATTTAGTTTTCATTTTTCTCATCCATTTCTACCACATACTAATCTGATTACCTGCTCTATTTAAAGCATACTCCTTCAAGCAGACCAGAATCTGCTAAAATAATTTCCTTTTGAATCTCAAATGTCTAGTTTTAATTCAATAAGAAGTCAGATATGTATAGGTAGCATGTCACATACTTTGCCCTTTTTAACATAACTTTTAAAGGGTAAGAAAAAGCAATTTCCCTGCCCCACTGGACCTACAATCTAATTAGATAGCAGTCAATTGAAAGCTAATGGATGGGTGGGTCTATCACCTTAAAGAACCCAGGCAGATTTTGAACTTGTATCTGCATTTGCTGTTGTTGCTGTTTTTCTATTTTAGCTTTCCATGAACAAAGGCATTAGCAAGGGAAATTATGCTAAGGAGAGCACCTGGGTCCCTCAGGACAGAGAGGGGCGTGAGGGTCATTCAAGACAGAGAGGATGGTTGGGCAGAAAAGCTTTATCAGGTTGGTAAGTCAAGGGAAGCACAGGTCAGTATTTCTGAATTCTGTACTGGATAAGTTGGTAGAAATAATACTGAAAAAGACGTATAGCTCAATTTAAAAAATAATGGAATAGAGTGAACGCAACATTTGTAAAAGGAAGTCATGCTTTACAAACCACTTTCAAATTTGTCAAAGGAGTTATTAAACATGAGGAGATGGTTTACTTATTGATACACTGAATTGAGATTTCCCCAAAGCTTCTGATATGATCCCCCGCCAAGGAATGGTAAAGAAATCAAGTAGTCTTGGGAGAGGAGGAAAACATCCTTTTTGAGTAGTAACTGGCTAAGATGTAGGAAATTAAGGGTAGGAATAAGAATTTGATTTCTGTAGTGGAGTGGTTACGGACTCATAAAATATCTTCAGCATACTCATAATTAAAGTATAAAAGTATGTGAATAATGAGGTAACAAAGTCTTCAGATAAAATTATTTGATATAGTCAAATCTAAAGCTCATTTCAAAAGTTGCATCAGGATTTCATAATGCTAACAGATTTGGCAATAAAACGGAAGATGGAACTAAAGGTCAGTGCGTGCAAACTAAGGCACGTAGGCCAGAACATCTTTAATGATAGATATGCAGTGATGGGGTAGAAATTATTGCCTCTAAGTAAAAAATGCTTGAAGTCGCTGTGGTTGTTTCCTGAAAAACACTAGCTCAGTGATCAGTGGTGGTGGGGCAAACAAGTAAAGCACAGTGTTAGAAATGATTAAGAAAGGAACTGATGAATAGAAAACATTATTATGCCATCATAGTATTCTCTGATGCCCTCTCGCCCTGATCACTGCCCAAAAGGATATAGGGCAACCAGTGAAGATAAAAGAAAATGTCATAAGGATGGAAATACCTATGGAGTTACTTCCAGGCAATGAAAAAATAAGCAAAAGCACTCCTCTGTTTGGAAAAGGAAAGAGCAAGAGGGGTACAAGAGACAAATAAAAAATCATGAGTGATAGAATCATAGAATCATAGAATCATAGAATTGTTTAGGTTGCAAAAGACCTTTAAGATCATCTAGTCCAACCATTGACCCTACTCTATCAGGTCTGCCACTAAACCATGTCTCCAAGCACCACATCTACTCGACTTTTGAACACATCTAGGGATAGTGTCTCAACCACCTCCCTGGGCAGCCTCTTCCAATGCTTGATAACTGTTTCAGTGAAAAACTTTTTCCTAATGTCCAGCCTAAACCTCCCCTGGTGCAACTTGAACCCGTTTCCTCTTGTCCTACCGCTAGTTACTTGGGAGAAGAGATCAGCTCCCATCTCACTACAGCCTCCTTTCAGGTAGTTGTAGAGAGCAATAAGGTCTCCCCTCAACCTTCTCTTCTCCAGGCTAAACAATCCCAATTCCTTCAGCCGCTCCTCATAAGACATGTTCTCCAAACCCCTCACCAGCTTTGTTGCCCTTCTCTGGACATGTTCCAGCACCTCAATGTCCCTCCTATACTGTGGTGCCCAAAACTGAACACAGTACTCAAGCTGTGGCCTCACCAGCGCTGAGTACAGGGGCACAATCACTTCCCTGCTCCTGCTGGCCACACTATTCTTGATCCAGGCCAAGATACCATTGGCCTTCTTGGCTACCTGGGCACACTCCTGGCTCATGTTCAGCCAGCCGTCCACCAGGACCCCCAGATCCTTTTCTGCCAGGCAGCTTCCCAGCCACTCCTCCCTAAGCCTGTAGCATTGCCTGGGGTTGTTGTGACCCAAGGGCAGGATCCGGCACTTGGCCTTGTTAAACCTCATGCAATTGGCTTCAGCCCATCGATCCAGTCTGTCCAGATCTCTCTGCAGAGCCTTCCTACCCTCAAGCAGATCAACACGCCCGCTTAATTTGGTGTCATCTGCAAACTTACTGAGGGTGCACTCAATCCCCTTGTCCATATTATCAATAAAGATATTAAACAAGGTTGGTCCCAAAACCGAGCCCTGAGGAACACCACTTGAGACCTGCCACCAACTGGATTTAACACCATTCACCACAACTCTCTGGGCTCGGCCTCTTAGAGAGGACATGGAAAAAAAGGAAAACATTCACATTTTCTCATGTGAGCTTTAGGAGCACGCAGTGAAATTTGAAGGTAAGGGTTTTAAATAAATGTATTTTTTCAAAGCTCAGAATAAAATGCAGAATTTGATGCTGTCCCATGGTGTCAAGGAAAAATTTGCACACAGATTCAAAAGGAATTCTGCAAATTCATCAGAAATAAATGTATTGATGGTTACTGGGTACAACAGTATGCCTTCAAGCTTAATGCAGGAAGGCCCTCAACCATCGACATCCAGAAGCTGGGAAGGTACCCCAGGGCAAGGATTGCCATGTACTTGCCCTGTGTCTTTTACTTTTTTGTTTTTTGAACACTGGGAAAGACTAGAGAGACAGGAAGATGTGCATAGCTTTAAGAAAAGATTGCATTGAATCATATTCCTGCATTTATTGTACTTCCCTGGCAGAAAAGTGGGAGCTGAAAGGATGGAAAATTCCTTTCAAGATGCAGGTGTTTGAAAGGATTCTTTGGGCCAAGTTTGACCTTAGGGATTCCTTCGGTCTTATCATGGTCCAGATGTCAGGGGGATGAGGGTGTCTCCCCCCTCACTTCCAGTGCTGCAGATCACTCCCTACCTCTGTATTATCTCTGAAATTTCAGAGCCATTGGTGACTTAAAAGCACAAAACCGTTGACAACTAAGTGTGACTTAGTGATTTACCTCCTGCCTGTCACGCTTAGAGAAGAGCCAGAGACACTCAGATATCTGTTGCAACAAGTCTGCCACTGCCACAAGTGAAATCTGTAAACAACTGCTTTCCTCCATAAAAATCTCGGGTTTGTTTCTTCTGTCAATCACCACCAAAAGTAGCTAATCCCCACCCAGTAATCACCACATGCAGCAGCTTCGCTTGCCCATGCCTTTATTGCATATCCCACATACAATTGATAGCAGTTTCCTTTTTGTAGACAAAACATTTACGATTATCTCATTTGTCCTAGCAACAAAAATAACGATGCATATTCAACCTGTCATACAAAATGGTCTGAAAACACTTTACAGATACTAAAAAAAAATCCAGAAGGGCTGTATGAAAAGGCAAAAGAAAACAAATAGGTCTTCCTTGGTTTTTCAGCTGGAATTTCAAAGCATACCACGTTTCTTTCCAAACCGCATTTTATTATTTTCAAAGTATTTGGAAGACCCAAAATGACATGTTTCTTCTGGATGTGATATTGCTTTTATAGGGATTTACTTGATATCATTTTTTCTTTTGCCTGATCTTTTAAGGTTTAGAAATTCACTCTGCTCACCCTACACCAAATTCTAATGAAAACCTAATATGGTAAAAAAAGTTTAAGAGCCTGGAATACCCACTTGCATTTTTAGGATGTTTATAATGCCAATTTTTTTCTGATATTGCACTTTTAAAAAGTTTTGGTGCACAGATGATAGCAATATACCGACCACCTTTGTGAAATCAACCGCATAAATTCATTTATCAATACGCTAGCTAATTTCAGGTGCAGAAATACAGAATGTGAATATGGAAAAATGTGCTTATTTCATGCATAGCTTTTGACTGCTGTAATATCTTTTTTTCTGCCCCTTGAGGAGCTCAAAGGACTATTAAGGCAGCCTGTGTTTCAGTCAATTACTACGTTACTCTCTTATATTCGCTTATGGGTCAGCTGTCCCTTTGTGCATATCCTACAGGAAGGACTGCTGGGGAGCTGCAATGTCTCAGAAGACCCAGATGTCTTAGGGAGTCCTGTGGCATGAGAAGGCAACACCTGTGCTGCGATGCCCCCTCCGAGGGGTCAGTTCATGCCTGAAACATTGGGATGTGAGCGCTACGAGGTTAGGATGTGCACCCATGGGTTCTGGCTCTGAGCAGGGGAAGTTGAACAGCAGCAGAAATGTGTCTTTGTGCCACCACCAGCAAAAGCGATGGCTCCTGTGAGCAGGCAAGCTAAGCTTGGCTTTGGTGGAGGGTGGAGGAAACTCCCAGTGCAGGGGCAGAGGAGCTGAAATGTGAGGGGGTGGACCCAAGGCATGCGGTGCGGTACAGAGTCTGCTGTTGTTAGCGGCATGGAACAGAGCTAAATATGTGCCTCTCTGTTCTGCATCACCACTCCCTATCCCTGATATAGAAGAGGAGTCACATGGAAAGATGTCCTGCCAAACACCGTGGGCAGGGGAATGGGGAGAAGTGCCCAGAAGGCTGCCCAGGCTCTGCTCACCTACATAAGCTGAGACTCTGTGCCCTTCTCCTGAGCTGGAGACTTTTCTCGGTTGTTCGAACTCTTTTCTTTTGTCATTTGCACTTGCATTTCTCGTTCCCTTTTACCTTCATTACAATCGTCTCCTGTTCTAACAAATCCCTTTGCTGCTCACAGTTGTTTTTCAGTAATTCAGAAAAAAAGTTAAATTTCATTCCACTGTTCTGAAAAAACCCAGATAATTTAAAAATACTGAAACAAAATGTTTTAACCTAATCCAAAACTTTCTCCTTTTTTTTTTCATTCAGAAAGTGTTGTTGAATTTGCTCAAAACTTGCAAATACTTTTCATCTTCCCCAAAAGCCAGTAATTGCTGTATTTACTGTGGAAAAAGCCTGCTAATCTCACCCTTCACACTGATTGTGCATGACATGACAGGTGTCTTTTTAAAACGGAAATACACTTCACTTTTCTGAAGTACTGGTAGAAATGGAATAGTTTAAAAATCTAATCTCTTCGCACTTTAGCTTGGTAAATCTCCCTGTGTCTTCAGAGCGCTCTGAACTAAAGCCTTGCATATTTCTTTCCTTCTGCTTTGAGTCTTCTTTCCACTGAAAAGAGTAACAATGGTCCAACGGATTCCAGTACGATACACACTAGGTATCTTGCATATAACACATATTTTCAGTATGTTTAATGGAAGTATTCCTTAGATAAATGAATTTTCTTGATTTTGATCTACTTCCTATTAAAAAAAAATACTCAAAAATGGTTAACAAAGACAGGACTTGCATCTTTCAATTAACGGCAAACATGTACAATCAAGAAAATTTAATTCTATGTCCTCCATTTCATAGAGTAACAATCAATACGTTTATTGAGAACTAACCCTTAAAACAGGAGATCAAAAATTTCTGTTGTAACTGTTGTGAACGGACAATTTGGGAAGGAGGAGGACAGTTCAGACAGAACAAACTTCTCATATAATATATCTATGGTGACAGAAGGAATTTAGACTGTTGTTTGAAAAACTGAGTTGCAAACCCATCAGTATTTTCAGCCTTGATAGAAAGCCAAAATGTTTTTATGCAGAAATGTCAATGCAATGTGGCGACTGCAGATCAAACACCTCATCTCTTTAATATCTTGTACAGCCTGGTTTCACCACCTCAACTCCATCCTCCCATGATCTGAAATAATTTTTTTGCACGTTCCCTGTCAGCAAAGGACTGTGAATGTTTTCCAACCCTAATTTTAAGTAATCAGATAACAGACATAGAATCAATATTTTGTCTGTGAAATTGTGATCATAAGTTTAACAGAACTTTCACATTTAATTAATAAAATACATCATAATATTAGTTAAATGTGAAGGTTCTGTTAAACATAATCCAAAATCTATTCAAGATTAAAAAACTTTTTCAACTGCCTTTTTTTGGATCACAGTTTTAGCCATGTTATACTACTGCTTCTACCTATTAATTTGGCTTTTCATGGTGTTTTATCATTGTGGTAATGTATGATACCTTGCTCGGTTCTTTGCCCACACCAGTGAGAAGTTACAAGAAAGCTTCGAAGTCTGGAAAACGTGGAAAATCAAATTCAGAGACTTGTCCATTTAGAGATAAATTCATCATGACCTGGAATTTCATGAGAAAGAAACTTTGGAGAACAGATATGTATCAAATGATTATAAATAAGATATGCATTTTTAGCAGTGAAAGTAACTGAATGGTGGAAGAGCTTACCCTCAAAAGGGATTCTGTCTTTCTTGGAGGCCTTTGTAACAGAAGTGTGGACCTGATGCAGGCAAGAGTCTGTGGTGTGTTATGGGAGGGTATGACTAGGTGAGGGCTGAGTAGGGAGGGCTGTGAGGAAGGGGAGGAATGGCATGGCGCCTGGGATGGTCCTGCATACACTCGCTTTCCTCATAAGGTCTAATACCAATGTACGTTCGTTACCAGTGATGCTCCCTCCCAAATAATACAGAAAATTTTTGTGGGTGGAAAAACTATGAGAAGGAAGAAGAAGAGCTCAACCCAGAGTGTCATGAGCACTGGAAAGTTTGGGAACAGTCCAGATTTCAAAGAGATACTTAACCACATTCCTCAAATTCCTTTGTGAAACCCAGTTACACATCACACAGAAATGGTATACTCATTGTGCTGGGATTATTTCTAACTGGAATTTGGCCAGACCTTTTTAAGCAGAAAGATGGACAGGGGAACAATCCTGTCATTAAATGTCCTTGTCATTTTATCTTCATTCCTCTGATTCGTTGCAGATGTTGCTTTGGAAAGTGTTTTAGTGCCTTTCTCGCTTCAATTACCATCAGTTCACACTCAGTTCATAATGGCAGAATAATTGAGCAGGGGAGTAGTTCACCATCCTTGTGGATCTTTTTGACATCTACTTGCGGTTCCCCTATTTCTTTATCTTGCAGCAGATTTTTCCTTAGAAAATTAAATTTGAAAGTGTTTGAAGGTTTGAAAAAAGGACAAAGATTGATTACTTTGGTAACTTTATTTCAACATTAGATTAACTTTTTATTGATTATAATGACAAGCCCTAAGCAAAAAAGATTGTAGTAACTGTGAGATGTAGGACTCAATATGAAGTCAGAACAGAGTGTAATTCATAAATTTTTTCTTTCTAGCAAAGTCAACTTAATGAAACACAATAATATCTATTTTTAAGTAAATGCCATTAGACGAACTCTAGATGCATGAATTTATAGTGTTTACACTGAATAGTAAAGCCAACCAACCGTCTATGGTTTGTGTATTTCCTTACCAATCATTTACTGAGGAATTTATTATTAATACATTAATATAATCAGTAAAGAGATTTTGTTTTTTTAAGTATTGTAATTTTAATTCAAGAATACCCTTACGACACAGGGTTGGTATCCAGCTAGTGTAATTCTACTGGGGAATGTAATTCACCAACCATGATAAACTATTAGATTAGCTATACCAATAAAGTTAGTTGTTCATAATCACTGAAAATTAAGCAAGAGAAAAGGTGTTATCAAGACATTTTCAGCAGCATTGTAATTTCTCTTCTATAATAATATTTCTAAGTAGCAACTGAAAGGTTGGTTTCTACAGAGAATTGGAAATCGTAATTGCAAAGTGTGGTGATCTGGCAGTCTTTCTGGAAACAAATCAAGAGAGAAATAATTATACAAGACTTTCAGAGCTACGGTTTCAAAAACTGAGCTCATTTCTGAATCTGGCAGACATTTCTTTGCCAGCCTAAGGAAATATCAAGTTTTTTGTGTGTTTAGTTTTAAATGAGGTAGAGCGTTGGATTTGTTATGTCCAGATGTTTGCAAACACAAATATTATTCCTCTTAAAGGTGAGCAAGAAAAACCACCAAAACATTCCAGATCAACAATCGATGAATACAAATGTTCAAACACAATGTGAGGTTTTGGAAGACAGTTCAGATAAGCTTTCCCTAAAGTTCAGTACACAGATTTATGAATGGATACCTGGATGCCTTGTTCATGGTGTCGTGGACCCTCTTCAGAGCAGAATAACATGGTATGGCCTATTAGGTCCTTGATTCTTACAACGACAAGAAATTAACTCACCATTTTTCCTGCTCTTCTTTCCACTGCCCTTTGGGAAAACACTAAGGGCATTTAGAAAAAGAGGAACTTGCTTTTGCTTACTTGGCTTTGTAATCCTCTTAGCACTGAACAGGCTGTTCTGACAACATTTGCATTGGCAGTGGACAGAAAGAGCACTCTTCTGACCAAGTAGTAGTCTGAATATGATCTATTCACGGTGTTCTCTTTGCATTCAGTTTCACAGACAAGACAACTGGCCTTGCCTGAACCCATCCTTGCCTACCTTTGACTGGGGAGCACATGGGTTCTCTGTCTTCTGTTCCTCTTGAACCTCTGCCCAGTCCACAGGCTCAGCAGTGGTATCAGGCTAAGAAGATGCTGTTCACACACCTTCAAGGGTCTTTCCAAGTCTACAACCTTACATATTCCCATCAGTGTCCTCAGCCAACCCCAAGGAAAAAGGAGCCTGCAGTGCTCCTCTCACCAGGCTGTGCCACAATGGCTCTGGCACCCCCACAGTTATGCAGGACAGAGGGGTCTTTTGCTCGCCTCATTACGGTGACACCTGCCATGTTTAGCAGGGGTTAAGTATTGTGGCATTGAAAGGCACAGCATCCTGGTATTGCTGACAAACAGCTAAATTCAATCCTTGTCTTTGGCTTCATTACCTTTGTGAGTCTGGGAGCCATCATCCAGCTAAATCTTGAGAAAGTGCCTTAAGGATTCAAGGTCTCATTCTGCTTTCTCTGTAACACTTCCATTTCCTCACACTGCACCCCTTCTTGCACAGACATTTGTCCCCTAATCTTTCAAATCCAGTGCCAGGAGACTTTTCCATACTCCCTGCGCCGGCTCAGCCCCTGTAGGATTTCACATTGTTGTCAGACAGGTCAGTGGTTCCATGGCAAATTAAACATTTCCCCTGAGTTTTTCTTGATTTGCTTTTACTGCTGAGGAATCTGCGGAACCTCAGTCATCCTCTCTAGGTGCAAGAAACAGAAATTTTCTTCACTGGCAGGAGACAGGACTTCAGCTGGATTCACATAACTCTATTGCTTAATACTTCCAATGGCTTTCAGATAGCTCGTATCTTGGAGTCTAACACTGCTCTCATACCTGTGGAGATTTTTTTGCACGAAGCAAACAGAGTTCAAACCGAGTTCCCTGTCTGCAGCATTCACTACATCATCACCAGGCTCCTCGTTGTCTGGGTTGCAAGTTGGATGAGGCTGGCTTTCTTTTCTCTCCTTTTTTTTTTATATATCCCAGCTTCTTACTTATGCCCAAAAATTCTCCAGGGGCAGAAAGTGTCTACAAGACTTTAATGAGGAGACTAGTCTTGGATGGGGCAAACTTTTCCTAACCTAATGTTTAAAGACACAGTTCAGAATTAGCTACAGAAGTGCTGAAAAAATGCATCTCTATAAGCCAAAAATATTGCGGTCCTGTTCCCCTTGCATTGTAATTAGAACATAGAATCATAGAATATTTCAGTTGGAAGGGACCTTTAAAGGTCATCTAGTCCAATGCCCCCTGCAATAAGCAGGGACATCTTCAACTAGATCAGGTTGCTGAGAGTCCCGTCCAACCTGACCTTGAATGTTTCCAGGGATGGGGCAACTGCCACCTCTCTGGGCAACCTGTTCCAGTGTTTCACCATCCTCACTGTGAAAAAATTCAAGAGGGATTCATCAGAAGAAAAGGCCTTTTTTACCATGCTCAAACTGTATTCTGTTACTCTCAATTTTTGCAGGGAGTCTATTAAGACATTTTAACTCCATATTTACCTGAGCTGAATGTTTACCCATACGTTGTAGTCCTAATATTAAAAATTTGCTCATGCTTTAAACTATTGCTCATACACTATCTTACTATTCTGTATGTCTTTTACACAAATAAAGTGTCTATTATTATAGCGCATGAGCCAAGTTGGTTTTTTCCGTTCAGCTATATCATAGATATCTTATCCTCAGAGTGAATTTTTAATGCCTTTGCTTGAGTTTTGAACTGTGGGAAAAAAAATATGTAGTGAAACAGTGCTACACCCTTTACCAAAAAGGAAAGGTACAAAGGAACTGTGTGTTGAATGTGTAAAGCAGAGCTGGGAAGAAATAAACACCAAAGAAATATTCATATTCTCCATGCAGTGATACTGCCTCTGCTACTGAGAATGCTGTGGAAAATACAGTGATTCAGTTACTGGGCCCAGTCCTTCACACTGCTTTGCAAGAGTAACTACTCATGTGAGCATTCACAGGGAAGCTCATTGTATAACTCACCTGTGTAAAATTTCTCCTATGCAGAAATACTTGAGTGATTAGGCCCACAGTTTTTAATGAGTGATTCACAGAAAAATCCCCAGGCGAAATAGGGGTTTTAAACATTTTGCTGCTCTTTGAGGGCACTCAAGTTCTTCTAAAAGCTTTTTGGCCAACTTACGGAATTACCCATTGGGAAAAAAAGAAGGTGGCACATACATTATGCACGTATTTTTCAGAAAGAGTTATTCCACTGACGTATAGAGAATTTACTGACTGAGCTGCCTCATACAGTGAGAGAAAATTGTTTCTCTGTGGCTTTTTGTATTTATTTTCAGCTTCATCTTGGGAGTCCAAGTTATTTTTTAGTTTTTCTCTAATGTTGCCTCTTTTCAAGGGTGGGGGAAGGACGTGATCGAGAAGATTACATTTGATATTTATATTATTATTACTGCACATGTGATTGTGTCAAGCTATAAATTCCTCACTAAATTTTTTAAATCCCTCTGATGTCTGACAAGGAGTTGGAAATGCATAAATGTTAAATTTTACAGTTTTTTCCGTGTTACCATAGCTTGCAGTTCTATTATAAACTGTCATCTGTAATATAATCAAAGGAAAATTGGTAGGAAACCTTATTGTAGTCCAAGGAACATTCCTTTTTACATGAACTTACCAACTTTAATAGGATTTAGACTGTCTGGCTTGATCTGGAGCTTTTAGAAAAGCTAGGAAAGACTGAGTCAGAAAAGAATTGGATTGTCTATGGGATGTCCCCAAAACTTACCTTGATTTACAGCGGTGCATAATGTCACAAAAGATGCTTCCGTATTGAGTTCAGAGCCTTTCAATCATTAAAAATGTGTCTATATCATCTGTAATGCTGTGTTTGTACCTTTCTCATTGCTGACTGACACCAGTGTCGTTTGTAGTGTAAAAAATTAGTAGCAAATTAAGGGTTGTATAGTCTGCTTGGTTTCCTTCTCTCTTTTTGCTTTCCTGTTACTGCTTGGCTTTCGGACACAGTTTGTTATTTGCATTTGTACTGACAATAGCACGAGGAAGTGTTTGCCCTGGACCAGGCAGGACATGCGGTAGGAAGGCATGGTTCAAATACAGAATAAAGCTGTTGTCTTTGTTCCAGTGAGCTTACAGTTTCTTACCCAGTAGCAGTACCCTGCTCTGGCAAGACTGGCCTCTGTCTTCCTCAGCTGGACAGTGTGGGACAGCAGGACCTGCTCTCCCCAGGAGTGCTGGGACTTGCACTTCTGGCAAGTGCCCAAACCACCAACTGGACCATGGATCTCATAGCTGAAGAAGGTGCTCGCTCCTGATCTTGCCAGGAGGCAGCCATGCAAGGTGCAGGAAAAGAAAACCTGATGCTGGTGGCAGGACATGAAGTCAAGAAAAGACACAACCAGGAGCGACAAGACCTGCTGCCTTGAATGTGCATGTATCTATCCTAAATCATTATGGGTAAAAATGAAGAAACTGAAGAGTAGAGGGCAAAGCTGTGGTTCTACCTTATCCATCTGGATGCCCTGAGCATTATTCTTGCTTGCAAGTTGGTCCGGTTTCAAAATGTAAGACTGGAAAGAAACACCAGGGAGATCTGCTTAAGGATGTTGGGGAGGTGGGGCCAGGCCTGTGGCAGTGCTGTAACTACTGGGCTATCATGTCAGCAGTGAGTGCTGCATTTGCCGTCCACATATTCCATATCTGATGGGGCTAGTGAAATCGATGAGATGTGAGAGATCACAGAATTCCAGAATAGGAGAAGTTGGAAGGAAGCTTGTAATATCATCTAGTCCAACACCTCTGATCAAACAGGGTCAGCTAGATCCAGTTGCCTAAGACTATGTCCAGATGACTTTGGAATATCTCCAAGGATGGAGACTCCACAACCTCTTTGGGCAACCTATTCCATTGTTTGATCACCCTCACAGGAAAAAAAGTGTTTCCTGATGTTCAGAGAGAACCTCACGTGTTTCAGTTTGCGCCCATTGCCTCTTCTCTGATGACTGGGCACTACTGAGAAGGGCCTGACTCCCTCATCTTCATTCCCTCCCTTCGGGTACACATTGATAAAATCTTCCTGAGGTTTCTCTTCTCTAGGTTGATAAGTCCCGGCTCTCATGTCATCTCCCCATATGAAAGATGCTCCAGTCCCTTAATCATCTTTGTGGTCCTTCACTGGATTTGCTCCAGTAAATCCCATTCCCCTTAGCTCCCTAGGCTTTCAGCCAAAGAGACAGAAACTTAACTACATGGATTGCTCACCCTTTGAATGGACCTGATTTTCTCATACAGCCATTGAAGAGAATTCCTGAAGTCTGTCTGGCTGAAACTTCTGCGACCTTTCAAAGGTATTGCAAGTCTCTCTCCAATTTCAGGGAACTTCTTCACTTATTTTAGGTTGATGGAATCATTCCCCTCTTCTTTCCACCCACCAAGTGTCAGGTGCCTACATTTCTGTGAGCCATTGCTGAAGTATCTAACTAGAGAATTAGACATGGCAGGCTGTGTTTCGTCCAAAGTGTAAAATAATACATAACAGATACCAGCCCACAGAGGAGAATCAGGAGGTAAAGAGATAATATTGGTCTGACAGTTTGGTCTGCCAGTTTCTGAGTTCTTTCATCTCTGGATCACTCCCTAAAATTTAGACAAGTTCAGCAGTAGTTGGAGAACATTATTATCAGGTGCGTGTTGTCAAAGGATCAGCGAAGTCCTGACCCTGAAGATGCTTCTCCATAAACTGAATTCTGCACTTACAATTGCTATAGTCATACATGGGGCTGGGGCCTTTACAGTATCCCCCCTGTTTCTAATGACCAAATTTCCTTATCAAAAATCCACATATTAGCATGAAGAGTGTGAACAGGAATGTTTAAGCCAGCAGCACTTTTTAAACTTGAATTACAGTAAGAATATAATCAATACCACCCAGTGGGACTGAAACCTAATCCCATTTTTTTATGTATTGGCATAATTTTACCCAGTCCCCCCAAAATTCATATGTATTTTTTTATTACCTTTTCCTATGTGTCTTTTGGTTTTTTTACTCTCAGTATTTTCTTTTCTTGTACTTTGAATTATTATATGTCCATTTTTCTTTTAAATAAACGTCCTTTGCTTTGCTATTATCACTAGACTTGCAGTCTCATTCCCATTAGTAGCTGGAGTCTACTATAGTTTTCTGTATGGTATAACGTATCTAAATTAATTTCCTTCACATTTTTCCTGAGGTTAGCTGCATTATAACTAAGGACAAAATGACATTCCCATCTAAGTCTACTTTTCAGTCCACCCCTTAACATCTAACTAAGCCCCCTGAAATATGATTTGCCACAGAGAAACTGTTGGAGTAGGTCTGGGTTTCTACTGTCAGTTTCTCCTGATTTTTGCCTCACTGTCTGGAAAGCCAGCGGAAGCTGCCAGCTGGGGTTTGCTCTCCTGAAGACTGCTCCTTGAGCAATGGCGCAGGTTGAAAGGAGCAGCATGAAAGAAGGCAGAGTTACCCAACAGGCATGGTGGTTCTCAGCAAAATTGAGCACTTGCTTCCACGATCTGTGCGTGTCATGCCAGTTGAACAGCCTTGGGAGCCTCCATGAACAAACCAGGGCACCAGGAACAGGGAAGAACAATTTCTTTTACTGCTTGTAGCCCTAGTCTCTGGGTGTTGGAAACAGTCAGTGGGGCAGGATTCATCCCACCTATCTGTAGCTGTTTATACAGTGGAGGAGCTCCATCTCAGCTGGTCAGAGGAGAAATGGAGGTTCAGCGCCAAGAAAGAGGCATCTAGAGGTAACTGAGGTGCTCAGAGACAACTTCCCTGGCCTCTGGCAGCTGGGCAAAGATCCATGTCTCCTGTAGGTCATGTGTTATATCTACCAGCCTCATACAGATGTCCTGGATACCTCTGGGCATTTACTGTGGAACTAGGCACATAAATCCCTTCAGATTCCTTTGTAGCATCATTTAAAGATAGAACCTAGAATAGGTTGGGAGAACTATCCCTGAGAAATGCTGATTTCTTCCCATTTTCTCTCACGGGATTCTCAACATGTAGTTCAGGCATGTGAATATCAACAGTATCCACCTAAGTAAGCTCCTAAGGCCATTTTCAACACTCAAAGGCATGCTTCCTTGTCCCCACTGCAGATCTGTTAGGCTCCTCAGAGCTGGCACATGCAGATCCAGGACCTGTGGGAGACTCACTCCTTCCAGAGCAGCAACCAGAGGCCAGACAAGACCCCTGAGGACACCTGGTGTGGCAATAGATGCTGATGATAAGGCAACTGAATCCTGCTCCCATCTGCTGGTGGGGCTCCAAGCTGCTCTGACTGGATGTCCACTGCCTGTAATGGAAGCTCAGGCATTTAGCTCATGTATAGACACCAAAATTTAAGTGTTTTAAACTAGAGCTGAATCTCAGTTCTAAAATTAGGCGAGATGAATTGCTACATCGATGCCTTCTCAGAATTCAGGGTTAGCTGCTAGCAATCAGCTCCTTTCGCTTGCCTTGCTTTCTTGGGTTTTACTCTTTTCCTTGCCATGGCCAGAGTTGTAGCCACAACAGCCGTGTTAGGAAGCCAGCGGTGATGCTTGCTGCCCCTCACTCTGGTGTGCAGCAGACCAAGCGAGAGGGGTTACTGGTTACCCATACAAAATCATGGGAAATACCATGTGCTATATACATGTAATAAAGATATGACCAAAAAATTGGCAACGCTGGCTGGAGTAACAACAACATGCACTACGCTTCATGACTTGTTATTCTTGTGTGTCCTTTTCAGAGTCACAAGCTTTAAAAGAATTATTGAAGCAGAGGTCCCAAGAGGTATGTTAAAGTACTGGTTCTGTAACCATTTGAAGTGGGTCTGCAATATTTGTCTTGTAAACTTTTTTCCAACAGTGTCAGGGAGAACAGTGACCCATTTCAGTTCCACATTCCTTTTCCATCACCTCTACCATATCAATAAGAAAATGTGGTATAGCACTGCCAGCAACATCTGCAGAAAAAAAAAAAAAATTTGCAACAACTCACACTTCATGAAACATTATAGTGGAAAAGAAAATGTGTTCCAAGCCACCTTGAGGTTCTGGAGTTAATTCATCATTAAGCATGAGAGACATGGGCGCTGCAGACTTCTGCATTGTTTCCACTGTGGAAAGCCCTAGATTTTGCAGTCTCCCAGCATGGAAAGCCATATGATCACACACCAGTGTGTATATTTCAGTTTGTGCATTTACTAACTATTCATCACATACTTAAAAACAAGCAAACTAAACAGAAAAAAATGCAAGGCACTAATTTTACAGTGAACTGTTAAGGTAATGTCTCATCAAAGACATGCCATCCTTCTAAGCTTCCCTTTCCGCAAATGGCTCAGCACAGGCAAGTTTTACTACTCATATGGATCAAACTACAAGATCAACACCTGAAATGGGAAAGATGATTGATCTGGCAGCACTGCAGCTGTTATCTTTTGTACTAGTAGTTGTACATGAGAGGAGCAAGGTTCAAATCATAAAAACTAAGACAAGGATACATAAAACAATTTTTTTCTAAAAAAGCACTGAGATGACCCAATCACATCCTAGACTGCTGGGAAGCAAGAAGTGAAAGAAAAGGATGGGGCAGTTCAGTTTTGGCCAAGTCTACTAGACTGTATTCTTTTTCTCATGGTGCAACAAAACAGTCCCTAAATGTAGATGGCATCGCTCCATTGCTTTACAATAGCAAGAACTCTTGAAACATGCACATCATTTGGACAACAAATGACAAGGAAAAAAATCAGAGACACCATGCAGGTATGGGAACACATGTGCAGGCAGCAGTGCAGGCACACCTCAGTGCACGAATCTGCGGCTGCGCAGTCTGGCCAGGGTGGCAGCTGTTGGGGATGCTGGCCCTGGGCAGAGTAGGTGTGAGTAGATCCACACAAATGGCTCAGAGGGCCACAATCTGGTCCCTGTTGCAGGGTGAGATGAAAGCTTGTGTATGACCTGAGTTTCTGTAGCTTGGTCTGTTGCTGACTGAGTAACATTTTAGCTGACCTTTGTTCTTAACAAATTGCAAAGCCTCTTGTTTTCCAGATATGACCATTCCCTTTCATTATTTCTCCATAGCATTTTATACTCTAGTTCACTTTTAGTTCTGGTACAAACTTCCATGCCTGTAAATGGAAGACTACCTGCCAACAAGCCACATCTCTGTTTTCTGTAATCTCTGTTTTATAATATTCCCTCTTCCCTTCTCTGGCATGTAGTTCAGGCACACTCTAGATAATGGAGCATTACTGACACCCAGAAACTGGCGATTCAAATCTTTTCAGATATTTATCACTTAGTGTTATAACTGTAGCAAGTGTTTCTGAACAACTCCTCTCATTAAAAATGTTTAATACAGTGAATAATCTCCTCTAAAGAAACCGGGGCATCATGGCAGTTATTTGACAACTGAGGAGCTGTAGCAACATTCAAAGCATATGTTAAGGCTTGCTGTTCATTTAGGATGTCAAGTGGCAGCTCAAAATTTAATGTGCGTTCAGTCTGTATTCTGGGGATCGAGTGGGAAAATACGGTTTAGAAATGTCCACAGACAGGAGGAATATAAGGAAGCTCCAAAAAACAAGAAGCAGATGGTGTCCACAGAGGTCTGGAATTTTCTGCTATAATAAAAGATGGACAGTTCTCTTGACCACGTGATAGCCGTTGGCTATGAAAATTCAGGATTTTTGTAATTGAATCACTGGCACTCAAAGACCTGGGAATATAAGACAAGCCATCCAAACCTTAGATTCTCTCCCTTCCTGCAATCCGTCGTTCCTGTGAGAAACAGCATGCCTGTAATTCCACTGGGTTCTATAAAACCTCTATTCTCTCAGGCATAATAGGAATGAACCTTTTTCACTATTACTGGGGACCTGTTCAAATGCAATTATAATAAATTCACACAAAAATACATCTCAGTAATACAAAGTAACTACCAAAAGGTAACTACATACTTTCAAATGCAGACCTGAACAAACAGGATTCAATGTGAAATCTCCTTTTGATTTCAGTAGGACTGAAATTTCACCCTTTGTTATTTCTGCAGTAATGGTTAGAAATGTTTGCTAAAGCAAAAACATGCCTTTTTTGTTCCAGGTTTGTTTTCTGAGAAAAAAAAAAGTTTAAATAGTTGAAATTAACTTCTTAAATCATCCAGAATCTCTTTCTTACTCACCGAGGAGTCCAGCTCCAGTGAGGTAAGTCCA